>BTHU01000010.1:38635366-38940366 GCA_036184795.1 Tokudaia tokunoshimensis | reverse complement strand
CCTCTCCTCATTTAAATCTCTTGATATACTCTCACAGGTACACCCAGAGGTTTGTGTCCTGGGCCATCCTAAATACCACCAAACTGACCATCAAAATGAACTATCACATGGTTACATTCCAATAGACCATCATAAGTTGAAACTATCATGTCAAATGCATTTAATCTCCCTAACCTTCCATCATCATCTTCTAGCAATGCCACATATAGCAGACTGTGTACCACAGGGTACAGGCTGTGTTGTTTCGTGATTGCAGGGTTAGCTGTGAGCTACTGCTCACTCTCACTGCTCAGCATCACAAGAAAGTATTATACAATATGTATTGCTGGGCGTGGGGGGATCAAAATGTAAAATTCACAGTACAGGTTCTCCTGAATGTATATCACCTTCACACCACTGTAAAGCTAGTGAACTGTACATCAGGAACCATCTATAAGTGTAAGCCTGGTTTTAAACACAATAAAAGAACCAAAAAGTGAAAATGAAAGCAAACCAACTTTTGACAGGATGCCTCCAGCAAACTACACATAAAAAAAAAATCTATAGGCTGAACAGTAAGTAGAGGAAAGTACCTCAGTGCCCCTTGTCTGAAGGAGGCTCCTTGGTTTCACCTCTGGTCTCAGTAACACACTGTCACATCGAGAACCGTTAACTAAGGGAGCACATGAGCTTGCAGAGTCATCCACAGAGGGAAAGGGGGGTGAGAAAGGAGAAGCTGAGCCCAATGTGTCAGCTCCTGGCCTGCTGGCAAGAACCAGGAAGAAAGAAGGTTGAGCACCACTTAACACCCACTGGGAGCCCAGGAAATATCCCCAGCTGTCAAGTGGGAGAGAGCTGCACCCGAGTGGGGCTGAGATGGAAAAAACTTTAAACATCAATCCAAGTTGAAATTATGAAGATGTAGCTTCACAAACTCGGTATGAAATAGCAGTAATGTCGAGTGGGATTTTAAAGAACAGTAACAAGATCACGTTTCAAGAAAGAATAAATGGGGATATTATCCAGAGCAAAGATATTCAGGCTAGACTCCTATAAGTTACTATAAATTATGTGATTTCTACTAATCGAAAAATAGTAGAAGTGTGAAATTTGCAAATTAGTAGAGGAGAAAAAATATAATGATAAAACCAATAAAATGAAAAGTCGGTTAAAAGAAACATAGGGCAATGGGAAATGAATAGAAAATAAAAAGACAGGGCATGCCAAATCAAATATACTCTTAACAATGTTAAATGTAATAGATTAGCTATTTCAATTAAAATATAAAAACTATCTGATTAAGAATTTTTACTTGCCTCCAAAAAGTAAAACAAAATAAAAATGTCACTTACAAAAAGCCATCTTCCAAGCCTGCCAGTGGTGGCGCACGCCTTTAATCCCAACACTTGGGAGGCAGAGGCAGGTGGATTTCTGAGTTCGAGGCCAGCCTGGTCTACAGGGTGAGTTCCAGGATAGACAGGGCTACACAGAGAAACCCTGTCTCGGAGAAAAAAAAAAAAGCAAAGCAATCATCCAATATATAAGGACAAGAAGATTGAAACAACACACACATGACAGGCACATACCAGTGAAGAGAAAGCTGGTGGGAGCTGGGGAGATGGCTCAGTGGCTAAGAGCACTTGCTGCTCTCTCAGAAGACCCTGGTTCAGTTTCCAGCACCACATGGTGGACAACAACCATCTGTTATCTCCAGTTCCAAAGGATCTGATGCCCTCCTGACCACTACAGGGTGCAGCTATGCACAGGTTGCACGTACATGCATCCAGATAAAACACTTATAGACATAAAATGTCATTTTAAAAAATCTTAAATGAAAACATATTCATAGCTGGGCTGTATGGACACACACTTTTAATCCTAAACACATCAGTGGATCCCTGAGTTCAAGGCCAGCCTGGTCTACAGAGTGAATTCCTGGACAGACAGGGCTACACCGAGAAACCCTGTTTCAAATCCAGCCCCCCCCAAAAAAAAAAACTTAAAAAGAGAAAACTGGAATAGCAACTGTATCAATGTGGGATAAATTATACTTTTAAAACTTTTCTAACCAGATCTGTATAGGTCTTTAATCCCAGATACCTGAGAGGCTGAGACAGGAGAATCAGAAACGTTGGCTACAGACCAACGTAATTCAAGGCCAGCCCTGGTAAATTGGTAAGACCCTATCTTATGAAGAAAAGTCTGGAGTTATAGCTCAGTAGTAAAGCATTTACCCAACAAGTACAAGGCATCTGGTTCAATCCTCAGTAATTGTACTGGCTGGTTTTGTGTCAACTTGAGACAAGCTGGAGTTTTGACAAAGAAAGGAGCTTCAGGTGAGGAAATGCCTCCATGAGATCCAGCTGTAAGGCATTTTCTCAATTAGTGATCAAGGGGGGAGGGCCCATTGTGGGTGGTGCCATCTCTGGGCTGGTAGTCTTGAGTTCTATAAGAAAGCAAGCTGAGAAAGCCAGGGGAAGCAAGCCAATAAGTGACATCCCTCCATGGCCTCTGCATCAGCTCCTGCTTCCTGACCTGTTTGAGTTTCAGTCCTGACTTCCTTTAGTGATGAACAGCAATGTGGAAATGTAAGCTGAATAAACCCTTTCCTCCCCAACTTGCTTCTTGGTCATGATGTTTGTGCAGGAATAGAAACCCTGACTGAAACAGTACTGGAAAAAAGTCATTATTAGAGAAAAGATGGTCACTTTATATTGGTACAAAAAGTTCAGAGTTTGAGGGAAAAGACTATATTAAAAGCTGGTCACACCTAAAGCTGGGCAAGGTGACATAAACCTGTAATCTCAACATTTAGGAGGCTCAGACAGGTGGATCCTAAGTTAAAGGCTAATCTAGGTTACTTAGCAAGACCATGTCAAAGAACAAACACAAGAACAATCCTGTATGTACCAACTAAGACAGTTTTGGTTTTTTACTTGTTTTTCTTTGATAAGGATGGAACTTGAGGCCTTGAAGATATTACTCAAAGCGTCTGTGCTCAAATACATCTCTAGGCCAAGAGAGCCTCAAAATCTATAAAATATCCTGGCATGGTGGCATAGACCTTTAATCCTAGAATTCAGAAAGTGGTAGATCTCTGTGAGTTCAAGGCCAATTTTGCCTACAGAGGGAGTTCCAGGCCACCCAAGGCTAAATAGAAAGACCTTGTCTCAAATAAGCATATGTGATATATAGGTGTATGTTTGTGTATTTGTGTGTTTCATATACATTTAACATTTATTAAAGCTGTCAAAACTAAATGAGAATATAAACAAATCCATGATGATCTTGCTATAATATTCAAAAACGTTAACATGTCTCAGTAATTGACAGAATAAGCTGTCAGAATATTAATAAGGATACTGAAGGTCTGAAAAACAGCATTGACAAAATTGGTCCCTCAACAGAAAACTCTTACCTCACAACTCCAGCATGCCTTCTTGTGGAGTACAAAAAACACTACAAATAAAATCTCCAGAGCCAAGTTCACATCCCAGGACTCACGAGATGGACGAAAAAGGATTACTGTGGACTCAAGGCCAGGTGGGGCAGTAAACATACAACCTGGCCTCTGGGGGAAAAAAAACAAAAACAAAAAACCAAAATAAACTAATTAATTGACTCCATACTTAAGCCTACAAGCAAATCTCAACAACTTTCAGAACAGTAAAATCTTATAGAATATGTCCCCTACCATTATATAATTGAACTAGAAATCAATAACTACATTCTCCTATGTATTTTGAAAACAAGACACATGTTTAAAATAGAAATTAGAAAAATATTTTAAATGGATTGCATTTTCCAGCAAACCTCAGCCTGTCTGTCTGCCAGTGGGACGGACTCCACAGCTATAGGAAAGCATGCAAACAATCAAACAAGCAAAAACCCTCATTTTTAAGCCAGCTTCTCCTGACAACAAGAACTTCTGCAGATATCCAGAAAGAGATACAGAAGGAGGAGTGGAGGATAGCTGCAGGTGGTCTTTGGGCATCTGAATGGTCTCAAACCAGGTGAGGAACAGAAGGCTGTTTTTTCTGTGCCATCACTGACTGGCTGCACGGGGCTGGGCATGACTCACACCTGCAATCCCAGAATGTGGGAAGCTGAGCAGGAAGACAGCCACCAACTCCAGACCAGGCTGGGCAACAGAAACATTGCCTCCAAAACGTAAAGCAAAATAAAAACTAATGAGCAAATAAAGAACACAGAAAATGAAAACAGCTGAATATGGCCATCCCAGGAGAGGGTCACCCCAGAGCCACTTTTTCTTACACCTATCTGTACTTTAACACTAATCTTGCCCTTAAGATAGTCTTTTATACCCAAACCACTCTTTAATAAAATCTTTAGATGGCAAAAAACAGAAAATAGTTTAAAAGTCATAATGCACGTGCTTGCTGGGTGATGGTGGCACATGCCTTTGTTCCCAGCACTTGGGAGGCAGAGGCAGGTGGATCTTTGTGAGTCTGAGGCCAGGCTGATGTACAGAGCAAATTCCAGAAGAGCCAGGGCTACATAGTAAGACCCTATCTCAAACAAACAAACAAAAAACCGCACATGCTTGTAATAGCAGCACTCAGGAGACCGAGAGGGGAGGGTCAGAGGTCCCAGAATGACCTGAGCTGTGCAGTGAAGCCGGTCTCAAAGTCAAAGATAAGTAAAAGTTAAGGGATGTGTGTGGTTAAGGAATACTTGGAAGAAAACTGAAAGTCACAAATACTGTTTACAAAAGCAGAGAACTAAAAAGGAACGGCCTGAATGTATTTTAATGAGACAGAAGCAAAAAGCTCCCCGCCCCTTAACCTAAAAGTCCAAACATTAAAGAGAAGGGCATTAGGAAACAAAACACAAACACACAAAAAGCCTGGATAAAATGAGAGAAGAGGTGGGAAGAGAGAGTGAGGAAATCCTTCAAACAGGATCTTTAGGACAAGTTTGTTCCAAAATTTGAAGATTCAGATGAGATGGACAAATTCTTAGAAGTACTGATTCTCCAAAAAGTTTGTAGAAAACCTAACAGATCCTAAGAAAATGGTGTAAGTTGTAAATGGAATATGTAGATAGTGTTTGCATACTAATCAAAATTAATTCACTGAAAAACTCAAACAATAAAACTGAAATATAAATTAAATGCATAATATATTAATGTTAACATTATTTTTAAAGGTATATTCACATTCATTAATATTGATAATATTTACATCTATTTCTAGATAAAGTATTTTTTTAAGATGTTTTAATTTGGGTTTCTAGTGCTGTGAAGAGACACCATGACCATAGCAAGTCTTATAAAGGAAAACATTTAATTGGGGCTGGCTTCCAGTTTCAGAGGTTTAATCCATTATTGTCATGGCAAAAAGCATGACAGCGTGCAGGCAGACATGGTGCTGGAGAAGGAGCTAAGAGCGCTACATCTTGATCCCCAGGCAGCAACAGGAGACTAAGGCATCCTGGCCAGACTTGAGCTTCTTAAGACCTCAAAGCCCACCCCCACACAGTGACACTTCCTCCGGCCAGGCCACACCCACTCCAACAAGGCCAAGCCAACACTGCCACTCCTGTGGGCCAAGCATTCAAACACTAGAGTCTCGGGAAGCTATTCCTATTCAAACTACCACAAAAGTGAAATATTTCAAGATTTGCTTCAGAATAATGAAGGTTAGTCCTAGCAGTTGGTAGACAGGAGAATCTCATGTCCAGGTCTAGGCTACCCAGTGAGGTCTCATCTCAAATATGAGAAAAACTATCTGTAGGGAAGAGGCTAAAGAGGGGGAGACAGAGAGGGGAACTGTAAGGCTGAAATTAGATTGAAAGCTGAGAAGGATAAAATCAGAGGTGGGTGAGAGATCTCCACCTTGTATTTACATAGACTTGGAGTTGAATGTTCTAAAGAACTAAATCCACTGACATCATGGCCCGTTAGCCTCGGCCTTTTGCTTTTTCTCCTCAACTGTGCTGCAATGGAACACTCCAAGGCCATGTCTCTTCTCTCTCTCCCTCTCTCTCTCATAGCTAGATCCTGTTTCATTAGAGGCCTCTTAGTTTAGCTTCTTATTAGAAAGGTTTTCTCTGAAGGCTATAGAACTGCACAGGTGATTGTGCTTCACTCTCTAGTTTGATTCAAAACGTAAGCTTTCTGAGGAGAGTGTGTTCCGCTTACTCTTCACTGCAGCACCTAGAAGGAACAGGCTCACTGTAGCTAACTAATGTGTTGAAATGAATACACCACCATTGAGTAAAACTAATAAAATCAACGAGAGTCAAACATTTTCAGAACTTATGTATTGCCAAAGAGTGGCTGCTGAGATGGCCCAGCAGGTGACACAGGACAACCTGAGTTTGATCCCTGGGATTCACAATGTGCTGAGGGAGATCTTCAAGCCATCATGTATCTTTCATAAGCACAAGTATACTGTGGTGTACACACACACACACACACACAAACACACACACTTGTTCACATACATTCACACACATACTCACTTACACAAACACAGAGAGACATGCACACACGCATACACAGTCATGTGCACACACACACGGGGGGGGGATTTTAAATTGTAAATTTTATGCTATTTACTGTGTGTCTGTTTCTGACTTGTGCCTCATCTCCACGATTTCCACCATGAAGAGATCAATAGGGATACCTGGTCTTCTAATAGCCAAGACAGAATCCACCACAGCCTGAAAGAGAAGCATACGAGAGGCATAGTACCTGGACTACAAGAAACTCTTGGTCCGAGTGGCCTATCACCAGACTAGACAGGGAAAGCGATTCAAGCTTCAGAGTCAAAGGCAGGGTCACCAAGTACCACATGTGGCACACTTGTGTTTCTTAAAATAAATTAATAATGCAGCATTCTGCTTCATATGGCAATGCCTTGTGACTTTGATTATTATGAAGTCCTCATTTCAAGTTTCAACAACAATATAACCAAATGATAACCACCTGAAACAAGTCTTCTGAAACTACCCAGGCAGTTTTGTCTTTTTTCCATATATAGTTTACTTTCAGAAGTAAATCAAATAAACATGCACATCCAGATGGGAATCTCATATATACATATGTGATTATATATATGTAAACATGCACATCCCAGATAGGAATCATATATATATATATATATATATATATATATATATATATATATATAGTCAATTGTGCCTCATTAAAGCAGCAGCCCTAATGACAAGGCACTGCCAAAATGGCCTGCTCATGTGTTACCTGATATAATCAAATATGGACCTCAAGGTTTAGTCAAATACACTGTCCAAGAGATTTCACAAGAGATAAGCCACAGGAAGCTAAATTCCCTCCAAATTCCAAGACAGGTAATCACTATCATGACACCTTTGGGAAGGTTAAAAACATTGTTGTGATCAATTGAATTTTAAATGCTTGCCTTGTTGGTTTTAAATTGTTGTTGGTGGTGGTGGTTTTTAAATTTAATTTATTTAATTTATTTGTATGGGTGTTTTGTCTTCATGTGTGTCTGTGTACTATCCATACACAGAGGTATCCACAGAGGTAAGAAGGTGGCATTGAATCCCCTGCAACTGGAGTTAGAGATGATTGTGAACCACCATGTGGGTCCTGGGAATTGAACCCAGGCCCTTTGAAACAGCAGTCAGTTCTCTTTACCACCGAGGCACCTCGCCAGCCTGCCTTCTTGTTTTACATTTCTGAAGTTATGTGCCATATTTGGTTGCCTTATAGAAAAAAGAAAAGTATTGCCATTCTGGAAGATGACAGTTTAATCACATACCTCTGTTAGTATGTCGGCCAGCTCAGAATGAACTTTCGTCCGCAGGGATGTTCTAGCCACATCTAAGAGGATATCTCTTTTCATCTCCTTTTGTACTTTAATTTCATCCAAAATTTCAAGTGCTTTCGTCTTTGCAACATCAAATCCTTCAGCTATGATTCTAGGATGCAGGCCCTGATGGTAGCAACACAAATACACAAATTACACAGCAAGCCATGCAGAGTAAAAGTTCATTATGCTCTCCAAGTAAGAAGTATGTTAAAAAATAATGTGACCCACAATGATGGCAGTAACATTAATGTGTCATTCATAAGTGTCTCTTTCTCAGGCTTCATATCTGAAACAATCTTTAAAATGTATATGAATGTTTTGCCTGTGTGCACATATATGTACCATGTGCGTCCTGGTACCCACAGAGGTCAGAAGAGGGGGTCGGATCCCCTGAAGTTGGACTCCCAGATGAATTTGAGTTACCATGTGGGTTCTGGGAACCAAACCAGGGTCCTCTGCAAGAGCAACAAGTGCTCTTAAGCACTGAGCCATTGCGCCAGCGGCTGAGCTGGCGCTCAATAATAAGCCTACAGAAAAGTTGCAAGTACCAAAAAAACTATAAATTTGTTCATTAATTTGCAGATAGGGTCTTGCTACATGCACAATTCAGGCAATCTTCAAATTCCTGACTCAGCTTCCCCAATGCTGAGATAAAAGATGTGTGGTACAGTGCAGGGCATAACAAAGTCTTTTTTCAAAAGCTACAACTACATCTATAGGCACACAGTAATCCTTTCAATGCTGAGGGACAGGGCAGCACAGACTGAGAAAAGCATATCACAGTAATGTGCCCGACAGTCATCCCATGCCCCTGATAGAATGCACTCAGATCACCACAGAACTCCTGTTGTAGCCTTGCCAAAAATTAATAAACCGATTCTAATCATGAGGGAAGAGACAATACCAAGTGAGGGGCTGCCCTGTGCAACTTAAAAGTAGCAATATCAGCCAAGCATGATGGCATAAACCTTTAGTCCCAGGACACAAGGGGCAGAGGCAGGAAGACCTCTGTGAGTTTAAGGCAAGCCTAGTCTACATAGTGAGTTCTGGGACATCCAGGGCTATGTTGAGAAACCCTGTCTCAAAAAAAAAAAGGAGCAATGTTAGGACTGGAGAGATGGCTCAGCAGTTAAGAGCACTCCTTACTCTTGCAGACAACCTGGGTTCAGCTCCCAGAATCCACATGGTGGCTCACAATCATCCCTATTCCAGTTCCAGGGGATCTAATATCCTCTTCTGAAGTCCAAGGTCACCAGGCAAATACCTGGTCATCATACATATATGAAGACAAAACATGCACATACATAAAATAAAAATAAATACATCTAAAATAGCTTTTAATTAGGCCAATGAGATGGCTCAGAAGGCAAACTTGCTTGCCACGAAGACGGATAACCTGAGTTTGCTCCAAGTACCCACACAGTGAAGGAAAAGAATTGACTCTCCTAGGTTGACTCTGACCTCCATATGTGCCCCCATGCACAACTAATAAGTGTAATTTTTAGAAGTAGCAGTGCCACAGACTATAAAAGACACTCCAGGAACTGTCTCAGCTTCAAGGAGACTCAATGGGCATGACATCTCAACACAACCATTGTCCTAGACGTTCCTTTTTCTGTAAAAGACAATCACGACCAATGGGGAATCTGAAAGAAATCTGCAGACTGGATTATAATACACTCGTAAGCTGTTGATGTCAAGATTAATTTTATACATATAGTGACTCTATATGAGAACTCAGTGATTCTAAAAATTATACACTAAGAGCTGGGAATACATGGCTGTAACACCAGCACTCGGGAAGCTAGGGCAAAAAGGCAGTGAATTAGAAGTCAGCCCCTGGACCGAGGCCTCCTCGTATACATGTAGCAGATGTGCAGCGTGGTCTTCATGTGGGTCCCAAACAACTGGAGCAGGAGCTATCACAAAAGTTGTTGCCGGTACATGGGATATGTTCTTCTAGCTGGGCTGCCTTGTCTGACCTCAATGGGAGAGGAAACACCTAGCCTCGCAGAGACTTGGAGTGCCAGGGTTGGAGGATACCCAGGGGGTCCTTACCTGCTCAGAGGAGAAGGGGAGGGGGAAGGGAAGGATAGTGAGAGGGGGTGAGTGAGCTGGATGTAAAGTAAATAAGTAAAAAAAATAAATAATTAATTAATTAAAATTTAAAACAAAGAAGTCAGCCCCACTTACATAGCAAGCTTGAGACCAGACTGAGCTACATAGTAAAACCATGTCTAAAAACAAAAATAAATGTGTGTGTGTGTGAGAGAGAGAGAGAGAGAGAGAGAGAGAGTGTCACTGAAATAATTAGGACACATTTGCAACTTTCTCTCACCCATTCAGAAAACGTTAGACACCTTATATTAATTATGTCTCACAGACAGCATAGCAGAGGTGTGGCAATGCGCTTATAACCTGGTGATTTTTTGTAATATTCTTGTAATTTTTCTGTGGACTACTATTCTGACCAAAATAAATTTTTGAGACAATGTCTCATGAGCTCAAGCTGCCCTCAAAGGTGCAATCTCTCTGCCTCAGCCTCCCAAGTCCCAGAATTACAGACATGGACCACCATACCTGGCTCACAAAATTAAAGGTTTTCAAAAGCTGTTGAGGCAGAGGATGTGGGGCAGAGGAAGATCAGTTCCCTAGGATGAGCAAAGTCCTAGGTCTTCCCAACATCAAAAGAAGTAGTAGCACTATTTATTCTCTCTTTTGGTGTATTTATCTGTGTTCTCCATCTTTTATGTGTGTTGTGAGGATGTTGGTGAAAGTACATGCCAGAGCATTAGTGTGGAGGTCAAAGGGTGACGTTGGAACCTTAGATATTGGTCCTCGCCTTCCACATTGCTTGAGGCAGCATCTTTTTTATTGCCGTATGATCCAAGGGCATTCTCCTCTCTCTGCCTCATCTTCCTGTAGGAGCCCTGGGGTTACAGGCATAAGCTGCCATGCCTAGCTTGGCAAGGGT
Source organism: Tokudaia tokunoshimensis (assembly GCA_036184795.1). Lineage (NCBI taxonomy): Eukaryota > Metazoa > Chordata > Mammalia > Rodentia > Muridae > Tokudaia > Tokudaia tokunoshimensis. Next base: position 38,929,593 of record BTHU01000010.1, on the reverse strand, counting down.
CTGAGGATTCAAACTTAGGTCCTCCCACTTGAACAGCAAGCACTTTATCCACTAAGCTGTCTCCCGCACAGTATTGTTCATTTTGTAAAATAACATACAACATTGTCAACGCTGACATGAACCATGGTTTGTTCACATCATTTCTTTATGCCACTCCTAGAATACTTAGAGGGTGAACATCTGTGCTAGGCATAGTTCTAACGGCTCTATGTGAGTTATTTAATTTGATCCTCTCAACAACAGTATAAAGTGGGCACTATTACTGCTCTACACAGATAATGCAATTTGTCTTACATCAGCAAGCTGCTTTAGAAATGGAGCCAAGACTTACATCCATAAGAACCAACACTCTGATCCAACCTGTGCTATTACCATTTGCAAAAATTTCCTCTATCTCAGTCCTCATAATCACTCATTTGGACTACTAGGAGCCTCTGATTGTGGACTCATTAACATTGTTCCCAAATATTTAAAAATGCCAATCTCTTCCCATCAGTCATTAATATGCTAGTCTTTGGCCTGTTCACTACAGCAATAAAGGGCATGCTTCCTGACCTGCTAGTGCTCCTCGTCCTCGGAGAACATCTTCACTTTCTCCCACAACCTCTTCCCTTTCACACACGTCCTTCAACTCCAGTAATACCAAGTGCTTATGGTTGTATACCAGTGTTAAGTGGGGCTTCAGCCTGGAACACCACGCACCTCACATTCCATCCTGAAGACTTTGTATTCAAGCTCCTGACTACTGCAGGCTAATTTAGCATCTCCATGGTTTCCTGGCATTTCTATTATATCCTGTGCTTCACTTTATCATGGTTCAGACACACACACACACACACACATTCTTGGGAGGCATCCATCTTTCACCTGCGCTTCAGGGGAGCACTAACTGCTCAAGCAGCGGGGCCTAAATTAGCCTAATCAATTCCCCTAACAGTCGTATTCAGTTTAAAATGGGCATAAGACTAAGGCTGGCCCAAGGAAGGATTCATATGCTATAGCTGGAGGAATTTCTTTATCTTACCCACACCTTCTGAGTCTTACCAAGGAAAACAAGTAACACTGGCTTTCTCTGATGGTCTTACCTTCAAGATCCATTTTAGGATAAAGCCTTATTGTGGGCAGAAGAGCTAAGAAATCAAAAGAACCTGTGTACTTGATGGCTGGCTGAACTTTTAAATTTACAGCCACAGACTATACACCATTCTCTTATGTAAGATAATCATTGATTTCTGTGTAAGTGAGTTTTGTTTCCATGGTTTAAGTTCAAATCTAAATGAGGTAAATTACAGACACTGAATAGATAATTCTCAGAACACAAAGAGGTCAGAATCTCCACTTCGACCAGGTCATGCTTTGCTGAGACAGTCTCTGAGGATGACAGAAAACTCAAATAATTATAGAAAGACACAGGTAATGTCGAGAAAAGAATACAATTAAACAACAATACAGACAGAAATGTGAATGATGATTTCACAGGCTGATGAAGAGAGGATTCAGCTAAGTGCTTTAGGAAACAGGGACTAGAAAAAGACACTCAAAAAGTGAAAACCCTCCAGCCATCTCTCCCCAGTTACTTTTAAAGGAAAAACATTTTGTTTCAACTTTTATTAGTTACATTTGTTTTTGTAAGCAGGCTTCATGGGTACACGGGAGGTTTCTCTTTAACCTTTCTATATATCATTAAATAATTTATATTTTTAAAAGTATATAATTGCAATAAAAGCCATTACTTTGGCAAAAAATAAAAAGCACTTTCCATTCACAACTGCCTAAGGTTATCTTAATTAAAATTAGTTCATATTCTCTAAAATTAAATTTAACAAAAACTTGCTCTGTGTGAAAGTTTAATACCTCAGAAATGTAAAGATCAGCTTGCTTTAGCAATTCTCCAATGATCAGAACGTTCGAGGTAGTGCCATCCCCTGTGACATGGTCCTGGGCTGCTGCCACTTTTGCTATGATGGAAGCCGTTGGGTGTTGAATTTGCTGGAAAAGGTAAACAGCAGATTTAAAAGGACAGAAACCGTGATGAAGAAAGCCACTAAATCCAAGACAGCCCAAGGGTCAACAGCAAAATTAACAAACAAACAGCATGCTGCATGCTTGCAAGGTCTGCATCATCAACGTTTAGGAAATGTCAAATACAAAGTTCTAAAGTTGGGAATTAATGAGGTCTGAACGTTGTATGGAAATCTTTGCTTCAAAATGCAATGACATTTCCAAGAAGAGATTAAGCCCTTCAATCTCTAAGAGGAATATATTTATGAACACTGCAAAGGACTTATTCTTTTTGCATGATTACAGAGACTATAATGAAGTGCTCAGAAAAAGATGTTATTAATTTGTAAGTCTCCCTAAGCTATCAGACTTTATAAACATTTGAAAACAGCCAAAAATCATTCTACTGAGGTTTAATCCAACAGCCATGTCTCAAGACTGCAGTATTTAGCTGGCAGCCTTAAAAATATAAATTGTGGTCAGGTGGTCTTGGGGCAGGCCTTGAATAAAAAAAAAAAAAAAGTTTGGGTTAGAGAGAGATAGCTTAGCCATTAAGAGTATGCTCTGGTCTTCCAGGAAGTGGAGTTTGGTTCCCTGCACCCAGAGGTGGCTCACAATTGCCTAAGTCCAGCTCCAGGGAATCTGACACCCTTTCCTGGCCTCTGCAGGTACTAGCGTACTTGCAGCATACACTCATAAAGATAGACCCTCATATATATAAAATTTAAAAGTCAATAAATCCTTAAAACTATAAATTGTAAGGTTGAAGGTGTAGCTTAGTGGTAAAGAGCACTTGCCTAGCATATGAGGGCCCAACGTTCAATCTCTAGCATTGAAAAAAAATTTTTTTTTCAAGACAAGGTTTCTCTGTGTAGATCTGGCTGTCCTAGGACTTGATCTGTAGAACAGGATAGCCCCAAACTCAGAGATCTGCCTCCCGAGTGCTAGGTTTAAAGGCATGTACCATCAAGCCCAGCTAAAATAATTTTTTTCTTTAATGTATGTGCATTGGTGTCTTGCCTGCAGGTATGCTTATGTGAGGAACTGGAGTACAGAGTTGTGAGCTCCCACATGGGTTCTGGAAATTGAACCCAAGTCCTCTGGAAGAATAGCTCTTAATCACTAAGTCATCTCTCCAGCCTACAATAAACAAACAACTTGCAGAGTGTACCTCCTCCCACCCCAATGCTGAACCTAGTCTTGCAATGCTAGGGAAGTGCTCTACCCGTGAGCTGCATTCCCAGCCCCTGTGCCATGTTCTTTATTAAGGCTTATATGATTTATCAAAGTCAGCAGCAGCTGGGCACTGAATCTAATACCTGAATCCAACATTCAGGAGGCTGAGGCAGGCAAGAAGGGGAGTGGGGATTGTGAATGTGTGGCCAGCCAAGGCTACATAGGCAGATCCTGTCTGGGAAAAGAAAATGAAAAATAGCATTAGCTCACCATCTCATGAAGCAGTACATTGCCGTCTTTGGTGAGTTTGATGTCACCTGCCCCAGAAACAAGCCTGTAAAAAGAACAATGGTACTTAAATATACAAGCCAAGAAGCAAAGAACACTCCGAGTTTTTGCCATTCATGGTCCTAGAAACAGATGACTGGGCTTGGAAACTCTACACTGAACCGTGGGGTGATATGTGGTAGTGACTGTCATTTGCATCTCATGGGATTAGTTCTCCCAGATGACCTTATTGTAATCACATTCCAAATGGAGCATTTATGGATTTAAAGGGCAGCTGATGAGTTATACACATTGGCTAGTGGAAAGTATAACAAAGGGCTAAAGAGATGGTGGCTCAGAGGTTAAGAGCACTGGCTGCTTCCATAGAACCTGAGTTCAATTCCTAGCAACTACATGATGGCCCTTAACCATCTATAATGAGATCTGGTGCCCTTTTCTGGCATGCAGGCATACATGCAAGTAGAACATTGCATACATAGTAAAAATAAATATTTTTTAAAAGTATAAAACAGAGTACAAGGGGCTGGAGAGATGCCTCAGCAGTTAAAAGAACTGACTGCTCTTCTGAAGGTCTTGAGTTTAAAAAATCCCAGCAACCACACGGTGGCTCACAACCATCCATAATGAGATCCAACGCCCTCTTCTGGGGTGTCTGAAAACAGCTACAGTGTACTTACATATAATAAATAAATAAATCTTAAAAAAACAACAACAACAAAACAGTACAAATCTACAAATTTCTGTAGGTTTTTATCTTGGAGAATGTCATGATTCAGTCACTGAATTTAGTTGTCTACTCCCTTGCATTTATTAAATCACCAAGCTCTGTCAGTTCCACAATTAGAATGCCTTTGGACCTCTTCTCTCCAATTTTATTGCTATCCTCCCTAGACTGCATAGACAGCATCTTGTCTCCTAAGTTGAAACAACCCTCCATGCTATGTCTTTCTAAAAGGCAATGAATTCAGTTTCCTGATCACCAATCCTTCAAAAATGTTATATTCGCTACAATCTTCAAGATAAAAAATCCAGGTAATTTAGCAGTGACATACTTGGCCTTTTCCAAACTCTCATGTTTCATCGACCATTATTCCCACAGTCAATCTTTCAGTTCCCTTAATGCATTGTAATGTTTATTTCTGATGGATTCACACCACTGGGAGGCCTTGATTCCTGTCACTCATTCTTCTACAACTCTGATCAAACATCCCCTGATATCTGAGAGACTTCTCCTTCAATCATCAGTAATTGGACCCTTTCCTCTGTAAAATCATTAGCATCTATATATAATTGACATACTTGTCACTGTCATGTCACTTTAAGAATAGATACCATCTCAAGGGCTAGAGAGATGGCTCAGCAGTTAAAAAGCACTTATTGTTTTTGCAGAGGATCTGAGCTTGGTCTCCAGCACCCATATCAGATGGCTTACAACTGCCTATAACTTAAGTTATAGGGATCTGTCACCCTCTGACCTCTGGGGACATCTGCACACACCTGATGCACTTTAACTCAGACAGATGTGCACATAAAATATAATTTTGTATTTTAAAGGAAAGAACAGAAACTATCTCATCTGTTTTTCCAGCATCTAGTGTTAAGCGGACTCGTTTACTATTAATGCTACGTTGCTCATGCCTCTCAGGGTGTCTCTTTCCCAAGAGACCTTTTGATCTCCCCTACTCTTTTCTTCCTTCGTAAAACAGTAGTGCTAAATAAACATATGCTCAAATAGATGACTAAACATGAAGAGCTGTAGGTGCGCTGTAGGTTGCGGAGAGTCGCAAGGTACCAACAGCTGGAATATTGGAACTTGAATTTGAACCTATGCCTGCCTAGCTCCAAAGCCAGTACCACACTCCGCCACGTCAAAACAATACTGACTGCGGCGGAGCTGCAGCCCAACGTCAGTTGAGCGCGCGCACAAGGCTAAGTTCATCCCCCCAACAGGAGTGGGATGGAGGGAGCATCAGAAGTGTTTTCAACACTTAAGGTTTCCAGAGACCCACAGTATGAATTTATGTATGAATCTTAGTGAAAAGAGGATGGTGTCACAGTTTCTATTGATGGAGTCTTTTCTTCCGGGAGGCGTTCTCTTCCTCGACTAGAGAACTCTACGAGCAGGAATGAGAGGGAGGAAACCGGGTGTCTAAGTGTCGCAGCACTGCTCACAGGTTTTCACTGATCAGCATCAGAGGGAGCCGCGACACCCCCACACACCCTAGCGGCATCTCACATTTTTAGCGCGCCCTTAGGACCCAAGCTGGGACGCAGCACATCCTGCAACCCTCGGGCAGCGCATATGTTCACAGCCAAGGCCGCTTGGCTCCGCGTCACTTCAGCCCCAGGGTTGGCGATTTTGATCGCAGCCATGGTTCAACGGTCCAGCCCCAAACTTGCGGAGTCCGAACCCTGGCGCCACGCCCACATTCCTGAGCTCCGGCCAATCGGCGCCATAACAGGAAGTGACGCTATCACGCCCCGGAAGCTAGAATCGCCTGAGTCCTGGGCGCAAACATGGCGTCCTCCACCTCCGCTCGGACACCGGCAGGGAAACGAGTGGTGAATCAGGAAGAACTGAGGCGGTTGATGAGGGAAAAGCAGCGCCTGAGCACCAACCGGAAGAGGATAGAATCTCCATTCGCCAAGTACAACCGCCTGGGGCAGTTGAGCTGCGCGCTATGTAACACCCCGGTCAAGAGCGAGCTCCTGTGGCAGACCCATGTTCTGGGAAAGCAGCACCGGGAGAGAGTAGCCGAGCTGAAAGGCGCCAAGGGAGCAACCCAGGGCCCATCAACCGGCACTGCACCTCAGCCCATCAAGAGGAGAGCGACGGATGTGGAGAGCCAAGACGCCAAGAAAGCCAGGGCCTCCGTGGGGCCTCAGGTACAGCCGTCCACCTCAGCCTCGTCCGCCAACTTTGAGAAATCAGGAAAAGAGGCCGCTGGTAAACCTGGACTCGGTTTACTCCCTGATTATGAAGATGAGGAAGAGGAGGAGGAAGAAGAGGGAGGTGGAGAAGAAAGACTGGACAGCAGCAAGCATCTTCCTGATGCACAGGGCAGAGAACACTCGCTTGCCTCTCCGAGGGAGACGACAAGTAATGTGCTGCCAAACGATCCCTTTAATACAAATCCTCCCAAGGCCCCCTTAGTTCCTCATTCAGGGTCAATTGAGAAAGCAGAAATACACGAAAAAGTAGTGGAAAGGAGAGAGAACACCGCCGAGGCATTACCAGAAGGGTTCTTCGACGACCCTGAGGTAGATGCAAAGGTCCGGAAGGTTGATGCCCCAAAGGATCAGATGGACAAAGAGTGGGACGAGTTTCAGAAGGCTATGAGGCAAGTCAACACTATCTCTGAAGCGATCGTCGCTGAAGAGGATGAGGAGGGACGGTTGGACCGGCAGATTGGAGAGATTGATGAGCAGATAGAGTGTTACCGTCGAGTGGAAAAGCTGCGGAATCGCCAGGATGAAATAAAAAACAAACTTAAAGAGGTTTTGACCATAAAAGAACTTCAGAAAAAGGAAGAGGAGAATGCGGACAGTGACGACGAGGGAGAGTTACAGGATTTGCTGTCTCAGGACTGGAGGGTAAAGGGGGCTTTGCTGTAAGGCTTTTGAAGACCCAAGCTTTCCATCGGTCTCCACTGACCCTTAAAAAGTTCTGTTTCCAAGTTCTTGGGTTCCTCTGTCCTTGGATACCCTTAATTGTTGGGATAAAGTATGCCAGTGAGCAGTAATACTTTGGGGGTGGTACTGCGTGCGGTGCTATTTATTATAAAATGTTTGAGGTAAAACTTTTTGATATTTTTGAAATTATAACCACAAATTGCCAACTTTTTCATCTTTACAGGTTTAATGTGGTCTTTCAGTTGTAAAATCTAAGTTGTAAATATTGCACATATCTAAGTATATATTTATACAAGTTACTCTGTTTTGAAACGTATAGAAGTCAGATAAAAAACACACATGTTTATATGACCTCGATGTATATATATTTTCAAGTCCCAAACTCCAAAGGTTGGAGTTTTGGGAAGGTTGTTTTTAGAAGGCTACTTATAAACACATATTCTTCATAAAGCAGTGAATGAGTATTCTGTTTTCTGTTTTGTTTGGGTTTTTTTTTAAGATTTATTTTATGTGTATGAGTACACTGTAGCTGTCTTCAGACACACCAGAAGAGGGCATCAGATGTCATAGATGGTTGTGAGCCACCATGTGGTTGCTGGGAATTTAACTCAGGACCTCTGGAAGAGCAGTCAGTGCTCTTAACCACTGAGCTATCTCACCAGCCCGAGTATTCTGTTTTAAAAAGCATACAAATGTCCAGTCTCCTTATGCACAACGTTTCTTTTAACAAGACCAATGATAAGTTGTACACCGATATCACCTGTGAAACTTTTGCTTGTTCATGGAATGTCAAAACGCCTATGAAGCTTTATTGCCTGAGCCCTAACCTTAGATTCCAGAAATCTAAATGGGATCCAGATGGCAATATTCTTGAATATTCACAGGTTATTCTAATATATGCCCAAGTTGGAGAGGCAGCTGCCCTAAGTGTAAAAGCTATTTATATATTTTTTTCAGGCTTTGTTTTCCTTGAACAGGTCCTGTAGTTGCTGTACTCCCTGCCCCCAAGTGGTGCTAAACAGATAGGGCTGCGGGCATGTAGGCAAGTACTCTATCACCACCAAGCTGGTTTTAGAATGAAGGAAATATTACCTTTCGTTACTACCCCATTGAGCCTGAAATCTGATTTCTGTGGTAAATTAGGCTTGTGCTTAAAGGTTCTTTCAATGGCAGGAAGATATTTAAGTTGCTGGGAAAGCAATGCCAGTTGCCTTATTCTAGTTACTGTTAGTTTAAGGTACTCCTTGCTTTGCAGGATGATGTGTTCAAAAAGGAAGATAAGTAGCAGTGTTTTATATGCAGTGTCTTCCAATTTACTACTATTACTAATAGCTAAGACATACTGTTCTAAGCCTAGGCCAGACAGGATCCTAAGTACTTTACATATATTAATCCATTCTAGTTAAGGTTTTATAAGGGAACCCGCCAAACAGAAAAGGCCTGAAAACCTTGAAAACTGGATGTGGTGCCTCACACCTGACATCTCAGCTTTTGGAAAGCTGAGGGAGATGCAGCCTGGACTGCGTAGTGAGACCTTGTCTAAAATGGAGAAAAAAAAAATCCTTTGATTCTAAAGAATGATTTTACAGGCAATGTGGAAATAAATGGAGGATTTGTTTTGTTTTTAAAATGAAGAGTTCTGTGACAATTAGGTGTTACTCAAGTTGTAGTATATGGTATGGAAGGAGCCTAGGACAAGGAACTGGGAAATCATGTAGACACTACAAAAGTAAAGTGACTGATTAGGTGTGGACTAAGGGGGTGGGGAATAGCAAAATTTCTCAGGAAGAGCTAACATTTTAGTGACTAGAGTAGAAGAAAAAATGTAGAAGGGATAAGAATAGGATGTCAAAAGATTTTTTTTCTTTTAAATGATTTTTTTCATGTACATTGGTGTTTTACCTACATGTATGTCTGCAAATGTGTCAGATCCTCTGGAACTTACAGGCCATTGTGAGCTGACATGGATACTGGGAATTGAACCTGGATCTTCTAGAAGAACAGTCAGTGCTCTTTAACCACTGAGCCATCTCTCCTGTCCTGGGATTTTCTCTTAGGTATGAATACCAAGAAGACATTGTCTGACTTGGTATGTGCCACACATGATTAATAATTAATAATCTTGCTGCCTATGACACAAAGTCTGAGTTTTTTTTTTTTTTGTTTTGTTTTGTTTTTGTTTTTCAAGACAGGGTTTCTCTGTCCTGGGACTCACTCTGTAGACCAGGCTGGCCTCAAACTCAGAAATCCACCTGCCTCTGCCTCCCAAGTGCTGGGATTAAAGGCGTGCACCACCACTGCCCGGCCAAAGTTTGAATTCTTAACTGCCGACTGATTAGCTATTTCAGTTTGAAAATCACAAAAAGAGCACACCTGCCTCAGATGGCTGACTCACTGAGAATTCTCAGTCATTTCAGCATGCAAGGAAGAACAAAGGTGTTGAGAGTTAAGTGATGATCTGCAGGAACGCTTCCATTGCAAATACAAAGCTGGGACTGACGGTCATATCTATAATCCTAACACTAGGAAAGCAGAGGCAGGAGAATTGTTATTTGGTGGCGGGGGGGGGGTACATTTGACAATAAGATCCTAGCTCAAGAAACTAAAGCACAAAAGTAAAATACATATATTTTAAATCTTCTAGTAGCCATTTTTTAAAGAAACAGGTGAAATTGTAGTGTTTTTAGTTACTCTGCTATATCCAAAAATAGAGTGAGTGGTTCAATAGGCATCCCTAAAGGACAGCACAGACCTAAAAGTTATATAGGTTAAAAAAAAAAAAAAAGAAAACATTCAGAGGAAGTAGTGAGCAGAAATTTCATTAACTACTGGCTGCAGGGGAAGTTTGGAATGGTTAGGTGTGGCTTATCACTGAACATGTCATGATGTAAATAAGATTTGCTTTTATTTGTGTGTGTGTGTGTGCATGTGCAGGTATCCACAGAGACCAGAGAAACAGCAGTAAGCAACCCAGCATGCGTGCTAGAAAACAAACTCAGGTCCTTTAGAAGAGCAGCAAGTGCTCTTAACCACTCAGCCATTCATGCCCCTCAGTTAACATTTTATTCTTGAATGATTCTTCTAAAGCCATAAGGAATGTTAGGTGTGTAGTTGCACATGAACTACCACTACCTTTTAAGAGAACCAAGAATCTCAAAATCTGATTCAGTGGTCCTTATTAAAAGCAGTAGAGAAGGACCCATGATTATATCCAGTGTTCAGTGAGTCCTTGTTAAATTTGAGATCGAGGGAACAGCTATGGGAGTGAGCAGCTCCACAAACTTCAGAGATCATTACATGCTCTGAGCCGAGTCAGATTTGATGTTCAACTGTGCTGTTCCCTATTTTAAAAAGTCCAGACCACCCTAACTTGGAAGACAAAGAATGCTAACCCAACTGGCCTTCAAATATACATTTGTCCAGTGCTTTACAGTTACGAAATGCTTTCACATGTGTTTCACTTATGATGGCAATAATAGCTGCCTTTCTGCTACTTGTAGGGGAAAAATTTAAAACTTAGACCTAAAACCTTTAATAGTAGCAAACACCAGATTAATATGGACTGATAAAGCAAAACAGCAACGCAAAGCCCAGTTTAAGCTGTTCCACTTTATTTTGCAGTACAGGGGCTTTGAATCAAGGTCCTTAGACGCTGAGTGGAATCCTGAGCCTGTTCCACCTTTCAGTAAGTAGTTAGCTCAGTCACCTCTCTAAACTGCACTTTGCTCAAATATCAAATGAAAATACATAATCTTCACAGGGATGCAGTGAGAATCTATGAATCATTCTAAATATAGAATAAAAACAGTATCTTAATGAAAAATAAATTTTCTGTCAGAAAAGCACCAACTGGCTAGCAACTTGGCAATATGCAGACGATTAAGTTTATCAGTAGGAATGATGATTGGATGGACATCAGTTGTCTTTTTAAATGTCTGTGATGCCAGAAATAGGTTTAGGTTTTTTTGTTGTTGTTGTTTTGGTTTTGTTGTTGTTTTGGTTTTTCGAGACAGGGTTTCTCTGTGTAGCCCTTGCTGTCCTGGAACTCACTCTGTAGACCAGGCTAGCCTCGAACTCAAAAATCCGCCTGCCTCTGTCTCCCAAATGCTGGAATTAAAGGCATGGGCCACCACTGCCCAGCAGGTTTAGGTTTCAACAAAAATCAGAATTCACTGAGTTTTTCCTTGTATGTTTTACTGTGTCTGCCTTGTGTTTCTACTTGCATTTCTACCATCAGCTGACCTCATCCAATCATGTGGATTTAAATATTACCTTTGTACTGAAGGCTCCAGGTTTATACCAATCTTTTTTTGTTTGTTTGTTTTGTTTTGTTTTTTTGTTTTTTTTGTTTTTTTTGAGACAGGGTTTCTCTGTGTAGCCCTGGCTGTCCTGGAACTCACTTTGTAGACCAGGCTGGCCTGGTCGAACTCAGAAATCCTCCTGCCTCTGCTTCCCAAGTGCTGGGATTAAAGGCGTACGCCACCACAGCCCGGCAGGTTTATACCAATCTTGATGACCTTTCTCTTCTACAGCCAGGACAGAGCTCAGACCATTACAGAGATATTGAGACAAAGCCCTGATCATACCTTACCACACTCCCAAGCCACGTCTGGGTTATATGAGCTGGTAAATGCCACTTTTGTCTAAGTCCTTGAGAAGTAGATTTCCATTTGTAGGTTGAGATCCTAACTGAAATGGTGGTTTTCTGCCTCTTCTGGTTTTTGTACCTACCTGCCTAACACTGCATTAGAACGTCTAATAAGTGATAAGTGTTTTAAATTTAATGAATTTCAAATAGCTTTCATTCTAAAAACTGTTCTCAAGTGGAGCCACCAACCTATCCAGGAGTTAAGGTAGCCCCTGGGAGTAACCCATGCCCTTTCCTCACCTCCAAGTTTAGGGCATTAGTTAGGTCCTGTTCCACCTCTAAGATATGCCCAGAATCTCTACTTCTGTCTGCCTTGGTTCTAGTCACTAATGTCTCTTAGTCCCTGTTGCCTCTCCCTGCTGCTGAGCTGCTATCTTTTAACAAAGTATAGTAGTCCTTTTTAAATGTTCATTACTCAAAATCCCTCATTATGTTTCCATGACACTGAGAAAGAAAAGGCCAAGCCCTTAATAAGACTACATGCCCTTAAGGGGCAGGTAAATAGTCCTTACAAGCTGCCTCAAATGAGCCCCACTGAGGACAGAAGAGGACAGGAAAACATCCTACAAACTAGTAATGCAATGAAATTGAATATATGTGTGTTAGAGGGTGTTGAGTGTGACTGGGCACAAGGGGTGTGCAAAGAGGAGATTTAAAATGGGAGCTAGCTTTGGGGAAGGAGAGAAAAATGCACCAAGACAGGCAAAATGTAGACTTCTCAGGAAATAGTACCGTCAGGTAAATGGAAAGAAGTGTGTGAGGTAGGGCAGGTTGTCTGTCGGGGTTAGATTATAGCAACTTTATACACCACCCTGAGTTTAAACTCCTATTCAATACCAGAATTCCAGTGTGGTAAAGAAGAGGGCAAAACCACAATTTTTGTCCTTACTTGGAAGAAGACAGTAATACTGAGAAAATGGAATGCTTTCTTCATCTGAGTTTTTCTTGCAGTTAAGGATTGCTTCTCTGGTCACAGCTTCTAGAGCCATCCAAAGGACATAGTAGGTTCCTCTTTAAAAACCCTAATACTTGATTGGGGAAATACCTTAGAATTTGACTTCTAGTTCTAAAAATTATTGAAGAAGTGTTGGTAATGAACATGATGGCCTTGTGCCTTGGGAAAGGGTAATTTTCTTGAAAATTTTAATTATGAAATTTAAGCATATGGAAAAGTGTACACACAGAAAAGTACAAAGCTAGGGATATGATCCCAGAAGTGGGGGAGGGGGTAGAGATAAAATGATTAGGTGTCCAAGGTCAACCCTGGCTATATGAGTTCCAGGCAAAGCCTGGGCTACTTGAAACCCTGTCTCCAAAACAAAAAAACAAACAAACAACAACAACAAAAAAAAAAGTTTAAGAGCACAAGCACTAGCTAACACCAAAGTTTTAAAATGTGAAATAGGCAGGTTCTGTTTTGCTTTGTTTATAGTGCAGAGCTTCAAACCCAGTGCATCATGCCTGGCTAGACAGACACTACCACTGACCTACAGACCCAGTCCCAGGGTCTGCTGGACTAGAGCCTCCTGACATCTTAGTGGGAGCTCTGGAAGAGAGTTCCAGGGGGCTAGAGAGGTGGCTCAGAGGTTAAGAGCACTGGCTGCACTTTCAGAGGACTGGGTTCAATTCCCAGCAACCACATGGCAGTTCACATTAATCTTTAACTCCAGTTCCAGGACTTCTGACACCCTCAGACATTAATGCAGGCAAAACACTAATGAACATAAAATAAAAACAAATTAAGAGAGAGTTCCAGAAGATCCTTTGCTAGGGGACACCTAGGTGGCATCTGTAGCATCAGACATCAACATTATGCTACAGACAATGGGCTGTCCAGTAGCCCAGCCTGGCCTAGAAGACTGCTAGTCATTGGCTCTTCACAGGTTGTGGGAACAGCACTGTAAAGACCTTCAGACAGTTCTGCAGTGCCAGAAACCAGTGATTAACATGACAGAGAAACCTGTCAAACTAGGCTGCCTCATCATCACTATAAAGATGAATGAATATTTGCACACACATATGAGAAGCACTCGATAATACTAACAGTAAGCATTTATTGAGGGTTTTTTTTTTTTTTTTTTTTTTGGTTTTTTGAGACAGAGTTTATTTGTAGACCAGGTTGGCTTTGAACTCAGAAATCCACCTGCCTCTGCCTCCCAAGTGCTGGGATTAAAGGCATGTGCCACTGCCTGGCTGAGTATTCCTTTTCTGTCAACTACCAAAGAGTGATACTGGTCTTAGGAGGGTCTTTTGAAACCTCAAAGCCCAAGCCTAATGACATATTCCTCCCACAAAGCCCATACCTCTCATCCTTTCAAACAGTGCCGGTCCTAGGGTGACCAAGCATTCAAATCTGTGATTCTATGGTGGCTATTCTTACTCAACTCCCAAAGGGTGTTTCTTATTAATTTTAATTATTATTTTGCATGTGTATGCTGCATATGTGAGTGCAGATAAATGCATGCTAGCTACAGCATGTATGAAGGTTAGAGAACAATTTGTAGGAGTCTACTGTCTCCTGCTATGGTTCTAGTGATTCAATTCAGGTGGTCAGGCATATGCAGCAAGTGATTTTTACCCACTGAGCCGTCTTACTTTTCCTCTACATGTTTCTTTAAGGGCATTTTCAGAGAGGTTTAACTGAGGAGGGAAGGCCCCTTCTAAATGTGGATAGAAAGAAGGGGAAGGCCGGGCAGTGGTGGGACATGCCTTTAATCCCAGCACTTGGGAGGCAGAGGCAGGCAGATTTCTGAGTTCGAAGTCAGCCTAGTCTACAGAGTAAGTTTCAGGACAGCCAGGGCTATACAGAGAAACCCTACCTCAAAAAAACGGAAAGAAAAAAAAGAAAAGAAAAGGAAGGAAGGAAGAGGAGGAGGAGGAATGTGTGACTAGGGTCTGAAGAATGAAGTTAACTGTGGGCTTTTAGGTAGCCAGAACAAGGGTGGGATATCCTGACTATCCACCACTAAGGGACTTAGTATCTCCTGATTTGCCTCAGAGAATTACTTTAAGACTTCAACAAATGTCCTCCTCTCAAAAATGCTTTCATGCAAAAACTTTTATGTTAAGATATTAGGAGATTCTAGATGCCCAAGGCCACCCACAGATCCTCTAGGGCAGCAGTTCTTAGCCTTCCTAATGTTCCGATCCCTTACTACAGTTCCTTATATCGTGGTGAGCACCCCCAACCATTAAATACTTTTGTTGTTACTTCATATTTGTAATACTGCTGTTATGAATGGTAATGTAAATATCTGATGTGCATATCTGATATTTGACCCCTCAAAGGGTCACAACCCACAGATTAGAAACCCTCTGCTCTAGGACCCATGAGCCTGTTACTTCTCCTCTCACTTTTGCTAATGAAGCTTTTGCCCCCCCCCTTCTCACATAGGTACTGTTGGCTGTCTGTCACCTCCTGCCTTCTCCACAGAGCAGCCAAAGTTGACAGAGATCTTGTTAAAACCCAAGTCAAATCATGCCTCGTCCCTGTATGTACAATCCATTAGCTTCCCATCTTGGCTGGAATAAAAGCCAGTCCTTTTATAATGGCGTGCAAGGCCCTACAGGATGTGTCTCCTTGCTGACCTCATCTGCTGCTCTTCTCAATCTCGAGC
Source organism: Tokudaia tokunoshimensis (assembly GCA_036184795.1). Classification (NCBI taxonomy): domain Eukaryota; kingdom Metazoa; phylum Chordata; class Mammalia; order Rodentia; family Muridae; genus Tokudaia; species Tokudaia tokunoshimensis. The sequence continues at coordinate 38,914,230 of BTHU01000010.1, read as the reverse complement.
TACTCTAGCCACAGGGCTCGCCTTGCTGCTCTCCTGGCAGATCTTTGATGCACTCTATTAGATATCTGCAAGTGACACTTCCATCACTTTGAGTCTTATTTCATCTGTCACTTGGTTGGTGAGACCTTGACATCTATTATAACCTGCAACCTTCCTTCCACTGTCCCCACGCCTCTGATCCTGCCTCTCTTTCTCCACGACACCCATTCATATCTTACAGCCTACATATTTTGGTTGTTTTTTGTTACCCACATTAACCTGTTAACTCCATGAGGGCAAGGGGATTTGCTGGAATTCAGGGAGTCCTGGAATTTTGTCTGACACACAGTAGGCATTCAGTAAGTACTGAGTGCCTGACTGAGGGGATAATTCGAGACACTGCAGTGATAGGAATGTGGGTATGAGAGAAACTGAACATTTACTGAAAGAGCTGATACAAACACTGTACAAATCAACAGCAGTCATTTTATTTGCCATACACAATCCCAGAAGGTGTTTTTCTTATTTTCTTATTTCATCAGCCCTTTTGAATGAAATTTTAAGGTACAAATCTAACAAAATATGAAAGCTATTATAAAACTAGAAAACAGATGAAAAAATCCAAGAACAAATTAAAGGAGAGGGCTTGGGAAATAGTCAAGTGCCTGCCTTGTAAGTGTGGGTCCCTTCAACACACACATACCCAAGCAGGCCAAGTGTGAAGGCATGTAATCCTAGAGCTGGCCTTGATGGCCAGCTGCCTAACCTTCTTGTTGGGTCTAGGTCAGTGAGAGGATTAGTCCAAAATTATTTATTTAATTAATTAAAAGTGTAGCACCTGAGATTGTTCTCTGGCCTCCACATGCATGTGCATGAACACACACATGGTATGTTCCTGTAATCACAGCACTTGGAGGCCAAGGCCATACATAGTGGGATCCTGTCTCAAAATTCTAAAATAAGGCTGAAGGGATGGCTCTGTGGGCAAAGAGGTCACTGCAAGCACAAGTTCACAGTCCCAGCACCCATGTAAAAGCTGGATATGGTGGTGCACACATCTGTCACCTCAGCAGGAGTGACAGAGGGGCAGAGACATGAAGACAGCAGAGGCTAACTGCCCAGCCAGTCTAAAAGAAGCAGTGAGTTGAGAAATTGTCATAAAAATTATGGTAAACCTTTAACTCCCAATATTTCTGCCCTCTACCTAAACCATGATGGAGAGGTGACAGAGAAGAGGATAGGAGTAGATTAACCAAAAAAATAATTAAGGATGCATGAAAAATCTCTGCAAGCCAATTTAAGAACATAATTTAAATTGTTTTAAACATATTTTAAAGAAATAGAAGCTGGGTTTATTGGTGCATGCATTTAATCCCAGGACTTGGGAGGTAGAGGCAGGAAGATCTCTGACAGTTCAAGGCCGGCCTGGTCTACATAGCAAGTTCCAAAATTATACTAAGACCTTGCTTCAAATTAAAAAAAAAATTTTTTTTTAACACAGGTGAACATTACTCGAGGAAACATGTTAAGATCTCAGAACCTAGTGAGGGGCACCTTTTTGAGTTATTGGTTGGGAAGGTTCCAGAAGTTCCTGAAACAACATAGGCTATTATTGTTCTTGGTTACCCACCAGAACTAGATGGAAGGCCCTATTGCTAAAGATACAATGGTCTTGGGTTGTTAAACAGAGGAACCAAGCTGAAACTGACCTGAAGGCTAACTTTCTCCTTGATGACTACCTTTCATGTCCTGGAAGGTGCTGGCAGAATGCTGAGTCACACCTCCCACAAAAGCAATGTTGGAGAAGACAGGTATTAGGAAGGGAACAGCCGGAGAATAATAAAGAGTTAGTATCAAGATGGTATCCCTGAAGCCAACCACTGACTTTCCAGGCAATACATGCCCACTGGCACAACTGTGGCATGAAGGTTATGGGGGCAACCAACTGCTTTTGGATTGGATTTGAGATGAGCTTACAGGAAGGAATTCAGGCCTGGTAGCGTCAAACTAGCCAAAAGTACAAGGCTCAGGTCAGTCTCTCCAGAAGAACCTACCAACTGTTGTTTTGCTAAATAACATATCCAGCTGCCTTCTAAATATTAATGCTTATCCCCATAGACAGTGCTGTCCTCAACTTTGGCCAGAGAACTTCTCTCTGTGGTGGTCAGCAGTTAATAACTAGCCAGAGTGCTGAGAATAAGTGTCTATTGAGTGCTCAGCCCTAAATGGGGTATCTGTATCAATCACCTGCACACCTCCCACAAAGGCAATGTTGGAGAAGACAGGTATTAGGAAGGGAACAGCCAGAGAATAAGGAATTGTGCTGTGAAATGCTGTTCTCTTGCACAGCCTGACCACTGGAACCAGGAGCTCACTGGTGCTATGTTGAACAGAACACGATTAGGTCACCGAGATCAGTCAGCAATCCAATAGGCAATACTAATGGAACTAGGTGGGTTATTAACAAAAGCAGAGAGGCCATGAAGGTAGACAGGGATGTACTGGGAGTTCCTAGGAGGAATGGAAGGGATATATGGGGGTGCATATGATCAAGATGCATGGCTTACATGTATGAAATCATCAAAGAAAATTTTAAATCCTTTTATTTTTTTTAAAGGTAGAAAATTACCGGACATGATGGTGCATGTCTTTAATCCCAGTACTTGGGGGGCAGAGGCAAAAGAATCTGAGTTTGAGGCCAGCCAGGTCTATAAAGCAAGTTCCAGAACAGTAACAAAAAACCACAAACAAAAAGATAGAAAAATCACTTAAGACTAAAGTCAGCCTCTGGCCTCCACATATATATCCATGGGTGAGCATACACTCATACACACACACACAAACATACACATACTTACAAAATAATAAAGGAAGAAAACTTTATGCTTGAGGGAAGAAAGACTCAAACCTATCAAAATGTCAGTTCTTCCTAATTTGATCTCAAATTAGTGCAAGTTCAGTCAACATTCCAGCAGTTCATTTTGTGACTATCAGATTTAGATGATTCCAGTATTTACATAAAAAAGCAAGAGACCCTCTATAGCCTACATAACCACTAATGGAAAATAATACAGCTACAGGACCTACACTAGCTGATGCCAAGGCTCACTTGAAAGCCACAGTAACCAACACGGTGGTATTAATAAAAGAACAAATATATCACAGGCAGAAATATGGAGCCCAGAAGTAGATCTTCAGAAAGTCAAATATCTCTGAAAGGAGCAAAAACCAAAGACAAATACTGTATGAATTTTCTCCTGTATGTGAAACCTAGATTTAAAATTGTGTATGTATTCACATATATGTGTTTGTAGGTCATGAAACTAGAAACAGGATTGGGGGCGGGGGGAGGGAGAGCTCTTAATGGTGCTGGGAAGTAGGGCAATGGAACACCTGGACTAGGAAGGCAGAAATGGACACTAGGAGGGAGGAGCGACCCAGCAGAAGATGGAGCAGGCACAGGAAGAGCAGTGGTCGCAGGTAACAGAACAGGTAATCTATACATAAATCCATCAACCTGAAAGACTAACTAAATATTGAAACAAGATCTCACGATGAAGCCCTCCCCGGCCTGGAACAGGACATAAAGTCCTGACTGTCCTCCAACTCAGAGATCTGCTTAACTTCCACTTCTCAGTAAAAGGCATGTGCCACCATGCCCTGCTTAAAAAGATTAATTTTGGGGCTGGAGCAATGGCTCAGCGGTTAAGAGCACTGACTGCTCTTTCGAAGGTCCTGAGTTCAAATCCCAGCAACCACATGGTAGCTCACAACCATCCATAACGAGATCTGACACCCTCTTTTGGAGTGTCTGGAGACAGCTACAGTATACTTACATATAATAATAAATAAATCTTTTTTTTAAAAAAAGCTTCATTTTCTAACAGGAGAAAAATGCAAAAAAAAAAGGACAGAAGCAATCCTCTAGGAATTGGTCTTGAATAACCCAGAATCCAGTGCAAAGAGAGAAAGGGCAGGTAGGAAGGCAGGACATGCTTAACCGACCTTACATTTTTACAAAAAGCAATTCAGTAGATCACAGAGCTAAATATGAAGTGCAAAACTTCCCCATTTCACTAGGGAAACTGAGGCCCAGAGATGAAATTAGATGTTTACATAGTTCAGGCTAGAACAAAATCCAAATCTGACTGTGCTATTCCAAAGCCCTATTTTCTTCACCAAACTTTATCTCTCCTTGATGAATCAGTCCTCGCTTTTATTAAGAAATACAAGCTTGGCATGGGGGTACACACCTCAATCCTCACTATTATAGACTGAGGGGGGGGCTGCTGCATTGGAGATACGCCTACAGCTACAGTGAGACTGTCCTCTGCTAAAAAAAAGGAAAAGAAAAATCACTGCATTTAGATTCATGCTAAATGAAAGTTCAGTGCTCTTACCACAAAAAGAAAAGAGAGAAAGGAAGAAAGGAAGAAAGGAAGAAAGAAAGAAAGAAAGAGAAAAAATGCAATTGCCAGCTTTCATATCTAGTTATGTTTCACAGCAGGGGGCCCTAAGTCAGAGATCATTATGGATACCATGTAGTTCTAATCAAGCAAACCAAATACTTAGGGCCTGAGTCTTTTTGTAAACTTCCATCATTGGCAAAGACATAATGAACTTCCTTCTAAGGGGTTTAACACTCTTAATTAACCATTCATTTCATTAGCTCATGAATTTCATTCATTTAGAAGTAGATGCTGGCAGAATGGTGGTATCAGATGCCTTTAATCCCAGCACTTGGGAGGCACAGGTTGGTGGATCTCTGAGTTCGAGGCCAGCCTGGTCTACAAAGTTGAGTCCCAGGACAAAGGAACCCTGACTAGAAGTGAAAGCCTTTTAGAACACGGGATGCAGGGGTGCTGCTGCCCACTGCTTCTCACCACAGGCTTTCTATCTGTAGAGTGCTGTACTGGAGCAATAACAGTGGGAGTCAAGCACGCAGCCTCATCATTTCTGATGCTCTATTTCAAAGAAAGTAAAATCAAACAGGTGAGCGACATAAAGTATCTTTTATTTCACCCAACACATCAAAAATCATGCCAGCAAACAACTGGAGTATATGCACTATTACCACTAATGAGGTAGTTTACTCTCTTTCGGGAAGGGTTGGGTACTCGTCAGTGTGCAGTGTTCACTTACAGCACCGCTCACTTCAGACTGCTCACATTTCCAGCGCTCCGCAACCACATATATGGCTTGTGATGAAAGGGCTGGCCAGCACAGGGAAAGTCAACTGGATTAAGATTCTCCAGTCAAAATGTTCAACTGGAGCCCTTGAGCCAGGCCTTCCGATTCCCAAACCCAGGTTTATCCTGCTGCAAGTTAAGAGAAGACAAAGAGCCTTCACCTCATTTCTTTTCTTTTTTTTTTTTTTTCGAGACAGGGTTTCTCTGTGTAGCCCTGGCTGTCCTGGAACTTGCTCTGTAGACCAGGCTGGCCTCGAACTCAGAAATCCGCCTGCCTCTGCCTCCCAAGTGCTGGGATTAAAGGCGTGCGCCACCACCGCCCGGCCACCTCTTTTCAAACACCAGGATCTAGCTGGCTTCAGTACAGCAAACAGCACTCAGCCTTTAACACTAGAGAGCCTCCCTCAGCTCATTCTCCAGTTCTGAGAAACACCTTGTCTATCAGCTCTCTCTCTCTTGTCATTTTCATCAACAAATAACTGAGCATCTCACACAGATAATTTTAAAAGTAAATGATTTCAAACATACACCTTCCTCTCCATCCCAAGGCCACTTCGATACAGTCTTTTAGTGGGTTGGCAGTCTTAGTGTCTCCCCTGACCAGTTTCAACTGTAGTCAACTATTCCCTAGATCCCTCATAGCGTTCTTTCCCTATGGAATAAAGGCTCACAAGTAGAACTTCGCGCCACGATCTGCTCTTTATTTACCTAACAAAACCCAATTGTTTGCCTTTCCCAGACTGAACAAGGTCACTTACCTCCCGGCCTGGATACTTTTATTTTTGTAAAAATAGCCATCTCGCCGGGCAGTGGTGGCGCACGCCTTTAATCCCAGCACTTGGAAGGCAGAGGCAGGTGGATTTCTGAGTTGGAGGCCAGCCTGGTCTACAGAGTGAGTTCCAAGACAGCCAGAGTTACACAGAAAAACCCTGTCTCGAAAAAGAAAAAAACAAAAAACAAAACCAGAAAAAAAAAAGCCATCTCAAACTCAATGCTTACTTGAGGTTTAGAAGCAACAGTACGCTAAATGACATATAATCGGGGTCACTGTCCCTGTCGCTCCTTCACATTTTCTAATTACCTTTCTAATTAAAGTAGTGTCTTTTAATTCAGCAAAACTCATGTGTATCGGAGCAGAAAACACAAGTGGAACGACTCGAGCTTTCCTTCCCTGGGAACACTGCAATGATTTTTCAATTACAACCTTCAATATCTAAAAATCTAAAAAACTCTAGAAAGTTCAGGCCCGCAGCGCCCCAAGCTCAAGGATTTGGGACCGGAACAGAACAGCGACACACGCGGCGTCCGGAGGGGGCGGGGTCCAAAGGCGCAAGTCGGTTACTGCGCCTGCGCACTGCCTCTGGCTCAAGGACCCGTATTTAAAGAGACAGGCGGCGTGGTCGTCGTGCGCGGCCCTTGGCCTTGTGGGCTCCTGGCCCGGTGGCCGGTGCGGAGCGTCAGCGCCTGGACAGCCGAGAAGGCAGGTGAGAGGCGGCGCGGCGGTCTGCGGTGCGCCGTGCGGAGAGGGCCGTGGCCGAGCTCGGCGTGGCTGGAGTGGCCGTGGCTCCTCCCCCGCCCGCCGCTCAGCCTGGGGGCACACCCTCCGTGACGTGGCGGCCCCCCGGGAGCCCACGGGAGGCCCGCGGCCCCCGGGACCCCATGCGGGCACCCGGAAGGGCAGCATGCGGGAAGTGGGCATCCTCAGGGGGTCGAGGCCGGGCCGCCGCCTTGTTGTGCCACCGCGGCTCGCCCGCACAGCCTGCGGGCAGAGCGGCGTGCTGCTTGCTCTCCGGGTTCCGGGGGCACCCGAGCCTCCCCGCGCCGGTCTTCCCTTGTAGTTAATTGTCGTATCCCGGCATGGGCGATACGACACCCTACCCACCCTAATATGCGGAAAGTTGAACTCCTACTCGCCCCGAACCCCTCCCCAGCCCTGCCGGCCTTCACTCGCCTCTGATTCTTAACCGTTAGGGCTTGTGTGATCCACTGAGTCTGCCAGTTACCGACCTCCCCTCCCCCAAGTCGAACATTGTGAAATACATAAGTTTGGTATACATCCTCAGAACTTCAGAACTCCACCTCCGGCTTGCCCTCGTGCTCGTTGTAGTTTTCCTAACCACCCCATGAAGTAGTTCTAATCTTTGGGGGTTTTGTTTGTCTGCTTTCCTTTTGAGACGGTCTTGATGATATACCCCTGGCTAGCCAGAAATTTACTAAGTAAACCAGACTGTCTAGCTTCGAACGCACTGCAATCCTTCTGTCTTTGCCTTTTGATAGGATTATAGGCGAGAACCACTATAACTAACTCTCAGTTCTGTTTTGTTTTGTTTTTTTAAATAAAACTGAGGCTGGGTGTGGTAGCACCCGCCTTTAATCCCTGCACTCAGAACGCTAGCTTGCTCTACATAGTGACTTCCAGGACAGCCAGGGCTACATAGAAAGATCCTGTCTCAAAAAACGAAAAATAAATAATAGAAAATAAACTGAAGTCATGCTTGGCGGCTCACATCAAGGCTAAGGTGGGGCTGGCTAGGGTCGGCCTTGTTGGAGGAAACTCAGTCACCTGATATCTGCCCCACCTTCCCGCCCCCCTGTAGATGGGTAGGCTTGACCTCCAACCCCTTCTTCTGTAGTACACCTGCTGTGCTGTATGTCGCACTGCAGCAAGTGAAGCCTTTGACACAATATCAATTTTAGTTCTCTGCAGAGTGGGAACTAAAAATAGTTTCCAGTAAATTGGAAATTAAAACTGTAAAGCCACTTAAATAGCTACAAATTTAAGAAGGAGTAGGAATAATTATTTTCCACTTGAATTGGTTCATCAGTTGCTTAGAGTCTTACAGTTCTTCTTAGATTCTTCCCTGATTCAGGTTGCTGAATTAAACAGGGGAATTGTTTATTCTGTTTTTAAGGACTTTTACTCTTAAAACAACTACCCCTTGAATTAGGTACTACTGTGAGCTGCATTTTACAATGAAATAGGAGCAGAGAGGTAAAGTACCGGAACAGAGGTCACACAGCTGATAAATGGCTAAGTAAGGTTCTGAACCTTACTTCAATCTGATTATAGACTCTGATTAGTTGCCTCTCAAAGGAGCCTTCTTCTGAAATCCCAAAACTGTTTTAGTGGCTTAATTGTTTTCTGAAAGTTTCTCATGTTTATATTTCACAGGGAAATGTCGTAAACATAATGTAATTTTTCTTAGTTTTTAAGACAAAGCTTCAGTATCTTGGTAATATTCAAAGGTCACCATCCATTATGAGTATCTTTATAATCAGTCTCTACAATGTTGATGTTCCTCGCCCCTTTGGAAACTGGTTTTTCCTGTATCGGAACTCTGGGTGATAAATATTTAATGTATTTCGAAGTGCTTGGTTAATCACGTGCTCTGTATGAGATTCTAGCCATTGAGAAGTTGGAAGCCCGGATTCTTCATGTCTGTCTGTTTTCACCCTTTTATGCAGCTATATGACTTTGGCTTTCAAGATCCTCTTCCAGAGAAACCTTTGTGCCCTTGGCAGAAAAGAACTGTGCCTGTTCCCAGAACAGAATCACTGGGCTGCCATAAGACAGTTCAGCCAGTGGTCAGAAACAAATCTCCTTTGTGGGTGTTGCCTCCTCCAGAGAAGAAAGCCTGCCCTATCTTTCCAGAGAGGTCATCTAAGACCACGTGCCACCCACCTTATTTTCTGGTCGGGGTCGCATGTGGAACTCTGTACTGGGGCCTGTGCGATGGCGGAGCAGCGGTTCTGTGTGGACTATGCAAAGCGGGGCACAGCTGGCTGCAAGAAATGCAAGGAGAAGATTGTAAAGGGTGTATGCCGCATTGGCAAAGTGGTACCCAACCCCTTCTCAGAGTCTGGGGGTGATATGAAGGAGTGGTACCACATTAAGTGCATGTTTGAGAAGCTGGAACGGGCGCGGGCCACCACGAAAAAAATTGAGGACCTCACAGAGCTTGAAGGCTGGGAAGAGTTGGAAGATAATGAAAAGGAACAGATAAACCAGCACATTGCAGGTGAGGGGAGAACCTCTCAGCTTGCTGGTGCTGATAGGATAGGGCACCAGGAGACTAGAGTCTAAGAGATTTCTTTCTTTGCGCATCCTCCTTGGACATAATTTCAAATTCACAGAATAGTTATAAGAATAAGAACACTCAGGCTTTCTATGCAGATTTCCTTCTTGATAACAGTCAGTTTGCTTTATGATTTCTGTTTATGTGCTCATTCTCTCTTCCATATCAGGCTTGGTTTTTATTGAGCCATTCAGAGAAAGTTGTATCACCAGGCCTCTGAGGTATCCAGGGTGTATCTTAAAAAATAGGATCTTTTCTTCTGAGATCATAGTTTACCTGTCAGCCTCAGTAAAGTTATCTGTATACTGTTGCGTTAGTTGACTGAAGGCTATAATTTCGTAGTGCATTTACCTTCATTGCAGGTTCAGGCCTAGGATCAGACTGGGTATTACATTTGATTGTCATGTCTCTGCAGCATTTCCAGAGATTTTTTGTTTTGTTGTCTTTTTGCTATGCCATATAGCTTGGGCTGACCTAAAACTTGGAGCAATCTTCCTATCTTGTCGCCTCAGGACTAAGATTACAGGCTTGTGTTACAAAGCCTGGTACTCCATGGTCTTTCTTTCAGATATTGATACTTTAAAGAATACACGTACTACCACCAACCTTTTAGATGCCACCTTGTTAGCTTTATGAACTAGTAGATTACTACTTTTCCCCAGAAACTTACAGTTCAATATTATACTCAGTTTGGTACTTAATTTTCCCATATTTGGCCACCTTGCATACCCTGGCTTCTGTATCCTGTATACCCTAGTATACCCTAGTTTGCTTGTTCCCATTTTCTCTCTCTCTCTCTCTCTCCCCAGACTTTTAAGTTTGACTTTAAACTTTCAGTCTTTTTTGCATCAGCCTCTCAAGTCTTGAAATTGCACGTTTTCCAACTACACCTAGCAGGCACACCCTTTTCTTTGAGAGTTCTAGCTAGATGAGATGGTGGTATGAGCCTGCAATCCTAGGTATTCAGGAGTGAGTTCAAGGCTAGCAAGACTCTGTCTGAAAAACATCTCTAAGTACTTAATGCTTTAGATGTAAGAGCATGCTCTTGATCTTCTTCTGTGTGTCTTTTCCAAGCCATGGAGGCAGCCATTCCTCTAAGGAGTCTGGATTCCCATTAATGGAAAAACAATTTTTAGAAACTAAAATCTGGATGCTGTATGTCTCTTCATAATAGCATATCTTTGATTCTAAGTCCTATGGAACAGACAACTAGAAAGATAAGCATGCACATATACACAATCACATACATATATTCATATGTCTATACATACATGAGTGCTCTTTTTATATGCATATTTGAGGACTCTCAGACTAACAAATTCTTTTTTTTTAATCTTTAAGATTTATTTATTTATTTATTATATGTAAGTACACTGTAGCTGTCTTCAGACACCCCAGAAGAGGGCATCAGATCTTATTACGGATGGTTGTCAGCCACCATGTGGTTGCTGGGATTTGAACTTAGGACCTCCAGAAGAACAGTCAGTCCTCTTAACCGCTGAGCCATCTCTCCAGCCCCCAACTCTCAGACTCTAAAGTAATAGATTAAAGGCTGTGGCTCTAAGGACAGACCTCCGTTCTTCTTCTTGGCCTTCATACTGACTTGCATCTCACTCGGAAGGAAGTGCGGTGAGCACTCAGCATTCCCTACCTGTGCAGACAGACATGCTCTGCTCTCTCCATTTTTCTTTGTTGTTTCTATATTTTGGGGTTAATCTACAGAGCTAGCTCCAAGTTTTGTCTATCAAAATGTGATCACTGGGGCTGGAGGGATGGCTCAGCAGTTAAGAGCAAAAGGACCTGGGTTCAATTCCTAGTACCCCCATGGCAGCTTACAACCATCTGCAACTCTAATCCCAAGGGATCCACCACCCTTTTCTGGCCTCCCTGGGTACCAGGCACATACATATACCCAGACATATATGTGGGCAAAACACTTATGCACATAAAATAAAAATCTTAATAAAAAGCCATTATTGGTTTCCCCAAAATCTGTACTAATTCTTATATCTTGGATATAAGAGGTGGGTAAGAGGTGGGCAATTCTGATTAAAATTCAGGTTTCTAATGGATGTAAATGGTCCAAAATACCTATTTGTTTTGTTTTGCTTTGTTTCCTTCTCTCTGACCTTTTAACTCCTCCCTCTACTCGCACATTTGGCGGGAGGGGGTTGGGGGTTAGGCAGCATGGGGTCATAATACAATAGAAATTTACCAAACAAGGATTTGAAAACTGTTGATAAAATCCCCGGAAGCTTTCTTGGCAGTCTTTATCTGAAGGGTACCTTTGTTCTTTGTGGGTCCTGTAGACCTGTCTTCTAAGGCAGCTGCCACACCTAAGAAGAAAGCTGTTGTCCAGGCCAAGTTGACAACCACTGGCCAGTTGACATCTCCAGTGAAAGGTGCTTCGTTTATTACCGGTACCAATCCCCGGAAATTCTCTGGCTTTTCAGGTAAGACCCTCTATTTGGTGTCTAAGTCTCTGGCTCAGTGAAAATACTACTTTACCAAGCGTCCATAACTGGCTTCTGTCTGGGCAGTCTGGCCATGGTTAACTCCGTGTTCCACTTGGATAGCACTTCTTTGTGTACTTTAATCTCTGCTATAGCAGGAACATGTTGGTTTCAAGACTTCTTCACTTAAAGTTATTACCTGGGTCAAAAAGATTTTTTTCTAACCTGCTCCTCTTATATTTTTTTTTCTTTTTTTAATTTACATTCCAAATCACTTCCCCTTTCCCGTTTCCTCCCTCCCCGAAAGTCCCATAAGCCCCCTTCCCTCCCTCTTTTCTCCATTCAACCCCCTCTCGTTACTCTGTCCTGGCGTTCCCCTACATCCAGTCTTTCCAGGACCAGGGGTCTCTCCTTCCATCTTTTTAGAAATCTCCTCTTATATTTTTAAATGACAGAATTCGAAGAAATTGTTTGCCCAAATTTGCCCTGAACTGAGGAGAGGTCACGCATAAAACATTTTCCTTTGATTTCTCTTGATAGTCTGTGTCCATATTTTCCTAAAGTTGAGCTGTGTGAGCTTAGAGCCAGAGGAAACTCTGAATGGAGGGGTTGTGTTTTGTTGGGATATAGTAGGGTGCAATGATAGAGCTGGACGACTTGGGACTTAAAGGGCTCTGGATTCAGATTCCATCTCCTATCTCTTGCTTAAGTCTTGGCAAGATAAACAGTAATTTGTTATCATGCACATACATATGTAAGTTGTTTCCATTGTATAACAAACTACTGTTTGTGGACAGGAATCAGTGAATCATTGCTAGAACTTATGGTGCATATAGGACTTGAGAGGGTCATTTATTGGCTGTAGGTAAGAGAAAGCATTGGCCTGGGGGCTTTGTTCTTCACTCAACCTGAGGTTGTGCTTTTCTGTTACTCTCCTGCTCATTCTGTGAATGGACTGAAGTTTAGGCTGATTGTGGAGCTGGTATTACATTGATGTCTGTTTGTTCCAGTAGTGTCTTATTTACCCTTTATTGTTTGAGATAAGCAATTCTTATGACTGGCTCAATTGAAGAAAATAACAAGATGAAACATTTGAACTTGAGCAGTCTGGAGATTCAAAGAAGCCTAGATGTGAAGTCAGGAGAATTGAGGATTAATTGGTCCATGCTTGAGTATCTACGGCTTTATCAGTGAATCAAGCCATTAGTCCTGTCAGAGGACTATGGGAGATAATGTTACAGAAATGATGACTTGTTCTGTAGGAGTTTTATCATACATGCATGCATGCACAGTTTGTTTTGTTTAAGAGACAGTCTTGGGCTGGAGAGATGATTCACCTACCAAAGGCTACTCCAAACCCAAAAATATAAGAGAGAGGTCTTCTTGTCCAGCCTGTTCTGACGTTAAGATCCTCCTGTCTCTGCTTAAAAGTACAGGCATATGATGCTATCTCTTGCAGATTTTATTATTTGAAAACTCCAGTTTGTGCTTGGTAGCGTACCAGTGATAGGGACGAAGAAGAATCCAGGTGACACTAAAGATGGCATGGTCCAGGGAGGACCTTGATCTTGTGCATGGAGTTTCGAAGAGTCAAGAAGAACTGGGTGCTCTCCTTAATGAACCTGGCTAAATACCAATGCTCTGGAAAGATCTCCACCCCAGATAAGATTCCAGGTCAGAGATAATGACAGACTTACAGTTTACCAACCCAAACAAGAAGCCTTAGTCAGCAGCTTCCGTGATGTAACAACTCTCCCTTGCTCTTGAAAATGGTCACAATGAGGTGAGAATCACTGAGGTTTCTCTCAGATAAACAAGGTGCCTTTTATTTTGACAATAAGAAAAGATGAGCTGGGGCACATTGGTGGGCCCTGACTTTTTTGCTGGCACCCCTGTCTTCCCTCTTCTTCCAAGGAGGTAGGTGGTCTTGAAAGCTGTCTGCTCTCAGGCCTTGGTCTCATCAGTAAGAGGATAGTAAATTCTGTAGCCCGCCAGGTTTGCAATAGTGCTGACAGTTCACAGTGGCTGTCATTTCAGTTTTACAGGTCCTTTGGTTTCTACTTTCTTGCTCATCCCAGCCTTTGTGGAATCAGAATGGCAATTGCTCTGAAATCCGCTTGATGGCTTGTGGCATGAAAGCAACCTTTGTTCCTATGTAAGGTACTCACATGTACAGGTGCTGTTCAGTGCAGTCTTCATGCAGTGGTATTTGTACTGATTCCTTGGCCTCCATATCTGTACCTGATACACCGATCTAGTACATCTACCTCCAGTGACTCTTTGAGGAGCTTGCATGAAATGACATATAAACCCCCAGCAAATTTTAGTGTTCTTCCTCCTTTTTGTGCTTCCCCCAAAAAGAAAAATGAATCATCTGTGTTGTTTGTCTCACCAGCAGCCAAACCCAACAACTCTGAGCAAGCCCCCTCAAGCCCTACTCCTAGGACGAGTCTGTCCGCACGGAAATGTGACCCTAAGCACAAAGATTGTCTGCTTCGAGAGTTCCGGAAGCTGTGCGCCATGGTGGCTGAAAATCCTAGCTATAACACCAAGACCCAGATCATCCACGACTTCTTGCAGAAAGGCTCCACAGGAGGTAGGACTGTACTTACATTGAACATGCCCTTCCTCTGAAAAGCCCAGAGCCATGGCCAGCCTGATGTGCAAAGACCTTAGATTGTGTAATTCCTGATCATCTTGAAGTGGGATCCCATACCTGGAGTTATCACCAGATCCTGCATGTTATATGGCCAGTTCTGTTTGGCTGCTTGGCTGTTTTCTTCCTCTGCCTTTATTTTGTCTCCAGGAGGCAGAAGAGCCCATCACATTTGACAGAACAGAGCAATGTCCCACTAGCATATGTGATTAGACGAAACCACATGCCCGGTGTAGAGTAGAATCCCCTGGCTCTGTTTCTTTCATAGATAAGCATGTTGTCATTCAGTATCTCTTATTTCATCACAACGTGAAAGTTGGGGCTTTGCCCTTGGGAGACTATGGAGTAAAGGTGAGACAGTTACACATGCAGGGAGCTGTGGGAAGCAGTCTCTACTTTTTTTCCTTCTCGTCCTCCTCATTATTATTATTATTATCATTATTTAGATAGGGCCTCACTGTATATCCTTGACTGTCCTAGTACTTACTATGTAGACCAGGCTAGCCTTGAACTCACAGAGATCTGCATTCGGGCTTGTCTCCTGAGTGTTGGGGTGGAAGGCATGCAGCACCTGACATCTCCATTTCTTATGGGAGTTTCTTTCCTTTGTTTTCAGATGGCTTCCACGGTGATGTGTACCTAACAGTGAAGCTGCTGCTGCCTGGTGTCATCAAGAGTGTTTACAACTTAAATGATAAGCAGATTGTGAAACTTTTTAGCCGAATTTTTAACTGCAACCCAGATGATATGGCCCGGGACCTAGAACAGGTAAGAGGCGGGTGTAGGGAGGTCATAACCTAGGTGGGACTCTGCCAGGATAGCCTTCCCATAGCCACTTTAAAAAATAACTGAGCACATACTGGTTTAGGAAACTGAAACTTAGTGAACAAGACTCTGTTAGACTGGGAAGCCGAGTGTGAAGATACAGCCGCTCCTTTCCTAAATTCGATAACTGAAAACATACCACTGCCAAGCCACAAAGGCCTTATCTGAAAAGTCAGGGCTTGAGACCTCCTTTTGTCTCCACTGGACTGTGCTGGGCTTTATTTGCTTGCTTGCTTGCTTTCCCCTTCTTTCTTTGGATTTTTATTTATCTTTAGTTTGTTCATGATTCAAGCCTTGATGCTATGAAAAGTTTTTTTCCAAGTATCTACTATGGATGGACCATGTTTTGGTTCAGATTCTTAAACAGGAATCAGATTGGCTTGGTCTTAGATTAGTGCTGTGCCCCTGCTCAGCTACAGCAAGTGGGTGGATAGATGGGCCCTTTCCTAAGAACTGGCTGGGAGAGAGTTCCTAAGAACGGCGACTTAGGGACAGACACTGTGCTGGAACTCTTGACTTGGCATTTATCCCAAGCTCCTTGGGGTTGCAGCAGTGGCGTTTTGGTTTTTGGAGACAGGGTGACGTGTCAGAGACGATCAGAGTCTTCTTTGAGCAGAGCAAGTCTTTTCCCCCAGCTGCCAAAAGCCTCCTCACCATCCAGGAAGTGGATGCGTTCCTCCTGCACCTCTCCAAGCTCACCAAAGAGGATGAGCAGCAGCAGGCCTTGCAGGACATTGCCTCCCGGTGAGAGGTGGCCCCATGGAAAGCAGACCCCACGGGCATGGGCTGGGGAAGGGCATTACTTTGGGAAGGGAGGTTTGGGGGATCAAAGTCCTTGAGAGGTGAAGCTGAGTGTGCCTTGTCTCTTTAGGTGTACAGCCAATGACCTTAAGTGCATTATCCGGCTGATCAAACACGATCTGAAGATGAACTCGGGTGCAAAACATGTGTAAGTGCCACAGCCTCTCACAGTCCAGACTGCCAAGACTGGGGAATCCTGCTACAGAGTGAACCTTCACTATTACTTCTTCTGGACCCTAACTCACTTCCACGTCCATTTTCTCACAAAGTGGAGATAACTATCTTTAACACAAAGCGGCTACAACTGAAAGTCTGGAATGGGCAAGAAGCCCATTCTAGACCCCATTCTCTGGCAAGGCTGTACCATGTAAGGCATGGGGTCTCAAAATCCTGAATTTTCTGTTTTGTCTTTTCCTGTGCCAGCTCTGATTTCCAACCTATTGACATAGCAAAATCTATAAAATTGATGCTCAAGAACTATTCATTCAAGTTATCAAAAAAAGGGTTTTAAATAATTTTGTGTTGGGATACATTCATAACGATCTGTGAAACAAGGCTACTTTCCCAGCATCTCTCCTGTCTGACACACTGCTGCTCTAAGCCATGTCAGATGTAGAGGTTTTTTTCCTTGGTCCTGTTCTCCTTGACAGGTTGGATGCCCTTGACCCCAATGCTTATGAAGCCTTCAAAGCATCACGCAACCTGCAGGATGTGGTGGAGCGGGTCCTTCACAATGAGCAGGAGGTGGAGAGGGACCCAGGCCGGCGACGGGCTCTCAGTGTCCAGGCCTCACTGATGACACCTGTGCAGCCCATGCTGGTGAGGAACACTGCCTTGTCCCTCTCATCCATGATTCTTCATGTTGCTGACGTCTGATAGGGATGAAAGGCAAGAGCTCTGGTAGGTTGCCAGGGAAGAGTGGAGGTGAGCAGAGAGGTGCTAGGCCAGGAAGGGAAGGTTCAGAAGAAGGTAGGCGATCTAGTACAACCTGAGTCGGGCCTCTTGAACTTTACTGTCCCTGTGGGAGTGGCATGTGGGACCAAGTAGTTTAGCATCACACTTGAAGACAGGGCTGTGACTCCTGCAGAATAGCCTCAGAGCTGTCAACGGAGCCAGGCTTCCTGTGACAGGGAAAAGAAGCTGTAGGAGTAAAGCCTCACTCCAGTACATAACTGGATTTCTGGATCTTTAGTGAGGATAGCTGTCTCTTAATGGTTTTATGTGTAACAGAGTCAACATCTAGTGCTCTGCTAGATGTCTCCTTAGGCTTTCCAGGGGTATGCAGGGAACTTTTTTTTTTTTTAAGTTATCTTGTTATACTAAATCCTTGTATTAGATTTCTATGTTTGGAATAGGAAAGAGTTCTCTCACTACCAGAAATATAGACTAGCTTGCTAAAATCGTACGATCTCCATGCCAGGTTAGAACCTCTTCCCTCACTGGAATAGGGCCTTTTCTCTCCTCTGTGGAAGTTCTTCCTAGAGTCCTTTTCCACGGTCTTGTCTGAAGAATGGTGTGCGTTGCATGCTTAGTGCTTTAGCACACAGGTTTGTGATGAGGGCTTAGAGACACATCCCACATCTGAGTCTGCCTATTTACTGGATACCTGACCTTAAATAAGCTCATAACCTCCCTGACCTTCAGGTTTCTCATTCAGCACATGTCCTCTAAGGGATCATATCAAAGATGAGATGACATTGTTTTGTGGCCTATCAAGAACCCCCAAAATGGTAGTTACTATTTGGGTGTAGCTGGTACCAGTATGTGAGTGAGTGGGTCTGGATCTGGGTGTCCTGTCAGTCTCTGGTTCCAGTCCCCCTGTCAGCCCCACCGTCACTGGCCCTCTCCACTTTACCTCTACCATCACACTGTGATAGCAAGTGTGCTTAATAAGCCAGGTGCCTGGTAAGAGCCTACATTACTGAAAAAGGTAAATCCTATTTCAGGACAATTTTATTCTAGAATGGATAGCATTTGTCTTTTTCAGAATGCAAACTGTTAAAACAACTTTGGTGCTGAGTCTTTTTGTTTTTTATATCTGAGACAATCTTGCTATATAGCTTAGGATATCAGGTAATGATTTTATTACCAGAATATAGCATTTTCCAGCCCTTTGCAACACATCACCCCTTCAGCAGTCTGTCCTGAGTCAGTTCCAGAACCTAGTTCTGTTGTGACAATCCCAGCCCCAGGCTCTGCTGAGATACCCCTGTTGAAGGGTTCTAACATTTCCTTTCTCCATCCCAAGGCTGAGGCCTGCAAGTCCATCGAGTATGCAATGAAGAAGTGTCCCAATGGCATGTTCTCTGAGATCAAGTACGATGGTGAGCGAGTCCAGGTACATAAGAAGGGGGACCACTTCAGCTACTTCAGCCGCAGCCTCAAGCCTGTCCTGCCTCACAAGGTAATAACCTTCAGCAGGACATCCCCTCCCTGCCTCTAAGAACTGAACTGCAGGGCCTTTCAAGCTGTGTTTCACAGGTAGAAATTCGTTTTTTCTGTAAATAAATGGAGGGAATTTATTCCTGCACTCTTCTAATAATGAAAGGCTGCTTAATGAAATGGACAGCCAGTGAGCCCAGACTTGGGTTAGTCAGGTAAGAAAGAACTCCCTGAGATAATGCAGTGCAGACAGCTCAGTGAAAATCTTGGGTGTGTCCCTGTCCCCTGTGCTCCTGGGCTAGATTAGGGTTCTTGTACAAGGAAATGCTGGATTATTGTTCATTAGTTTGCTCAACAATATTTCCCAAATGCTGTGCACTATAGTAGCTAGTGGACATAAAAATGTACAAACAATAGATAAAATTCTGACTTTCATGGAGCTTAGAGCTTAATAAGTGCAGAGTATTGTGGGGCTGTCTGGAATCCTGATCCCTGCCCTACTCAGAACTGATGGCAATTAAGAGCCTCATTCCTCAGCCCTTCCCAGCTTCCAGGGTCAGTCCTGTGAGGTCTGTGGAAGAGAAGCAGCTGGGATATCTGGCTCCAGTAGCTTCTGAGTAAATGGAATTCCTGGCTTTGCTGCCCACTTCTTTCCTAGTTCTGACTCAGTCCAGAGTCTGTATATTGGGGGATGTATTGTGTAATCCAGTAGAGACTTGGTGGCTGGGCCACTTGTTTTATGTGTTGAGCAAAAGAGCTGAGTAGTAGTCTTGCATGGACCTTTAAGTGAGGTTCTTGTTCCAGGTGTGCTAGAAGCTGATCAGGAACTGCTGGGATAAGGATGGTGTGAGACAGTCCCTCTTGTGACCCAGGAATATTTGAACACAGCTTTCCAGAATATGCTTTCTTTACTTTTCCAAATACTGTGGATTGCATCAGGGCTACTATGTCATCAGTCTGTGTCTGTTGGTTCTTAAAGGGTTGTGGGTTGGGGATGGAAGGGAGTAAGGATGGTCAGTCAGGTCTTTCCTCATCCTGTTCCACACCCTAGGTAGTGACTCAGCTGCTCTTAGCAGAGGCATTGTCAGGCTCCCCGGATCCCACTGCTGGTACCCTTCGTCAGGAAATACCTGGAATTGTTGTGGGACTTCTCCCATTGAGTATCAGAAATTAGGGCTCTGGTTCTATTAGGAAGAACCCTGTCCCAGTGCTTATACTCTGAAGACAGCAGGGGCTTCAGAGCTCCCACTTAGGGGAAAGCCTGTTCTCATTCCTTGCTCTTCCCAGGGCTTTATTTATCTGCCCTGTAACCCATCTCTTTCCCCCATCTCAGTCCTCAGCCTGATAATACCAATCCTCTGAATGGACACTAGTCCCCACCTGCCTATCTTTCCTCTTTCCTTCCCTCCCATACTTGTCTACCTCCAGGTTCTTCCTGACCAACTCACTGTTTCTTCCTTTTCTTCCAAGCCTTCTGTAAAGCCCATAGAAAATGACTCAGTGGGCTGAACATTTTCTGGATCTAGACAGAGGTAATAAAGCAGATAGCCTGATACTCTTTGGGAGACTGGCACAGCCTAGTTGTTCATTTCACTCATTGCTTCGGCTTACAAGGTTCTTTGTGCTATTTTGCCTGAGCCTTGATCACTGTGGCTTAGTTTTAGGTCTTACTGCCAAGTCATCTTTGCCAAAGCTGCCTTTCTACTTCTAGGTGGCCCACTTCAAGGACTATATTCCCAAAGCTTTTCCTGGTGGTCAAAGCATGATCTTGG
Source organism: Tokudaia tokunoshimensis (assembly GCA_036184795.1). NCBI lineage: Eukaryota > Metazoa > Chordata > Mammalia > Rodentia > Muridae > Tokudaia > Tokudaia tokunoshimensis. Next base: position 38,894,097 of record BTHU01000010.1, on the reverse strand, counting down.
ACTCTGAGGTGCTCCTGATTGACAACAACACAGGCAAACCACTGCCCTTTGGGACTCTGGGAGTGCACAAGGTATACACTAAGAGTCCTGTGTGCAAAAAAAATGTGCTGTCAGTCTGACAGAGGGATGGAGGGGAGATATTAGAACCAACTTGAGTTGGTTTCTGTTGAGCATGTGTTCTTTCATCACTGTACCAAAATACCAGAGGTAACCAGTCTATAAAGGAGAAAGGCTTTGTATTTAGAGGTTACAGTCAGAGAATACAGGGGCCCATAGCTTTAGATCACTAAACACGTGGCAGAGCAAAGTCATTTATATCATGAGCTGAGAAGCATGTTGAGAGGAAGAGGCCAGTCCCACAATTCCTTTAGGAGCTAGTGACTTAAGTCCCTCCCCTACTTCACCACCCTTGGGAACAAGCCTTTAACATCTGGGCCTCTGGGAAACACTTGGGATCTAAAGTTTAGTGAACACCATCTACGGAGTGCTCTGTGGCCCTGCAGAGCACTGACAGGACTGTCCACAAGGGGCTTCTCAAGTGGACTCCCCTGATTCCGTGCCCTCCTATGCCTCCTGCCTCATCTTCTCTGCAGAAAGCTGCTTTCCAGGATGCTAACGTCTGCCTGTTTGTTTTTGATTGTATCTACTTTAATGATGTCAGCTTGATGGACAGGTGAGTTAACTCGTATTTTGACATGCTTTGGGGTTTGTTGGGTTTTTTTTCATTTTTTGCAGTACTGGGAATGAAATTCAGGGCCTTACTTACATGTATTAAACATATAATTGACTATTGGATTTTACTCCCTGGCTACCATCTTTAAACCAAGATTCTTATTTTCACTGGGAATTTATCTGGGTTGGATCTGTAGAGGCTTCACTTAGGAAAAAGATAGGGATAGGGCTAACATTTTTGCATTTTATCTATAAGCTTATAGGGGATGTCATAGGTGAACCATCCAGGGGAACTGGCCGTCTAGAGTGAGCTACATCCAAATGCTTGGACCTACACAGCTGATGCTTGTCCTTTATACACTTAGGATTCTCCCTAACCTGTTTCTATAGCTACACCCATGGTTCTGAAAGTAGAAAGACTTGATGGGGTAGGGTCCCGAGGCCTGTGCCAGCCTGGGTGGTGAGGGATAGCACAAGAGTTGTAACATTGTTCAAGAGGGACAGAGCATGTAGTCTGGACTAGAGTCTGGTGTTCTCTTGGCTCAGCAGAGTAGAAAGCACAGCTATGAACTGGCTGTGGGCTACAGCTTATAGTTGCTTCTCTCTAGTGTTGATGGAGGCCTTGCAAGCCTTGACTTTTCATAAGGGAGCTTGGATCCATAGCCGTCCCTCTCCTGAAGCAACAGTTCTATATCACTGGGCACTGTCCTGTGTCAGAGTTCCTGCTAGGATGGAAGAGAGGCTCTTTATCTCAGCTCTGCTGTTCCCTTAGGCCTCTCTGTGAGCGACGGAAGTTTCTTCATGACAACATGGTTGAAATCCGTAACCGGATCATGTTCTCAGAAATGAAGCAAGTCACAGTAAGTGAAGTTCCTATCCTAGGCAGGGATCTAATGGTTTGAAAAGCAGAGAACCCCATGGGGTGTAAGAGGATGACCCTTAGGTATTCTCTGGTGGGGTGCTGATAAGTTTGCCGTTGCCGATGTTGCCTAATTGTCTACAGCCTGCCTCTCAAAGGCACAGCAGCTCCAAGTTATACACACTAGTGTATAGAAATGGACAGTCTAGACTTACATGATCCTGCACATTTCTCCTACTGTCCCTCAGAAAGCTTCAGACCTGGCTGACATGATAAACCGGGTGATCCGAGAGGGCTTGGAAGGGTTGGTGCTAAAGGATGTGAAGGTAAGATAGCTACTACACCTGTCTTTTCCTGCTGGAGGTGACAGAGGCGTTGGTGGTGGGAAAGCTATGTAGGAGTCTTTCCCACTCTACTGGGGCAGGCTGGTCCTAGATCTGAAAATGGCTTTGTATGTCCTGTAGTGCCTTGACACTAAGATTGACCCATAGTGGTAAAAAGATGGACCCCACCTCTATGGAGTTTCCATTATCTGTGATCTATTTTTTGTGTCCCATCAGGGTACATATGAACCTGGGAAGCGGCACTGGCTGAAAGTTAAGAAAGATTATTTGAACGAGGGGGCCATGGCTGATACAGCTGATCTGGTGGTTCTTGGGGCCTTCTATGGGCAAGGGAGCAAAGGTCAGTGGTGGTCCTCTACCAGAAGACATGCACTGGCCCTCTTACTAACTTGATCTGCCAGTCATGGCTTCCTTGGTCCTGGGATCTAGGGTCCTGGTCACATCAGGCAGAGACATCTGGGAGCTGCAGTCTTATACACTGAAGTTGAGTAAGAAGAGCTGGTGAGAGCTCAGTGGGTTTAAAGGCCTGCCCCAAACCTTCAGACCTAAATTGATCACTAGTATCCACTTGGTAAAAGTCTGTTGTGGGCCTAGCCCCCACCCACATGCACCCTGTAGCATGTATGAAGACTGGATTATGACTGGCTGCACAAAAGGATGCACTCAGAAAAAAATTAACAAAAATGTTTTAATGAGAAAGGAAAAATAATAATTAAAAGTTGGTCAAGGCCTCACAGCTTCCTTCTCAGAAAAAAATCTGTTTCTTTTTTTTTAAAATTTATTTATTCATTTAATGTATATGAGTAGAGTGTTGCTGTCCTCAGATACACCAGAAGAAGACATTGGATCCCATTAAGATGGTTATGAGCCATCATGTGGTTGCTGGGAACTGAACTCTAGACCTCTGGAAGAGCAGTCAGTGCTCTTAAGCGCTGAGCCATCTCTCCAGCCCCCAAAAAACTGTTTCTTAATTGGGGAGAAAGATGAGGTCTGAGGAACACTTAGGCAGTATGTTAGGTTGTGTCTGCTATGTGTCAGGTCCTGTCCAGTTCCCTGGAGCCCAGTAAGTTTAGTTTGATTACTCTTGATAGTAAGGCCTTGGCTCATTCTTCTTTAAGCAGTCTATTGTGGGCCTGGCAGAGGTGGTTCCTTCTAGCCCACACTCAACTCATGTCCCCCTCCCAGGTGGAATGATGTCCATCTTCCTCATGGGCTGCTATGACCCTGACAGCCAGAAGTGGTGCACTGTCACAAAATGTGCTGGAGGCCATGATGATGCCACACTTGCCCGCCTGCAGAAAGAGCTAGATATGGTGAAGATCAGCAAGGTGAGGAAGGCACCTGGTTGACCCCGGCCCTGGACAAGTCATCCTTCCTGAAACAGGCTGTGCTTTGAGGACTGAGGTCTGCAAGTCCCAATTCTTAGTTCAGAAAGGAGCTTACTTCTTGGCCATAAAAGCAGGATTAGGCTTTTAAATCTCAGCAAGCCTATCTTAAAGAAGATGGGCCACAGCCTCTGAAGAGGGAAAATCACTTGGGGTGAGAGGTCATCCTTTTTAGCTAAGTCACATCACAGTCTTAATTACCAAAGATGGGGTTGAAACCTTGCTCCAGCATGACAGGAGCCCAAAACTGTCTTTTCTCCTTCAGGATCCTAGCAAGATACCCAGCTGGCTGAAGATCAACAAGATCTATTATCCCGACTTTATCGTCCCAGATCCAAAGGTATTGTCACCTGATACTTTGTGGCCCCCACCCCAGAAGTAGTTTGTAGTTCTCCAGTGCCACAGAATTTAGTCCAGTTTTGCTAAGATCCACCCAAGATGGGACTTGGATATTTAGCCAAATGACAGGCATGGGGCTAACCAGCCAGCCCTGAGGACTTGTCCTTAGTGGAGGGGAAGCAAAATTCCTTTCCATTTGTAAAAGAGGCCTGTTCTAGAACTAATCCAAACCAGGCCCTACTTAAGCAGACAGGTTTCAAGAGGAGGCATAACTGGCACCCAGGCCTCCTGGCTGTCTTGGAGAACCTCTGTGCTTTCAAATGCTTGACACTGTTTCTGTCTGCTGGAGACTTCCTTCCTGGCCAGTGATAATCCACCTGTTTTATTTCTGACAGAAAGCTGCTGTGTGGGAGATCACAGGGGCAGAATTCTCCAGATCTGAGGCACACACTGCTGATGGGATCTCCATCCGATTTCCTCGATGCACTCGAATCCGGGACGACAAGGACTGGAAATCTGCCACTAACCTCCCCCAACTCAAGGTGCCAGCTCTTTGACTTTCTAAGTGTCGTCAGCCCACACTGTCTTGCTCTTAGAGTGTTGGACATCTAGCCTGTTCACATGTCACTTGGCTTGTTATCTCCATCCCACAGGGACAAAGCAAGGAGAGCAGTTAAGAGTTGAAACTGGGACCTCTTCCTCCTAGCTCCCCTTCTTCCAGTCCCCTGAAGAACCTAGTTTTCCACAGACAATGTAGGAGTTGCCTCAGACCACAGTCCTACTTACTAGTAAGATCTGGTGTTTAGGGCTGGAGAGGTGGCTCAGTAGTTAGAGCCCTGGCTACTCTTACAGAGGACCCCATTTGATTCCCAGCACTCACTGCAGCTCACAACTTTATAATTTCATTTCCCAGGGATCTAGTGCTGTCTTCTGGCCTCTGTAGTCACCCATCACCAGATATTTACACATTTACTTGATGCATAGACAGGCATACATTTTTTTTTTAAAGAACCAGGATTTAGGCCAAATGTACTATTGTATACCTTTAGAATTCTAGCACTCAGGAAGCAGAGTCAAAAGTTTCGGAGGTCAAAGTCAGCCTGATCTACTTGGTGAATTCCAGGCTAGACAGAGCTATAGAATGAGACTCTGCCTCAAAACAACAACAGCAATAACAACAACCACCACAAAACCTGGTTCATCTGAGCACCAGAGAGGCTGAGACAGATCTTAAGTTTTTGGGTTTTTTTTTTTAAAGATTTATTTATTATATGTAAGTACATGGTAGCTGTCTTCAGACAAACCAGAAGAGGGCATCAGATCTTATTACAGATGGTTGTGAGCCACCATGTGATTGCTGGGATTTGAACTCAGGACCTTTGGAAGAGCAGTAGGTGTTCATAACCGCTGAGCCATCTCTCCAGCCCTGGCACTCTTAAGTTTAAAGTCAGTTTAGAATTAAAAAACTTTTGCCACAGAAAGTAGCTTGTACCCAAGTTACTCAGATTCCAGGGCCCTACTCTGTTCCTTAGCCATATGTACCAGGAAACACTCATCCCACACACAGGTCAGTGAGTGACCGCACCCAACTCACATAACAGCCCCTCCCCCTTCTTAGGAACTGTACCAGCTGTCCAAAGACAAGGCAGACTTCGCTGTGGTGGCTGGAGATGAGGGGAGCTCCACTACTGGAGGCAGCAGTGGCGAAAATGAGGGCACTGCTGGGTCTGCTGTGCCCTGCAAGGGCCCCAAGGGCCCCCTTAGTAAGTCCTCTGCCAGTGCTAAGAAGACCGAACAGAAGCTGAGTAACAGCCCCAGTAGCAGAGGTGGTAAGTAAAGGGGCCTGAGGGGGATGGGAGGGTTGTGGGTAGGCCAGAGATGGGAGGACATAGGCATACTCCAACTCTGACGTCCTGTGACTGGGTGTCTGCTACAGCAGTGTTCCTAGCACGTGACTAGCTAGGGGCCAGAAACTGGTCTACCAGGCACTCCTTATCTACTCAGCAAACCTGGATGATGACAGAGAACCTAGGGACAGCCAGTCTAACTGGGGAAGGGGCCACCTTGGAGCTAAAGGATCCAGCTGATAGCCTTGCTCCCCTTTCGTTCATCGTTACAACAGAACTTGGTCTCTGTGCTCTGCCTGACTTACAGGGCTGTTCCCTTAACCTTGCCCTTTTCCTTCTTCTTCTTGGTTTTGTGGTTTCAAGACAGGGCTTTTCTACACCAGGCAGGCCTTTAACTCACTGTGTAGTTCAGAATGGTCCTGAGCTTCTGAGCCTTCTGTCTCCACCTCCTTAGCACTGGATCATAGGCATGTCCCAGTTTGCACTGCTAGGATCAGACCTAGTGCCTTACACATACCCGACTTCTGCCATCCTGCAGGCAACAAACTGATTCCAAAGCCTTCTTCCCCCATGGAACCAGGAGAGAAGCTGGCTGTGAAGTCTTCTCCAGTCAAAGTGGGAATGAAGAGGAAAGCTGCTGATGAGACCCCATGCCTGACAAAGGTGAGGGTAAGAATAACCATGCTGGACACAAGCCAGTTTGACTCAGGGTCTAGAGATCCAGGCTCCTGTGTGTGAATATGAAAAGCTGTCCATATTGATTTGGGGGAAGACTCCTGGAACCCCTTCCCTTCCTGTTCTGGACAGGTGAGCAGTCCTGCTGCTCCACCCTGTGCCCTTTTGTTGCCTTGCAGAGGCGGCGGGCCAGCCGGCAAAGAGGAAGGAGAGCTATGCGGACAGGCAGGAGATAGAGCCGGCCTAGCAGGAGAGGCTGCAAGCCCATCCAGCTGCCAGTGTTGTTACAGTTCACATTAAAGAACGAAGCCCACTCTGGCGGTGGGGTGTAGCACGTTTGTGTGTCTGTCTCTCGAAGCAGGTCTATCCAGCAAGGAGAGGGATACTGCTGTGGCAGAGACAACTCCCAGCTAAGGAGCCTGTTTCTCTTTTGTTAGTCCCTGGTATGGCAACAGGTCCTGAGATCAGGACCTGCTAGCTACTATGGTACCCTGGGTAGCTTCTGGCCATGATTAACAGATTGCACCCATGCCCAAGCATATATACAGAAGTTGCTATCTCAGGGCCTGCACCCAGTTCTCAGTAGAAACCACTCTGATCTCTCTGCCCTCCCTGAAGCCCTTGAACTCATCCACACTGATGAACAAGGCTCTCAGGCCCTCTGGCTAGGTAGCTGTGCAGAACAAACTGATCTTCCAGGTAATTTGCATTGGGTGGCTCTTGGAGAAACATCCTTTTTCCAAACCATTTAGCTGGATCTCCAGTGTTACAGCCCATTACTTTTCCCTTTTTTCTTAGAGTCAGGAAGAACTGTCAGACCAGGGTCAGCTTGAATGACTGGAGGAGGGGACAGCAATGCCTCTGTCTTTTCTCCAGTCAACTATGTGCCCTAAGTCCCTGACTCCAGGCATCCCTAGCTGTCCTGTAATCAGGTGGGTGAAGTCCCACTTGTTTCCAGGCTAGGGCTCACTCTGGGTGAACCACTCTGTTTGCAGGTGCTGTTGGATATCTTCACTGGGGTGCGGCTCTACTTGCCACCTTCTACACCAGACTTCAAAAGGCTCAAACGCTACTTTGTGGCATTCAACGGGGACTTGGTACAGGAATTTGACATGGCCTCAGCCACACATGTGCTAGGTATCAGGGAAAAGAACACTGATGCCCAGTTGGTCTCCTCAGAGTGGATTTGGGCATGTATCCGGAAACGGAGGCTGATAGCTCCCTGCTAGGATTTTGGTCTTCCTCTCTCTGGGCTGTTCTCTCCTGTCCACTCTACCACCACAGGAAGCTCAGCCTGAAGGGTAGGGGCCTCTTTGTCCAGCAGCATACCTTCTTACACCCTCAGACTCTTCGTGGTCTCTTCTGGATCAGGAGTTAGCTGCTGTAGACACAAGCAGTTTAACTGGAACTTTCAGATCCAGGTGCTAGCTTTGTCTTATTGTCTGAGGTGCTGATAACCAACTTAGACCCTTATTCATGCTATGCACAGCACTCTGCCACTGAACTACAGTTTTATAAATAAGAAATCTTAGGCATGAAGAAATCACAGAGATCAGAAGTTCAAGGCTAACCTGGGGTAAGAATTTAAACAAGAATAAGCATCCTTTCCCCCACTGGTTCCGCCTACAGTTTTCCTCAGTGACTAAAGAATGAAGGCTGAGCAGAATCTACTCCCTGTGCTCCTCACTTCTGTGTGCATCTTAAAAGCTGTATTTAAACTGTTCTCAAATGCTTCTTGTATGTGGCAAAACCTTTAATATGCCTGGTCCAAACCCTCACGTGAAAAAACAGTAATCTCCAATGATTATAGTTTCCAGGTCACTGCCTGGAGGGCGAGGCTGACATCTACAGGAAAGTGGCCTCCTTGGAGACAGAGGCTCCTTGAAGGTGAATTTGCCTCCTCACAATCTGACTACTCCAAGGGGCACAGGTCCATAGCTGGGAAAATGTATACACCCTGCTTACCGAGGCGGGCCCCTGTGCTGTGTGTGGCAGAGGCACTGGAAGGGTAAAGGAGGATGGTTTCTGTGTACAGCTACACACAAGGGATATTTTGCAACACTGGAAGTGTCCTCATCTGATTATCAAGACCTTGAAATGTGGCTAGCATGACTGGGAAAAACCATAAACATTTCAAGACAACTTCAAATGGTCTCAAGTTACCAGTAACATCACATATCATCTGAGCATCAGCTCAAGAGGAATGGGCAGAGTCACTGTTGCTGAATCACTGGGCAGCTGCCACTAACCTCAGACACCTTGTTTAAGGCATGCAGCGCACACCCTGGTACAGATGTTGTCCAGAAGGAAGCCTACCTTACCACCTCACATGTTAAAAGTTCACATTTGGGCCTACGCCTGGCTTCACCAGGAACTGTGGTAGACTGGCCTCCTTGTCTCTGCTATGCCACCTCTTGAAGATGAGATCCTGTTCGCACCAACTCAGCAGGCTTACCTGTCCACATCCTATGAGCTAGGTTACTATGAGGGAAGCTCTTAAACACTTTTATGAGCCTCTAAGATACAGACCCACCCCACCCCCACGTAACTCCTAAAGTGATGTTCCACTAGGAGGTTACTTGTCTGGCTCTTGTCTCTCACCTGCTGTTGAAGACGTGGGTGTAGATGTTCTGATGAGGGCAGAGTAGGCAATATTCAGTCTGGTAAGTGAAACACTTCAGCCTCAAGGCAGAAGATGCTTTGTGCTCTGAACACTTGCCTTCCTTGGACCAAGCAGCTTGGTAGAGCATCAAAGACTCTTCCCTATCACACAGGGCCAAAACGTTCAGCCCTTTGTCCATTTTAATGCCTTATATAGATTTACTCCAACTCACTGTCAAGTCTTTGTACTTATATTTCCCTTTGCAGAAAGGCTAAACTGTTTGTAGACCTTTGTGTCTTTACCAGTCTTTCCACACAACCTGAAGCACCATTGCCTGAAACCTCCCCCAAGGCTGGAGACCTGCCCTCTGTGGCCTTTGTTTACATAGTGCCAGTTGATGACAGGCATTGTTCATCACTGGATGCTCAACAGGTCTGGCCACCAGTAAGAGAGAGGGTAGAATCCTTTCATCCAGTTCTCCCAGAGGTGGTGCACTCCCCTCCCCTCAGGCACCTGGTCTGGTAGGTGGGTACAGGCCTGTGCTTACTCTGTAGTCTGCTCTTTAGGATGGGCCATCCTTTGAGCCACACTTGTCTATATCCAAAAGCTACCAACTGTCAGTCATTCAGGGTAGCTTGAAAACTTAACTGCCTACCTAGCTGTCTTGAGATTACTTAGCTCTTGAAGGCCCCTACAGTGGGACTGTAACTTCACATTGGTGCTTTGTCGAATTTGCTCTTGAGAATCTCCTTATACTTGGCTTCACTTCTAACTATTCCACAATTTCTCCAGTGTACTCTTGTGATCTTGGGCAAATCACAACACAGCAGAGGCACCTTGATCAAGACCAGGTAGCCAAGCCCCTCCATAAGGGTTGAGTCTCTGAAGAGCAGTGCTTCTGCAAGTGGCCTAATGATTGCCTGCATGTACAAGTTCCTTGGGGACCTCTGGTACTATCCCCCCCCACACCAGATGGGACAGGCATCTGTATTTAAACTTTATTACAAAATTATAAAGCAGAGCTCTGTAACAAAAAATACACATTTGGGTAAGCTTTTAACACCCAGGTGAGAAAATCTTAATGTAAGCCACTTGGAGCTACACATTTACATCCAAGAGATCCCAACAAATTTGTACAACATAGACTATTAATTCCTTTACAGCTTATTAGTTTAGAACTGGCTATTCCAACCTATGAAATAGTCCTCATCTTTGAATTGAAATCTTGGCGAAATCAGCAAAATCCACAGAATAATTGGAAGGATTAGGTGTTTCAACATTAAGGTCAAGGATCCGTGAACAAAAAAGGGGCTCAGGTATTTTTAAAACAAACAAAAAAGGTTTTCTACCTGAGATGTTAACTGGAATGGGTTCCAACTTCCATTTGGTTTAACAATAAAAAAGCTGTTTGACATGTTTTGGTTTTTTCCTCCCCAAATGAAAATACCAAAGGTAGAGATTTAAAGGTAAGTTCTCCAGAATAAAGGGTTCCGGTTACTTGGGTTGCTAACCACAGCCATCAGTGTATTTTCTGTTCCTGTACAGGAGGTAGGGAGGTAAGGCCTCAGAAGAGAAAGCAATCATAAAGGAGAGCCAGCTAAAGTTACTGTTAGGTCTTACTGAGCGGCAAGATCAGACCTGTTTCACAGTGGAGTCCAGGAGCAGCAAAATCAGCGGGCCATGCTAAACTGGAAACGTTGTAAACTACAGTATTCACTGTTCAGGGAGGGAGGGCGGGCAAGGTAGTCTTTGTGAAAGGGTCTAAATCCCTGACACCCACAAAAGCTTTGACCCATCTGGACTTAGAATGCAGAGGTAAGTGGGCCTGGCATCTCTGACAACAGCTTCATGGAACTACTTGATCCTCTGAAGGATTTCAGTGGAGAAGCCTAGCCCCCTAAGAGTTGTCCTTCTACTTCCCAGAGTGGTTGGTACTTCCAGTCTCACGTAGCTACACAGTAAAGGGTAGTGTTAGCCAAGTTGAGGGTTCATCCACACAAGGAACACACAGCTCTTCTGATACTGTGTTTTGTGCTTTGTTGAGCTGTTCTAGCAAACATTACTCAAACCCTTCAGTTGTGTCAGACCCTGGGAGGGCTGGAGTCATGATTTAAAGAATGCTTTGTCCTGACCTGCCCAAGCAGCTGAGAAGAGTGCAATTAAGACTTTTCAGCAGCCAGTGGCATAGTCCAACACATTCAGCACCTCATACACTGTCCTGTATGTCTGCTCTCCAAGAATTCCATGTACAGCCAAGCTAGAGGAGAGCAGAGCTCTTTGCTGATGTTCCTACACCTTCAGAAAGCAAGATTAAAACCCAATTTTATTAAAGTGGTTTTTAAAAAGAGTTTTAGCCTGCTGGAAAATGAGGATCAGAAGCCAAAGATAAAGCCACTGCCTCAATTTCTCTTTCCTCATAATCCAAAGTGAAGGATGATGCAAAGTCAAACCCAAAGAGAAGCAGCACCATCTCTTAACTTCCCAGCAGTCAGGTCAGAGACTGGTCCTTTCCAACTAAATATAAGTGACAACGTAAAATTTTTTTCTATATCACTAAAGACTTAATTTCTCACTAGAGGTCAGTTTCCTGATCCAAATTCTGACCTGAGGAATACTATTAGTCTGATTAACATATTTTTTGGTCCATAGAAACAAATGGGTTTTAGGCAAATGAGAAGACTTAAAAGATGTTAACACACAAAGTCAGAGAGACCAGAAATTTAAATCCAAATGTGCTGGTGGTGGGGTGGGGGAAAGAGACCATTTCCAGCAGGACTTATGATTGACAAAACAGGAGGAGTAGTATACAGATGTATGAAATGTGTCTTAGGCTCTTAGGATGGGAGGAAGACTGGTCCACATTCTGGAAAGACCTCTTCATTGATTACCATCACCACCCAATGATCACAGAAGCAGGCATTCACCCATGTGATCTGAACCAGTTCCCACTGGTTTTGGGCTCTGCCACCTAAAACAGGCAGGCTAGGCAACTCCGTTTGTCCTGATCTTAAGAACACTGCCAGTTTCTCACAGTAGACTGCCCTTTGTGCATCAGACCAACCCTGAACCCAGACATCTTGGGCTATATCCTGTAAGGCACTGAAGAACCCAATGCTAGCCCTCAGGACCGGAAGACATGCACTGCTCGGATCACATACTGCCGACAGATAGGACATTCGTTCATGCGTTTGCCACACTTGGTACAGGTCACCATGTGGCCACACTCCAGCAGAACACAGTCAATGGGTGAGTCCATGCAAATCTTACACAGGTTTTCCTCCAGGCCAGAAGGCACTGCTCCCCCTGGACAAACAAGGCAGAAAAGAAGAAAAGATTATGTCTCTGTATATAAAGGCCTGCACTAAGAAAACCCCCAAATCCACACACCCCCTCAAGTATAGCACCATCCAAAAAAAAAAAAAAATCCCAGAACCCCAGTAACCAAACCACCCCCAGTTGCTTGTTAAGCACCCACTCCTACTAACAGAACAGAAAGGTTTGAGTCTGGTACTCTCAGATCCTAGGACTCAGGACAAGGAGGCTGTAACTCAGTGAGTGAACAATGCTTAGGTACCACATCCCTTGAGATAGAATATGCAGAAAAGGTAAAAAACTGACTCAGAAAGTCTGGATATAAACAGAACTGTTATGAATGGTTCATTAAGAATCCTAAGGCTTATCTATAAACATAGACCTGATTTAATAAAGCTGAGAATCATGGGGGACCCCATGTGCTATCCAACAATCTACCTACCTCTAAGCTTCTGAAAAGACTTCCTAATAGAAGGACATGGGTAGATACACTGCTCCCTTTTCTGTGCTATAACCACTGAATTTTATTCACACCCCTGACTGCTTATCGTGCTGCATGATAATTCACTTATCTCCCACAGTAGACTAAGAGTTTCTAATTCAACCTATTCAGACAGTAATCATAAGCTCAGCATTTGCTTTATGCTTTGAGGTCAGATACTTATCTTTGAATTCTCAAAACATGAGTCACATGGTAGGTATCCTTTAAACATCTGATAATGAGCATTCTGCCCAGGGAATGATAACTGCTCACACTGACTAACTGCCAACCATGTGTCAGGAAGGGTCCTAAGCTTTCTGTGCTAACTCAGAGATGCTAAAGTAGGTTTTACAGAGATGAGACAACTTAGGCCAGAGTTAGGTGGCTTGCCCATGGACACAGGGCTGCTGAGATAGCCCACATTCAAATCAAAGAGGCTCACAGACATAATGGCCATCTGGAAAAGGGTTCCAAGAGCAGAGACTATCAAGACACTATTAACTGCCCAGTACACAGAGTTCTCAATAAATACTAACTTTATTTAGGCTTATTCTAGTAGTGGACACAGCTGCTATCCTACTTCAACTAAGAAAAGCCTTCATAACCAAAAGCCAACCTATCTCTTGTGTGTCCAGCTAGCCTAAACTAAGCAGCCATAAAACAAAACTGTTCTCATACTAGCTGCCACTCCCAACTGGACTTGGCACCTCTCCAAGGAACTTCTCCATTTCTCTGTTGCTTTTAAGTCCTTTTTTCTGTTCTGGACTAGTCTAAAAAGAAAAGTCACTGAATGCACAAGTCCTCTCCTATATGTTTATTGCTAGTTTGGTAGTTCTGGAAATTTTTCATGTAGCTCCATACATAACTATGAAACACATCAAGTCAAAGAACACTTCTCACAGCAGATGGCTGGCTGGGAGAGTTCAGCCTATTTAAAGGCCCCATGGCCTTAGTACAGAAGTTAGAAGGGTACATGCATATCTAAAGCAAGATAAGAGTCATCTACAGAATTTCATCTACATTCTTTTCTTCACTGAGGAGAGACAATAAACACATTGACTCAGTGGTCAGCATTCTCCAAGGAATAGGGAGATTAATCTCATCTTAGTATTATCGGGGTGGGGTAACCCAGGTGATTACAGGGACTAAGTAGAAAGCTCAACTCTGCCCATTCTGCACTGTGGACCATTTTCCTTAGGATAAATTCTTCTGAAAAGTTTTAAAGTGCTCTACAGGCTGGAACATTACTGAGAATACTCTCTCTCTTGAGAAATTTACAACCATGCCCCCCAAGGCTTTCAAAATGGTACAATGTATGTGAAAACATCCCACAGGAGACCAAGTTCTACAGTGTGCTCTGAAGATACCCCCCAGTGATGGCCTTTAACACACTGGTGGGAGCAAAGGTAGCCAGGTAGGATATGAATTTTGAGCTTAGAGGGCATCCACAAAACACCTCTTTTGTCCCCTGAGCTACCATTCAAAAAGGGCTCTCAGGTCACCATCCTGGTGCTTTTTGGTTTGGCTAGCAAACACCTGAGGCCAGCTTGGTCTACATAGTGAGCTCCCAGCTAACTAGGACTACATAGACAGACCCTGTCTTCAAAAAATAAAACCATAAAAACTTAAATGATGTCTCTGAATGTGTAAGACTCTCTCCAGACAGACTGCTCAGAGAAACAGCAAGATACTCCCTGCCCAGTTCACCCAAGCCCCTGGGCTGCTGTGAACTTCCTTTACAGGGTGGGGCAAGGGCATTGCCTGACTACTTTCATACAGCCTCCCTGGGATTCTTAAAAGTAGGAACAGCCGCCATGAGAGTTGAAGTCAGAAGAACAAACAGCTAAGAGTCTAAACCTATCCTTAACAGAAACAATTACATACCATTTTGGTCTTCATTACCAGACACTGAAAAGGAAAGGAAAGGATGTATAAATAGGAGTCTGGTGGCACAAAGGTTGTCTCCCACCACCCTGCCGCCACTAACTCCAGTCAGCTCCACGCTGAGAACAGGACCTGGCTGGAGACCAGACACACCTTCCCCACTCACTGTGTGCAGAGAAGTCACACAGAGGAGCCCTTGCTGTTCTATATGGTCTACAGTGACTACTGTGTCAGCTGAGAGGACACTGCACATACACAATATCCTTTAAATTGCTGCCTCTGGAGCCATTAATAGGGTTAAAAAAAAAAAAAAGAATTTGACTCTCTATGAGCCAGGGATTCTGGATAAAGCTGCCATATGGAGTCATATTATTGCCAGGCATGGTGGTAGGATCCCAGCATAAGAGACAGAGGATGGATCGCGAGCTCCAGGCCAGCCTGAGCTAAGCATTGAGACCATGTCTTTAAAAAGTAGTAGTAACAGCAGCAGCACAGGACAGAATAGTGCACACTTTCAATCCCAAGCACGTGAAGAGGCACGGCTGGTGGGTCCTCTACGCTTCTGAGGCCAACCTAATCTCCATATGAGTTTCTGGCCAGCCACAGACAGAGTGAGACCAAGAATTTAAAAACTACTCCCAAAGTCTTTGGGACTGTTAGGAAAGTCTTGAGATAATCCCAAAGGGAAAACAGACCCCTTGTCAGGCCCCAAGTCTACAACCAGTGCAGTGATACTTCCCCTAACTCGGTCAATTTAAATTATTCAATTTTGTTAGAGGAAGGCCCGAAGTTTGGCTTTTATAGCCATTTATCATACAAGGAATCAAAACGCTCGAAGAATGAAACCAGCTGGTGATGAGAAAAGATGATGAGGGTTCTGTGTTAAAATCAAAACAAAACAAAACAAAAGAAACTAATAACTGAAAGCTTACTCAGCACATGGAACAAGACCCTGGGCAGTTGATCCCTAACGCCAGGGAAGAAAACCCAGGTTACTGCTATTGTTGTGGGGATGCAGCTTCATGGTAGAGTGCTTGACTAGCAAAACAGCCAGACAAGTTTCTCTTCTGCACTTAACAGAAAAACATCTACGACGAATCAGTATGAGATACCTGAATGGACACCATGTAAAATGCTTTGGGAAGTAAACACAAGGGAAGGCCAAGTGCACTACATGCTTCAAGAATTTGCTTTCCAACCCCAAACTGATTCAAATTAAACAGTGTTGGTGGTAGGAATGCGGATAGAGTGGGTGTCAGTGGGAAGACACTGGCCTTAGGAGCTCCTCAGTTGAAATCCTGGCTCTCCAGTGAAAGAATAACACTAACAGTGCCTTTTGCATAGGCTGCTCTGAGGACTGAACTTTGTAGCCAATGCCTGTCCCCAGTCTTGGTGCTTGAGAAGTACTAATGTGTAGGCTGGCTTCCCCTGGGGCTAACCACATGCGAGATGGTCTGGGAGAGGGCTCTGTTCACCCTGACAGTCCTCACCCAGGTGCTGGAGTCCTTTCTGATCCTTGTACAGCCGAGTCACCCTCTCCATCAGCTCCCACTTCTCACAGCAGCCCTTATAGTTGACGAAGTTGCGAGCCAGGATCTCCTTCAGCTGCCGCACGGTCAGGCCTTCAATGTCCTCCAGGTGGGTCAGGTCAGACAGGGAGGCCCTCCGGCCTGGGACAAAGCTGTCCTCTGAGTCAATGGACTGCAATGGCAAAGATGTGATGAGGCAGTTCCACTCTGTGCCCTGCAAGCTCTCTTCCAAGACCCCAGAGCACACATCAGAATGCGCTTTGTTGACCAACCTCAAGGAACATGAAACAGGGGGTACCTGCTTGACTAAGCAAAATAGACTGGTCTTTCCCTGCCCCATCATGTGCTTTATGCAGACATGCACACAATGGCGTATCAGTACTAACCATGCAGGGTACACTAGTGGCCAGAGGACACTGATTCTCAATGCTGCTGCCTTCACTAAATACTAGACAATATTTTTCAAGTTATTTACCATCCTGAACCTGTTACCCTTCCACAAAGGAGACAACTGTCCTGCCACTCAGGGTTCCTGAGGGAACCCCAGTTATGGAACTGCCTCTCCTCAGTACTGACTCCCTGGCAGGATTCCATGCATGGGCTCACCAAAGGTCTCTGGCCCCTCTGAACCGTGCTCTGTACCAGTCCCTCGTGTGGCTGAGGCCAGAGAGCCTCGCCATCTTCCTTCCTTCCCCAGCAGTGGCTACTGCACCCTAGACCACAGGACAAGAACAGGGCTTTCACAGCAGCACCCACAGTATACCCTCTGGCAGCTCTTAAAAAGCCAAAGGACTGGGAACACAGCATGGCAAGAGGTTCCCCAGACTTCACTGTAGCCTCAGATCTGCCTGCTCACACTGCTGGCAACAAAGGTTCATCTGGAATGGTACTACTAGACTCAAGGACTGCAGACTATCCTTACACACTACCCTTCTTGTTGCACCCGAGCGCTGAGGCTCCTAAGAACTTCCCAAGAAGACCAGGCAAAGAACAAAGGTAAAGTGCAGACCGAGCAGAGGCCCCACCTGGGTCTCATCCTCAGTAGGTACTCTGGCTGTGCTCTCCAGGAAGATGGGCTCCTCGTGGTCCTGAGACACATGGCCAATGGCCTGTGGGAAGAGAAAGGTGCCATCACATCCACAGAGATGACCCAGTGACTTACAAACCATGGGCCGCTTTCAGTTCATACAAATGTCCAAAAATGTATTCCCGTCCCCCTCCAGAAACAAGGCTCCCAAAGGAGGACCACAAATGCCTGCTCTCTAACAGCCAAGTCTCACAGCCAGAGACAATACACACAGATTTCAATGGATGGAAAGCTGCATCAAGTGCAAGGATGTGCTAATTCTGCCCAGCAGTGAGGATGCCATTAGCCATGACCCATCACCAGTTGTGCTCGGCTTGGACAGTGAGGTGAAGGGTTCCCTCAGCACGCTCTCTCCTAACAGTGTGCCAAGGCCTCCCCACAGCCTCCACCCACTACTGGGATTCGGCCTCTGGACCACTGTCCACTTGTTTTTTCAAACACCTCATTCATGTCCTCATTAAGATCAATCTCTCTGGACTCCTCACTGACCATCAACCCCCCCCACACACACACACACACAAACACACAAAGTCACATTCTGCAGTCTCTCACATTCTGGAAATGTGTTCTAACCAGCAGGACATGAATGACATACTCCAGAGCTGCATAAGTGTGTTTAGTACCATAAGAGCCTAGCACCCTAAGTTACAGGACACAAATGCCTCAGCTTGGGTTCCATTCTGTTCAGCACTCTACCCTCTCAAAAAGGCCCATCTTAATCAGACTGCTCAGAATTGTGACCTCCTGACTCTATTAACCATTTCGGCCATAAACCCCTGCCCTCGCTCCTCCTCTTCACTCTTAGCGGCCTCCAGGCAAAGGGCCTGTGTGAACTCAGAGCAGCAGACATGTCTGAGTGCACAGGCCTTTCCCCTAGAACCTGGATGAACAGTGAAGAGACAACCTGGGGAACTAAAGTGATTGACAGCTCCAGCCATTCGCCAAGAGGGCAAACAATTACAATGGAAATGAAAAGCAGAGCTTAAAACACCCTCCTCGATGAAAGTCACACCTATGGGGATGCAGCCCACAGTCTGCACCGACAACCCCAGCTTCCTCCAGCTTCCTCCTGGCTTCGTGTAGATGTGGTACTCGCTGGCCAGTTGCATCGAGGTCTTACCTGGCTTGTTCCTGAGTAGACAGCTTTTGAGTATCTTTTGTTCCCTAGAAAGAGCAACTGGAATCCATGTTGCAAACATTCTTATCTTTCCAGTCTGTCTACTGGCTAAATAAAAAATCTACAACTAGCATCTATCTGCGTACTACTCAGAATATTACACACACTTCCCTCCCTAGCAAATACTGCTAGCACATCAAAGCAGGACAGAACCTCGTAGGGCTAGAACTGTTAGCTTTGCATCCTGGGTGCAGCTCACTGCGACTCATGCAGCACATAGCCTTGCCCGAGTTAGTTAACTTCCCCATGCCTGTTGTTCCCTGTTTCAGGTATCATCAGAACAGAAGAAGCTGACACTACAGAGGAGAGGTACCTAATAACGCATGGTACAGCTGACCTGTCGGTACAGGAAAATTCTGGTTAGTGACAAAATGATGTTTATAATCTCACAGTGAAAAATCTCCTGGAGGTTTGTTCATTCTCCCCTCCCTCTTCCTCTTCTGAGACAGAATCTCATGCAGTCCCAGGCTGGCCTTGAACTCACTATGCAGAAGAGACTAGCCTCAAAATCTTTACATACATGCCTCCATCTCCCAAGTGCTGAGATTAGGTTATACAACACCAGACCTGACATGTCTCAAGGTTCTTCATGAAAAAATACTTCCTCTGGTTCCTGTCCTTGTTCACTATATTACACATTAGAGTGCCTCCCAAAACCAAGCAAAAAGGAATGTATAGTAAGAGGTAAAACCTATCCAACAGACCAAGCAAGAGCCAGAGCTCAGGAAAGTATTAATGACCAGCTGAGGAGAAAAGACAGACTTAAGCCAACCAGGGAGTTAAATGACTGTTTTGTAGTTAGATTTTGCCAACATGTTGGCCTTTAGATGTGTTAAGAGCTAAATGAGTGGCCAGTCCTGGCAAAGGAGGTGACTATAAACTAGGAGCACAGCCATCCATGTCATATGTGAGAAAGGACATGCCAGTTCTCAGCAGCTCTGTGCTTCACAGACATGCTATGATAGCTGAGCCTCTGAAAACTAGCAAGCCCAAATTGTTCTAGACTCAAAACGTGCTCTAGATGACCAAGGAGTCAGAGACTAAAATAATTGTGGGGTTGTGCTAGAGCTCAGTGGGAGAGTCTTTTCCCCACTATGCTGAAGACCTAGCACCAAAAGTAAAACAAAACTCAGCCAGGCATAGTGGGCACGCCTTTAACCCCAGCACTCAGGAGGCACAGCCAGGTGGATCTCTGAGTTCAAGGCCAGCCTGGTCTACAGAGTGAGTTCCAGACAGCCAGGGCTAAGAAAAAGGGGGTTGGGGGTGGGGGAACCAGTGGATAGAGATCTAGGTCCTAATCTTTCTGTGCCCAAGTCCTGTGACTTGCAGAATCAGTGAGGGACTTCTGCAGATCTGTGTGATATCACCACTCCTGACAAACCCCAGACAAACCCCAGAGTGGGTCTCTCGCTTAGCTTCTGTCTGTCAGGGCTTCTTAAGGGTGGAGACAGTGCATACTGACTATGGACTCCCCATGCAACTTGCTGCTCTTGGTTTACCATTTCCAGGCACCACAACATCGGGGCAGCTTACAGCCAGCCCCACAGCATGCTGATCACTATTTACACACCATGAGCAGGACAGCAGCAAGGCCCTTCACCACGCTTCCCATCGCTTCCCTCGCTCACCAGCTAGATCAGTCTAAAGGGCAGTAAGCTGGAGGGCAATATGGAACCAAACTAGAGATGATAATGATTTTCCTCAAAGTATTTCTGAAGCAATGAAAAAAAAATTTTAAGTCTAATTAGGGGATGAAGGTATCACAAACAAACTGCACAAAAACATGGTACTAGGCCTACCATCCCTGAAGCCAGAGCTTAAGCCTAATGATCAGAAAACACCACTTCTAGAATCAATAAGCAAAAAGGCTTTACCCCATCTAGACATTGTACTTAACACCCCATTCCCACGATGCAGCTGGGGAGGAAAAAGAGTCCCGGAGCAGAACAGAGGCGCAAAGGCTTCATGGTGGCTCCTACCTGCTGAGTTTCCTGATCCCGAGCTAAGGGAACAGAGGTGACTTGTGCAGGTGAAGAAGGGAGGCCAGGTGAGGTAGGAGGTGCTGTGCTGGTTTGAGACTGGGTCAGGAAGGCCTGTTGCTCAGGGAAGGCCTGGGGCAAGGTGGGAGCACGAGTCCTGTCCGCCTCAGAAATTACAGGCTGCTGGCCAAGCACCAGAAACACCAGCTCTTCTTTCTCTCGGCACATTTCAGTAGAGATGTCGTGGAGGCTGAGATAGTCCCTCAGGTCCTTCACCTTCATCTTCATGAGCTCCTCCCGCTGAAAGGCTGTGGCTCGGAACCGTAGGCAGAGAAGGCAGAGGCGTGGCCCATTCCCTTCTTGGCTGGAACAAGTCATGCAGAAGTTCTTCTTACAGTCCAAACAGGTCTGCTGCTTAGAGCAAGAGACGGGAAAGCGTGTCAGCTTGAAGGAACAAGGCAGAAAGCAGTGGGGACTGCAAGGCCACCAGCGGCCAGCATGACATCCCACAGTAGCTCTTGCTCTACTCAACGTTCCCTAGCTCCAAGGTAGGAGTCACACTACAGCATTTCAGATTAAAGGCCACTTGGAGGTGGCAGACCCTGTGCCTGCATCCACCAACAGGAAACCTGACATTTATATACTATGTGTATATACAACATAATCATTTACATTTATAATTTCATTTAAGGGCCAGGTGGTGGTGGCGCACGCCTTTAATCCCAGCACTTGGGAGGCAGAGGCAGGAGGATTTCTGAGTTCGAGGCCAGCCTGGTCTACAAAGTGAGTTCCAGGACAGCCAGGGCTACACAGAGAAACCCTGTCTCGAAAAACCAAAAAATAAATAAATAAAAATTAAAAAAATATATATAGTTTCATTTAAGGCTTATGCAATTTTTAATTCACACACACACACACACACACACACACACACACACAAACCAGGAGCTAGTAATAGCAATGCCATATTTGGAATACAATTCACACACACACAAACCTAGAGCTATTAATAGCAACGCCATATATGGAATACAAGGGCTCTGACTTTTTATTCAAGTCTCCATGTCAAACGCCTCACAGAGTCATCCTGGGTATATTACATGGGGCTCTCTGCTGCTCAGTTTCCCTTTGTAAGCAGCAGGTGAAACCAGGTCTTCTCTCCCAAGGTCATTGTGGAGATGGAGAACCAGTGCATTGAGGCACACCTGATACACAGCAGGTCCTAAGGAGGGGCGTGGGATCTAGCTCCTCCCTGTGCCCCTTTCTATTTCACCGCTGAGGAAAGCAGGCGCATGAGGTTAGTTTCTGCCATTGGATTGGGTTGTTTTGAGGACCCTTTGCAAGCCAGGCAAGTGACCTAGCACTGAGCTACATCTCCAGGGTTTTTGCAATAGGGTCCCACTGTGCAGCTCAAGCTGAGATGACAGGCATATGTCACCATGCTCAGCTGGCAGCTATTGTTAACACTGGTGTCAATAGAACCTATTGTGATGCTACAGTCAGACTGGCTTGTCATTTCATTCTCAAACCCTTTCAAGGTATTAGCGTCCTTCCCTGACTTACACAAGGAGAATCAGAGGATTGAGAATTATATTCAAGGTCAGGTAATAAAGGCAGTTGGGACTAGTCCAGTGGCCTCAATCATGCCATGCCAGGTGGGCCACAGTGCCTCGTTGAGCCCCATTCAAGCAGCCAATGGGACTGAATCAGAGACCTGGTTTTCTACTTCCTAATCAGTGCCCGGTCCACAGAGGCTGCTCGCAGGTTTCCCTGCTCCAGCAAGGCCATTCAGGGTGCTGGAAAGTAGACGGTACATGAGGTCATTTCAAGATAAATATTTGGATAGGACAAGGGACCGGGATGCTAGCCTCTCTCCTTTGTGAAAGCATACAGTGTCTCAGTTTAGAGATAAATGTGACTGCCCCGCAAGCTGGCACCGCCTGGTGCAGCCACTCCCATAGTCCCAGACAGCATACTGAGGTCACTCAAGCTGCAGGCTGTGCAGGCACACTGACCTCTGAGCTCTGCTGAAGCCAGTGACACTGTCCTAAGAGGTCTGGGTACTCGCTCAAGAGGTTAGGAACTTCTCTTCAAGGTCTTAGCTGTTACATTAGTGTTCATGTTTCTGCAACTTTTCTTCTCAATATGGAAAGGACACCCGCCCGGGACAGAGTCTCAGGTCAGGGCAGCCTTTGTGTGGGGCTGAAGAGTCCACATAGACAAGAGAGTTCTCGTTAGTGTTTGCCTACATGCCATCCACACAGTCCAGACGAAGCATGAAAACTTGGGTGTTGCATGGGGGCACACACCAGCGCCTTCTCTACTCGGCTATGACAGGACAGGAAGTAAGCTGTGCAGAGACTTAAAAGGACATGTGGCCACACCAGCAAAGAACAGTTGTGACTGGCAGCTATGCAAGTGGGATATGGGAGTTCCGAGTGCTCAGGTGCAGAATGCCTTGCAGTGGGTGAAGCTGCGGTCCCCGAGAGGAATGTCACCTAAGTCACTGCAGTCGACAGGACCCAGCTTGACACAGCTATGAAGCTTGTGTTGCTCAGTCAGTCAGAGCCAAATATCTCTCTTCTTCAAATGTGTGTAGTGTCTGGATGCAAGGTCAGAAGGTAGGGATGACAACCCAGTTTCTGCTGCCCCTGCCCACCAGGAACTCCGAAGCAAACCTGCCTCTGAAACAGCTCCAAAGGTGGAGGGAGGGAGGGAGGGAGGGAGGGAGGCGCTCGAGGCTAAAATCCTTGAGTGTGGAGGCAGCACCACAGAGACAGAGACAGAGAGGGGAGGGAGAGGGGCTGTCAACAAAGGAAGGGAGCACGAGCAAAGGAAAGGCCTGTGTGAATCCTAACAAATGGGTCATGCCAGAGTAACAAGGAAAAGGCTCTGGGCCTGTCTTCATCAGGAGCTAGCTAGTGCCAGCCTTGGCCAGGCACCGCCCCTTGGCTTTCCCCCTCCACCAGGCCTGAAACTAATTCCCTGGCAGTGCACTTTCGTCTGCTGGCTCCTGAACCACTGAATATCAGAGATTGTTCACACACACACACACACACACGCACACGCATGCACGCACGCACGCACGCACACACACACACAGTGTAAGGCAGAGGAAGGCACCATCCACTATTTCTCTCTTTCCCCTCTGGTCCATCTCAGCACCAAAAGGCCACTCTTCTGCTCTGAATTCTGAATACTATGCCCAAGTTCCAACCAAGTACAGCCTCCGTCACCACTGCATGCTTGTCAGGCTGAAGAGATGGGGCACCAGAACTCACTCTGAAACTGTCAGGCCACTGCAACACTACAGCCAGGCATCACTAGTACAGATGGGACAGCTAGCTTACGGCAAAACTGCCCTTCTCTCCAGGACTGAGAACCCGGGGGATCCAGGGGACAAGCCTTACCTCTATTCTCTCTACAAGTCTTTGCTGTTGTCTGTTTTACACCCAGTGAGCATATAGAAAACAGTGATCACAGAGGGAGGGAGGGAGGGAGGGAGGGAGGGAAGGAAGGAAACAATGAATGGCAGGACTTATATAATCAAGGCAATTCAACTACTTGCAGAGAAGTTATCTTTAAAAGTCTATGACTAAGAAATGCCAAACCTGGGCTGGAGAAACGGCTCAGCAGTTAAGAACACTGACTGCTCTTCCAGAGGTCCTGAGTTCAAATCCCGAGCAACCACATGGTGGCTCACAACCATCCATAATAAGATCTGATGCTCTCTTCTGGGGCATCTGAAGACAGCTACAGTGTACTTACATATAATAAATAAATAAATCTTTAAAAAAAAAAGGGACCTATGGGCTGGAGCGAACAGGGACGGAGCGAGCAGGGCCTGGAATGAAGGGGACCAAGAGCAAGAGGGAGAAAGGGAAGGGGGTGGGGGTGGGGAAGAAATGGCAAACCCTTAAGAAGGTTGATCCTTAATTAAGCATGAAATTACAAATGAAAAATACTTGCAGCAGAAATCATCCTTAACATTCACAAAATTCACTGTGAATTGCACAAAATTAATTCATAATTTAGAGAAAGAAAACATCGTACCAATAACATCTTTCATCCTCTAAACTGGGATCTGTCTTTCTCTCCCAGGGAGTGCTTCAGGCCACGTTGGCATCCATGGTGGCGTTGCTCTGTCTGACTATGTGTATCCTGCCTTGACCTCTCTGTCCTGCTGCAAACTCCCTAAGCAAGGGCAAGCTCTCCTTCATCCCCATCCACCTAGAATTTAGCACGTATTTCCAGTGTGGGAGGAAAGCAATTTCAATCATCCCCATGTCCCCGAGACCCTGGGCCCGTTCCCTGTCATCCTCTGCTTAACATTCCAGAAGCCGCTTATGGCTTTGCTTGAAGTCTAGGATCTGGGTTTAAATCCCAGCTCTAGTACTTAAAGCATGGGACGGTGAAGTATTGTTTATGGGGAAAAGAATGACTATGCTGATGTCTCTTGCTGGTTACCAGGAACCTGACATGTACAATTTTCTTTTTTAAATTTTAAACTCTAAGATTTTGTCACTTGTAAAACAGGCTTTGGTAGTTTCTCCTCCTCCTCCTCTTCCTTCTCCTCCTTCTCTTCCTCCTCCTCTTCTTCCTCCTCCTTTTTCCTCCTCCTCCTCTCCACCCTCCTCCTACTCTTTTTAAAAATTTATTTTATTTATATGAGTACACTGTAGCTGTCTTAAGACACACCAGAAGAGGGCATCAGATTCCATTACAGATGGTTGTGAGCCACCACGTGGTTGTTAGGAAACTGAAGTCAGGACCTTTGGAAGAGCAGTCAGTGCTCTTAACCGTTGCAAGCCATCTCTCCAGCCCTGGTAGCTTCTAAAGCCACGATAGTTACTGTGCGGATTAAATGAAAGAAACAAACAAAAAAAAATCTAAATTAAAAAAATATATATTTCGAGCTAGAGAGATGGCTCAGAGGTTAAGAGTACTGATTGGCTCTTCCAGAAGTCCTGAGTTCAATTCCCAGCAACCACATGGTAGCTTATAACCCTCTATAAAGAGATCTGCTGCTCCCTTCTGGCCTGCAGGCAAACATAATAAATAAATCAGAAAAAAAAAAATCTGCTGGTTGGTGGTAGTGCACACCTTTAGTCCCGGCACTCAGGAGGCAGAAGCAGGTAAATCTCTTGAGTTCAAGGCCAACCTGGTCTACAGAACAAGTTCCAGGACATCCAGAGCTATACAGAGAAACCTTGTCTCAAAAAACAAACAAAAATCTAAGCAAGGTATAGTGGTATCCCTCACTCCTGTAATCCCAGCACTGGGGAGGCAGAGGTAGGGAGATGCCTTGTGTCTGAGGTCAGCTAGATTAAGACAGTGAGGTCGAGGCTAGCTTATGACCCTGTCCCAACACACAAAATGTTAGTAAAATCACAAGTTTGAAATTTTTGTTGTTGTTTGAAACAGGGTTTCACTACATAGAGGATGACCTCAAAATCACATCAGGTAAGGTTCACCACTGTGCTAAAACCTTCAACAGTCTCTCACACACAGTAGGAAGCTTAAAAAGAATCACTTCCCCTGGGTTTCCCATTGTCACCATTTCATCCTTGAATCCTACCAGCCACTCTGCTGGTACAAATCTCCTATCCTGCAGGTGCTGCCTGAGGGCACTTGCAGAGGGACACCATCCCCCAGCGCAGCCCACTGCGGTGGGTTATGCCAGTGAGCAGCCTCCAGATTCTCTGCTAGGGTTTTCCTCTCAGGAAGCTTTGACAGGCTTTTGATAATGAAGACAGGGCTAATCTGCGGCCAGGTTTGTATGTGACATTTAAGAGTCAACCCCTGCCATGTTTCCAGGAAGGTATTAGGCACTTAGTGGCCTCACTCCACGGTGGGGTTCATCATATAGTTAGCGAGCAGTGACGCCGCTGTCTGAGATGCTCTGCCTTCACTTGAACAGCTGTTCTCGAACATTCTAGGACAGGCCTGGGTCCCCAGCACCACAGAGGTAGAGACCTGGCCTGAGGTTCTGGGGTCCTGGTGCAATGGCACTTACCTTCCGGGTTGTGCTTGCAAAATGGACCCCACAGGCCTTGCAGCTAGGTTCCGAGCCTGTGGGGGAAGGGAAGGAGCTGTACCCAGGGTTGGAATAGGCTTGTGTCCTGGCTCCCTGTGGTGGTGGTGCCTCCTCAGGCTGTCCATCCAAGCAGAACCAGTTGCAGCAGGATGCCCACATGATAAAATCTGGCACAGGAGAGGAAGATGTAAGAGTTAAGATGTACCATTACTTCACTTTTATCCCTGTGTGCACAGTCAAGGCAGGATACATGCTCCACACTATCCAGTATGAGGCCCTAGCTTCAGGGGCCATGGAAGGCTTGCATCACCTTCTACCACCAGAGTTAGTGTTCCAAATGTTGAAGACATTCCATCTACCAGAGCAAGGTGAGATACCATGCTAGTATAAAAACCTCATCCTGACTAGTTTAATCTGAAATCTCGCTTCATTAAAATTTATTCTTGCCTTACAATTACAACTAGCCTAACACCCACTTTATTCAAGGGCATCGTCTTGCCCTGAAGCTCAGAAAGAACTTTCTCTCACACACACACTAACCATGGACGGCATGTATTATAAATGGGCAAAGCCAGACACAGTGACATATACCTGTAGTCCCAGCTGCCTAACTAGTTGAGACAGAAAAGGGTAACTTGAGCCTGGGCAACATAGCAAGTTCTCTGAAAAAAACAATATATAGACCTTTAATCCCAGAGGCAGAGGCAGAGACAAAGGCAGATGGATCTCTGAGTTTGAGGCCAGCCTGATCTATGAGTGAACCAATGTTACACAGAAAAACCCCATCTTGGAAAACCAAAAAAGTATATAAACCAGACAGACTTAAAGAAGCACATAGCTAATGCCCAGAGACTAACTAGAAAGCTGAGACTGTAAGAGCCCAGATCTCTGACTCTAAATCCTCAGTCTTATCCTTAAACCATGCTATCTTTTGACTTTCCCTCCTACTAGCCTATATAAGTAATACCTTAATCCACACTCTGCTCCACTACGCTTCTATGATTGCACTGTTCTTTTAAAGATCCATCTTATTTATGTGTACATGCGTCAGTGTGAGTGAATGCCACATGTGTGCAAGAACCGTGCAAGGCCAGAAGAGGGAGCTAGAGTTACAGGAGGTTGTGAGCGACCTAACAGGTGCTAGAACAACTCAGAAATTACAAGAGCTCCTCTTGGAGGCGAACTATCTCCCTAGCCTTGCGGTGGCACTTCTAAAAGTTCCCACACAGATCATTTACTTTCTGCTCACACACTTTAGCTCATTGAGGGCAGGGGATACTACTCCCCAGTGTCTATACTGATGCCCGGTAGTGCTCTGCATGTAACAAATACCCAACAATGTTGGGTCCTTGTCAATCAGTGCCTCTGTGGTTTAATTAAGAGTGTTTTAACTACTTAGGTATTGAGGGTAAGGTTGATTTTTAAGTTCACATAACCAAACGTATCTAACCCCTCAAATGTTAGAAGGGTCTGATGAAGGTCTACTAAACACCGAGCACTGCGGGGCGACCTGAGTGTGTCCTATGCAAGTGGTCAGCTGCATGGACATTCTGAGCCTGAGCCCTTTGCTCAAAGAGATACTAGATGAAACAGCTAGCGTTGTTATCCAATAATCCACAGACACAGATGGATATGTCCTGCATTGTCTCTTTTTACGAAGGCATTTTCATAAATCAAAGACAGAAATGGGAAGGAACTAAGGGGCAAATCAGTCTAACACTCGTCATTTTTATAAAAGAAAAAGCAGGGCACAGCAGGGAAGGGAGGGTGCAGGTTCCCATGGGTCACAATTTTAGGCGTCCTAACTTCTCCAGAATGTTTTAGACTTTCTAACATGGCCTCTGACACACTCATGATGTAGGTCATTTTCTTCTATAGGCACCTTGGATTAGCACCTGACTCCTTGACCACGACCCCTGTGACATGACAGTGTCCAGGCTGTGCCCAGGGGGCTCAGTAAGGGTTGCTGACTAGTGAAGTCATCTTGGCTAAGCACACACCAACACCATCTGTCCTTCTGTCTGTCACCAGAGCGGCTAAGTTACCAGGTAAGAAACCCAATCTGCCTTACTGCAAATTCATAGCTCATGTGGTATGAGATGATAAAGACCATGTTGTGCATGCATCATAAGTTAATGAATTTCTGTGGGGTTTGTTTTGAGGCAGTTCTTGAACTCGCTACATAGCCAAGATGTCTGCTCAAGCTCCTGTCTCCACTTTCCGTGTTTACCACCACACACGGCATGAAAGATTAGCCTAAAAGGAGGTCTTTGTTAACAAGACCATGGGTGGCATTTCCCTGTAAAGGGAGTTGTACAGTTCTTTAAATCACATGTTAATATGTTGAGTGCACGCTGACAGGGAGAGCACAAAGGTCTGTCCTGCTCTGCTGCCTGTGGGCTGTGCTGTCCCCTTTGACCTGTCACCTCCTCTGTACTTCATGTCTGTCCTCTGACACTCTACAGGACAGTAAAGCACTCAACACATGTTAGTTGCTTCTGTCTGCACTGTAAAAATGCCTTTTACTACAGTTTCCTCCAGGAAGGCAAAGGAAGACTATAAACCTAGAAGCTTCGCTAGTTGATCATGGGGCTTTCTGGGCCTGTCCGCATGGGACAAGGCCATGAGTGACTTAGGAACTTCTGTTAAAACCTCTCCTGAGCCAGGCAGATCTCTGAGAACTCAAAGCCAGCCTGGTTGATGTGGTTCAGTCAGAGCTAGTCAGAGCTCCCTATAAGACTGTCAAAAAATAAACCAAGAACAGAAGAAAATCCCTTCACTCATACACACGTGTTCCTAATGCCAATTCCTTTGTCCTTCCCAGTGCTCAGGAGCCATCCCCGGGGAGTTAATGGTCTACAGGTTGACAGTACTCTAATGGAGGTTTGAACAAAGTACAGGGGTGGGGGGGGGTTGCAGAGTGGGACTAGACTATGCAGAGGCAAGACAAGGAAATAATTCACTAAGAAAGGATCACATCTTGATGTGACAGCAGGGCGCGTTTACCAGTTAGTCCGGAATAGAAGCATTTTCTAAGACAAACAATAACAAAGGATATGCACCATAGAAGAGAGATAACTACAAGATGCTTAGTAAGGCTGGGGTGGGGGGTGGGGGGATGAGGTAAACAACTTTACCAGGAGCCATGGGAAAAAATCCTGTATTCCAGGGGAAGGAAGCAGGACTTTATCGTGATATCCTTTCTTGATATGCAAGTTAAGTTGATTAAAAATTGAGTCTTACACCTATGGCACATGTATGCCCATGTGTGCACATCCAGGTGGAAGACGGGGATTTAGGAGTGTTTGATGTACTGGAAATACAGAGAAGCAGAGTGAGGCAAGAGACTGATGAGATGTTCTGGGCATGTGGGGTTCTGAGAAAGGCGATCGAGGAGAGCCAACCAGGGACAGGATGAGGATGCTCACAGGTAGGAGAACTGGAAGAACATTGCTTCAAAGAACTGAACAGTGCTGCTAAGTAATCCTGAGAGCGGAACACAGTCAGGAACTCAAAAAAAGTCTGAAGTCCTTTGCCTTACCAAAGCGCGTGTGCTCTCCTTGAGCAGTCTGGAGGAAAGCAGCTGACTAGTGACCACAGGAAAGAGAAGGAGAAATGAGACTCCGAGTACTGTGAGTCTAAGTTATCTGGAAGGAAGAGAGAAGGCAGCAACTGGAGAGGACCCAGAGCCGCTAGTGTAAGTGCAAACAATCAAGTCACAGAGGAAGGGAGGCCATCAGCCATCAGTGAGGGGAGCAAGGGCTAGGGGAACAAGAAATGTGACCAGGCAATGGACTAACACACTCTGGGACAGGGGTCAGCCATCTTCCACCACTGTGGAATGGAGATGAAGGCAGATGGGACCAAAGAGAAGCTGGTAGCACTGACGACAACAGAAAAGTAAACGAATAAAATAAAAAGAGGGGCCCAGTCTTGGCTACTTATTATTTCTGGGGATTCGGAGCAGAGGCAGAGTATTTAGCGTGCACAAGGACCTCGGCTCATCCAATCTCCATCATGACAAAGAGGTAAGGATTCCTATAAACAAACAAACGATGAAAGAGGTAAGGGCTCTGCCACGTGAGCTCAGAAACAAAGGCTGCACGTCGGACTCCACCAGCCTTAGGAGGAAGCAGCCTCTGTGCTGAGGCATTGGGACTGGACAAGGCCGTCCTCCATAAGACACTAGAGCTACCATCAGCCACTGTGATACAAGATCAGGCCCACTTCTAGCTAGGAGGCAGGGTAGCTTAGCTTCCTCCACATCTGTCTCTCCAACCTCAAGGGCCTCTTCTAAACATCTTGGAAGAACAGACTATTCATCTGCTCTGAAAGGAAGCAGATGGCCTCCTGAGAAGACTTAACTCTTGACACACCGTGACCCCACAGGCCCATGTTCATCTGGGTATGTGCGTTCAGGGAGGGTTAACTATGGAATAGAGGTGGCAAGTGACAAGAATGCCAGTGTCAAAATACCTCAGACCCGGGTCACTCTAACAGAACAAATCCAAGCAAAGTTCACCGAGAAATTTAAATATCAGAAAAAGGCCCATCTGCTAGTGTGGTCAGTTAACGTACTCATCTAACAACTGCATTCATGGTAGGCTCCCAGGGCAAGAGGCTGTCATGCTAACAACGCCACTATGCAAGCTAAACTCTCTTCTCTTGGGAAGGCTCTTCTGATCCCTTAGCCCTAAACAAACACCATCTGATTACATTGCTAAATGACTAACCAAATGACTAAATGGGAACCAGCTCTGGGGAGTGGGTAAACAGGACACTTTGAAAGCTCCATTCTCTGTCCTTTCTAAATCTTAAAAAGAAAACAACCACACCTTTACTGAGGGCTCAAAAACTCCTCCCAAATTCCCCACCCAGCTCTGAGTAGATGGATTCTGAGCAAACACCACGCACACTTTTATTGTGCTTGGCTGAGACTTTCCACCATGCGTGGAGGGCAGAAGGTAGGGATGCAAGGTGGGAGTGAATGAGAAAGCCATGCTGTTCTACAGGAGAGGCAAGTGTGGCTAGCAAGTATACTGATCTTATAACTTTGTGAGATACGCCGGCATTTAATGCTGAACGGGAAAACTATGGTGTTAACAACAGAGCGAAATATATTGCCTATTCCAGGTGGGTTTGGTACACCACCATAGAGGCAAGAAGGCAGATAATATGGTTTCTAAAAAAGAAAAGAAAAACAACGCCGGGCGGTGGTGGCGCACGCCTTTAATCCTAGCACTTGGGAGGCAGAGGCAGGCGGATTTCTGAGTTCGAGGCCAGCCTGGTCTACAGAGCGAGTTCCAGGACAGCCAGGGCTATACAGAGAAACCCTGTCTCGAAAAACCAAAAAAAAAAAAAAAGAAAAAGAAAAACAAAACAAACAAACAAACAAAAAAACCTACCACCACCACCAAACTAGATTCCTAAGTAATTTTAAAACATTCCTCCATTTTGAACACCTGCCAAAGCAAATAACTTAAAGTAGATCATTGGCTGTCAAGGGCTTGGGCTTGAAAGGAGTGGGGATAGAAAGCAAGTTCTAGGGCTAGAGAGATGGCTCAGCAGTTCTGAACACTGGCTGATCCTCCACCAAAGGACCCAGGTTCAATTCCCAGCACCCACATGGCAGCTCACAACTGTCTATAACTCGATTTCTAGACGCTCTAACACCCTTGCACAGACACGAATGTCCCCAAGGTTTGCATGCAACCTGTTCTGATTCTAATTAAATGTTCAGTGCACGGAAGTGGCTCTGCAACAAGAGCTTCACAGATGCAAAGAGCTACATCCAGGAATTAACGCGTTCATCATATAGGACCTTACAAAGAGCCCTTAAAAATACCCAGTTGGAGTGCCCCCCACCTCCAGCATCAGGGAGGTACCTTTTGACACAGCAAATCACCAAATGGCTGAATCACCAGGGGTGGTCCACCTATGGCCACTAATGTATTCCTGGAACGGTTGACAGCATCTAGGCTCTAAGTGCATAAAGCAAAGTATCCGGTGTTATGGATCATCAATACAGGATGGGTTGAGTTTCATCTTGTATGCTATCCTTAAAAGGCAATTAAAGTACAACTGAAGAGGCTTTGGAGGGAAATGCTGGGGAAGGCCTATCAATATGGCACAGTTAAGGCTCTCTGAAGTAACCGATAAGTAAGTGTGTATTTGAGAAGTGAAGAGAGCAGTCATTTCTTCCTCCCTGCCAGGCACGGAGCCAGGTGCTTCATCTAGCATTAGCTCCAGCAAGTCTAACAAGGCAGATCCGTTCACTTTCAGGTAGGAAAACCAAGGTTCAGAGAAATAAGTTGCTGAAAGTCACAGAAAATGGATAGCCAAGTCAGGCCCTAACCATGGGACCCTAGACTTAGAAGTCAGTCCACCCTGTAGCCTCAGTCCACCATGTAGCCTGCCGCCCTGGCTCTGACTCTATTAGAACTTTTTAAACAATGTACAGGCATGCCCCCAGGTTTTAAAAAACTTTCTCTTGTCATAATGCAAGTACAAATTACAGGCCTGAGTGTTGCCACCAAATTCCCACCAGTACAGCAAGAACCGGAAGAAAGTTTAACAAATGATGGTAAGGCTGGAGAGCAAGTAGAATTCTAACATTGATGGAAGAAGGACCCTGAAATGTGCGTCAGTAATGGGGGGGTAGGGGGAGCGTGTACATACAAGTGAGCGTTTGTGTGTGACACAGACAAATACACATTTATTTCCATGGCTTTGAAATTCTGCTTCCAGGTATAATACACTCACCAAAAGAAATGCATTCACCAAATAAAAGTACACGAGAATATCCATGGAAGCACTGCTATAATAGCCTTGAGCTAGAAACAGCCCATTAATAGCAAAATGGAGAAGTGAATTATGTTTATACGGCAGTGAGATATACACAGCAGCTCAGACAAATCTTACATGGATCTGATGCTGACTGAAAGACACAGGTGCCAGTGTATATGTCCTAAATGATCACATTCAAAAGGTGTGGAGATGAGGATAGTGTATTCCGGCATGGTGGCATATCCCACAGTCCCACCGACTTGGGAGACTGAAGCAGCTAAACCACTTGAGCCCTAAAGCCTAAGGTCAGCCTGGGCAACCCAGCAAGATGGAACCAATCAACCAGCGAAATCAGGGACAGAGGTGGTGCTTGGGGATGATAGGCAGGAAGAGGCATGGGGACTTCAGCTAATATTGCTTCTTTTTAATTTTTTTATTTATGTAGTATGTGTACCTGTTTGTATGTGTACATGAGTGTAATGCTCACAGAAGCCAGAAGGCGGCATCAAATTTCTTAGGACAGGGATTACAGGCAGTTAAGAACTGCTGGACATGGGACATGGCGCTGGGACTGGAACCCAGGTTTTCCTTAAGAGCAGCAGGCGCTCCTAGCTCTGAACCATCCTCCAATCTCAATACTTCCACAGCTAAGTGATCACACAGACACTAGAATTCATTCAATTATATGTATAGTTTGTGTGTTTCTGTTGTGATATGTGGTGGTTTGCTTTGTTTTGTTTTGTTTTTTAATTCTTCAAGACAGGGTTTCGCTGTGCAGTGGTGGCACATGCTTTTAATCCCAGCACTTGGGAGGCAGAGGCAGGCGGATTTCTGAGTTCGAGGCCAGCCTGGTCTACAGAGTAAGTTCCAGGACAGCCAGGGCTACACAGAGAAACCCTGTCTCAAAAAGCAACAAACAAAAAGACAGGGTTTCTCTGTGTAGGTAGGTAACCCTGGACTATCCTGGAATTCACTGCACATCAGACTAGCCTTGAACTTACAGTGATCTTCCTGCCTCTACCCCTCCATATGTGGGGATCAAAGCCATGCAGTTTTATTCGGGATTTGTTTTTGAGATGAGGTCTTTCTTTGTGGCCCTGGCTGTCCTAGAATTTGTTCAGTAAACCAGGCTGGCCTTGAACTCAGAGATCTGCCTGCCTCTACCTCCTGAGTGCTGGGATTAAAGGCGTGTGCCTTAATACCATCTTATATGGGATTTCTTAAGCACCTACTAAAATATATACACTTTGTAAGAACAAAAGAGAAACCATTTTGACCCTCACCCCTGTAAAGTTCATTTTCTGTACATCAAAATGCCTCTCAAAACTTTATTACAGTTCCCTAACAAGCTTCTCCAAGCTCCCTGGCCCAGGTGCTCCACATAATCTCTCCTAAATCACCAAAGTCAATTGCAAGTGGCCAGATCTTACTGACACCCCTCTCCCTCCCTCTCCCCTCCTCTCCTTTCTTCTCTCTCTCCCTCTCTCTCCCCCCCCTCCCTTCATCCCTCAGGCTCCCAGCACAGCCCCCTCCTCCCTCCAGCCACCTCCCAGCCTGGGGCTCAGCACCCTCCACTCTTCCCTGCTGGTTCCCAGAGTTCAGGTACTCAGCACTCCCCACCACCCCTCAGGGGCTCTCAACACTCTTACACTGCAGGTGCCCATCAGCACTTCCTCCACTCCAGCAGCAGTCTGCTCTTTAGCTCCTGCTGCCCTCTTCTCCTGAGTTCTTCAGGTTCCAGGGTGTCATCTGCCTGGACAGCTTCCCCTGGTCTCAGGTGTGACCCTGTCTCTGGAATCCCTCCCCATTTAAACACACTACCCCCATGTCCCTGCTTTCCTTCACAGTTTTCATGATGTGTGGCTCCAGATACCCAAATTATGGGATGAATAGAATGTTGTCAAACAGCAATCATATTTTATCAGCACAGCTGAGACATCGAGTCAAAAAGACCATATTAACAGTGACAGTGTGACTGAGAAAGAAAAAAACCCTTCATGAGAAAAACAAAGGGTAGCTAATTTAAGTTTGAGTCTGCTTTGGATGTACCTGTTGTGTGGGTGTGTGCACAAGTGTGGGTGGCTGCATAGGCTCATGGGTACTGATGTGTGTAAAGGCCAGAGGTCAACATCAGGGGTCTTCTCAATCACTCTCTACCTTATTTTTTGAGACAAGTTCTCTCACTTAACCTGGAGATCACTGCTTCTCACTAAGCTGACTGGCCAGTGAGCTCTAGAGATCCGCCTGAGTCCACCTCTCCAGGGCTGGGATTACAGCCGCGTACAACTCTACCGGGACGTTTCTGAGGATGCTGACCACCTAGGGATTTGAAGCAAGCACTATACCAACAACTAAGCTGTCTCCCCAGCCCCTACTTAGTTTTTAAGTCTGTATACTTCCCAGAGGTAGGTAACTGTAGGGATGGAAAGTAACATCCAGAAGTACCTGGCCAAGAGAGAGACATCGGACAGGCAGCACACTGCAGTCATTACTAACCTGTGCAGTGATTCTAAAATAGCAGTGGCCTATGTGTTTCAGTGACTCCTTGTCTTCCTGGTCACCTGGCACTGTGTGCTTCAGGGCTGGGTCACAGCTGGATGATTATACTGCCCACATGATAAGAAGCCCCGTTTCTTTTTTTGTTTTTTTTTTGTTCTGTTTTGTTTTTGGTTTTTTTTTTTTTTTCGAGACAGGGTTTCTCTGCGTAGCCCTGGCTGGCCTGGATCTCACTCTGTAGACCAGGCTGGCCTCGAACTCAGAAATCCTCTGCCTCCCAAGAGCTGGGATTAAAGGCTTGTGCCACCACCGCCCGGCAGAAGCCCCGTTTCTTAAGAACTCACCTGAAATTTAAAATCATCTCTCAACTTGGAAGACTGCTCGCTTTTAAAAATAAGTTGATCAGGCAAGAGACTTCCTGAAGCTGTTAAACTTAGAATCTCAGGGTTGCAACTGGAATTTACCAGCAAACCTGCCTGGGGCATCTAACCCTGACTAGGAAGATTTAAGATGCTGATGACACTTCCAGTGACCATCAACTAGGTGACTGTTGCAGTTGGAAACAGGCAAGCTGCAGCATGAACCATATTACCAACGGGCCTCACGTGCTGGGTGTGCTGCAATGGAGCATGTTCTCTCTGATTCTGAGATTATCTCTGCGATATTTATTTCAGAATAAAGAACTCAGAACCTCTAAGTCACAGAGGAAACGAGAATATGGTGGAACTTTAGAACCCAGGTAAATAAAAACCCTGCTGAAGTGCTGCGTGGGCCAGACACAAACACGCAAGGCTTCCCAAGGTGGGAACTACCTTCCAAGTGCTTTAAATCCTAAGGGGCATACATACATACCCTCGTCCTTCAAGGCAGAACTCAGAATGGGGGTAATGGACAATATAGATTCATAGATGGAAATTTTACCTGATAGATAAAATTTAAGAAGACAAAAACAGTATTGGATGAAGAGAGCTGTTCCCAAATGATGTGTTTTAGTTTGGTTTTCAGTGAAACTGGTCCTTAAGTCATGGCTGTCATGCTGAGTGTACTTGAATGTGGTCTCTGGGCTTCAGATGAACAGGAATGAACATCTCTACACAGCACAGGCTGGCCCCGGGGGGGGGGGTGCTCTGCATGGAGAAATCATACTTGTACTAAATTTTTCACCCTTCCATAAAGCCCAAGTCTGTAACCCCAGCACTTGGAGGGGGCAGGGGATCAAGAAGAGTACAAGGCCTAAGCTACGTCTCTCCTCCTCTCTCTCTCTCTCTCTCTCTCTCTCCTCTCACACACACACACACACACACACACACACACACAGAGAGAGAGAGAGAGAGAGAGAGAGAATGAATGAGAATATACCTTTTCTGGAACTCACTCTGTAGACCAGGCTAGCCTTGAATTCACAGAGATCAGCTTGCCTCTGGTATTAAGTGTTGGGATTAAAGGCATTTTTCTAAGAACAAAGTAAGAATGTTCCAAATCACCTAATATATGTTGAGTTATACCTGCATCTAATGTCTCATTGAGAAATTAATCTTACACAAATCCATGTTAAAATTAAGAAAGCAGGCTATACAGATACTGAGTAAGAGATGTGAGACCAAATTGCTTGAATAATTTAGTGTCCTACAGAAAGAGGTGTAGCCTGCACAGTCCATTTGCCTGTAGTTAGCACTAGAAACTCGGTGGGTTCACTGTGAGAGAAGACAGTGTTTCCACCTGAAGCAGCCTGCAGGAAAGAAGTTCTTCATCAGACCCTCTCATCGCCTCTAAAGATTAAAAAAAAAAAAAGGTACCCCCAATACCCCCAAGCCAGCCTTTCAACACTTGAGCACTCTATCAAAAGAACAAAACACCACTCTGAGGATGCAGAATTTTAACTTACACATCTAGGAAGTAATGTGCTTTTCCTACTGGTTACGTATGCTCTGGCATGCTTCTAAAGATAAAGCCTTTAATACCCACGATGCCTCTCAGCTTCTATTGCTACACATCTTTGTCCTGGGGGTGAGACAGGGAGTCAGAGAGGGTCTCTCTCAGCTTCATTCTCAGTCTTAGTGCTGTATGATACACATCATCACATCATTCACTCTCACTAAGGATAACAGAACCTTCCAAAAAAGTCAACATTTCATGTTCCACAGTCATGATTCTAAAATGACCCACAAATTAAGAGGCATAACTCCAGGTAACAGCAGCTATGCCTTTAAGGGACAACCAGAGTCACTAATTTGAAGATTCTTCTTCCAAGTAAGTGGTTTCCATTTATCACTGAGAAGAGAAAACCAGTAGCAGGCTGCCCTGAAAGTAACAGAACAAAGTTAATGCTGGAGGTTGTTCCAGCAGCAGGAAATCGGGGGGGGGGGGGGGGGGGGGGGGACGAGGCCATCACTCTCGTTCCTTCCCTGCCCCCGGAAAGGCTCAGAGGCATCCAAAGTCTTGGTCATAAAGCTATGATGGAAGCTGCAAGGGAACACAAAACCAAAATACAACAGCAGAGAAACTAGGAATCAGAGAGCCCACCTCTCTAGGGACCAAGGCAGAGCTTCGTCTGCTGCACTCAACACAGCCCACACAGGCTGGAAGACGCAAGGTGGGAACAGCAATAGGACACAGAGGGTCTTGGGACTTAAAGGGTTAAAACGACACTGACTAATGAGCATAGCAGAGAGACCACACTTCCCGCTAGCACCAAGTGAGCTCTATTCCTGAAGTGGGAGCCATTGTAAACAACTGAAAAACATACATAACAATCACAAGTTATAAATGTTCTTGGAAACTCCCTGGTTTCAACTAGTCTATGACAAATATCTGCAGAGGGATCTCAGCATCTGCTCCAAGTTCAAGGAAAAGTAATTCCTTCCAATGGAGCTGTGCCAAAATATCACCCCCGGGGTCTGACCAATTAAATGGCTGCTTCTTAGTGTGGCGTTTAGGAGAGATGACAGATTGAACACTGCAGCATAAACCCACACATTCATTTCAGCCCAGGCACTCTTCCCCAAAGGGGAAGTCAATCAGAAAAAGAAGCAGTTTGGAGTGAAGTCTTCTAACGAGGCTGAACACAGAATAAACGGACCTGCAGTTTAATTACTGCCGAATCGTCTTCCATCAAAACTGATGACACAGCTCAGCAGGGCTAAAGAGACTCCTCTCCCTCTAGTCTTGTGCAGGAAACGGGACTCGTCAGATAAACTTTTCAGGACTTTCTGCCTCAAGAAACTGCCTTCACAAAATACTATCACACTGGCAGACTACAGGTGAGCCAAGATTAAAATAAAGCCACAGGCTATTGAAGAGGACCCCTGGTGCCCCAGGAATAGTCAATGCACTAATTCTGATTAGGATCAAATAATGCAATTTGCTTTTCTTCTAAGGTAGCCTGCACAAAAGTTACCGTGGCCAAATGTAATGAACAGAACCCTCACTGAAAGAGCTAAAATCTGCATGTCGAGTATCTACCCCAGAGTTTAACATATAATGTACGCCCAGGGAAAGGTGGCTATGAAGAAGATGGGTTATTTTACATTTGGGATGGACATGTGCCAGGGCACATGTACAATCAGAAGTTAACTTCCGGGAGTAGTTTTCTCCTACCACATGGATCCTGGATCAAACTCAGGATACCAGGCTTGGCAGCGAGCACCTTTGCCCACTAAGGCTTCTTATTGGCCCTCTACTTTATTTCCAAGGCAGACTCTCTTGTTATTTCCGTAACTGTGCCTTTGTGGGAATCGATCCTCTGGTCTCACCCTCCCATCTCACTGTAGGAAAGCTGGGGCAGGGAGGACAGGCTTCTTAAACACAGGTTGCAGGAACCTGAATCATCTTGCTGGCCTAAGCAAATTGTTTAAAGTTTTTCACTTTTGTTTC
Source organism: Tokudaia tokunoshimensis (assembly GCA_036184795.1). NCBI lineage: Eukaryota > Metazoa > Chordata > Mammalia > Rodentia > Muridae > Tokudaia > Tokudaia tokunoshimensis. The sequence goes on along the minus strand of BTHU01000010.1, from coordinate 38,854,733 downwards.
CCAGCTGGAACCTATGTTTCTGAGACTGGCCTTGAACTCATAGACTCAAGCAACCCTCCCACCTCACCAGGTACATGCCAGTATACCTGACTTGGCTTTTGAAGGTTTTTAGAAGACAGAGTGTTAGCATTTTGTCTAAACTTCACCCCACAGTTACCTGGCCACAGCCAGATAGGCCTGACCCACTATAAAAGGGGCTGCTTGCCCCCTCCTCCCTCTCTTACTCTTTTTTTGGTGGTTTTTCGAGACAGGGTTTCTCTGTGTAGCCTTGGCTGTCCTGGAACTCACTCTGTAGACCAGGCTGGCCTCGAACTCAGAAATCCTCCTGCCTCTGCCTCCCAAGTACTGGGATTAAAGGCGTGCGCCACCACCGCCCGGCTCCCTCTCTTACTCTTGCTTCCCTCTTCTCTCTTGCCCTCTTGGGCTCTTCCCTTCCTTATTCCCTTCCCCCTCTCTCCACGTGGTCATGGCCGGCCTCTACTTCTCTACTCTCTCTCTGTTTCTCTGCCTCTACTACCCCCTTAACTCCTCTTCCCATGCCCTGAATAAACTCTATTCTACACTATACCATCGTGTGGCTGGTCCCACTGGGGGAAGGGATGCCTTGGGGTATGGGCCCATCGAGGCACTCCCTTCCCCCATACCTCACACCCCTCCATAGAACATATCCCCCTATCTCTCTTTAACTTTTTATTAAACACATCACAAAGATCCCTTCTTTGGTTTGGGGCTGGTTTGTTTGTTTTTACCTCCATTAGACAAGCCAAACCCTTTAATCCAGTTCAATCTAGTTCTTAGCAAGAGGCTCAAAGATCTTTGTGGCCTTTCCCACTGGCCCTACATTAAGTGTGGAGCCCCGTGAAGAACTTCCGGAGCTGCTCACAATGGCTGTCCTTCTGCAGGCTAGGCTGTGATACTACTTCCCCTTTCTACTCCATCGCAGTAAGTTTCTGCGTGTCTTCCTCTCCAGCCGTCCAGCCTACTGACAACTCCTCTTCCTCTCGGTGCCTCTCCACCAGGTTGGCGTAGAATGCACATTCTCACCGTCTAACCTAGGGCGCAGCGGAACCAGCATCACACTGCAGCTGGATGTAAGGCAGTGGTAAATAAAGGAGAAATTCAGACCAAGCACCTCCTTCCTCCCAAACTTTTAGCTTGCTTGATGTTTTATCAATCTAAAAATTATGCTGACTTTCTGCAGCAATTTCTGCTCCTGCCATGTGGGACATGCCCAGAAACCATCCCAAAAAGCAAAAGAAAATGAACATGTCTAGTCTGCTAGTACCACAAAAAACAAACCACCCCCAACAATCACCCTCCTTTGTAATCTTACCATATTCTTCCCTACCAAAGAATACCTGTGCTTAATCTGACCCTCAGATATTACTTTGTCCTTATCCCACAACAAAATACAAAATAGTTCTTATTTACATCCTTGATAACATTAAGACCCCAGTGCTAATTTTAGGAAGTTTTGTCCTCTCTACCTTGATTTGCAAAGCCACTAGCCCACCACTACCCTCAACACACAACTCCCCACCCCCTAGACTTCTTTGCCATGTGGCTGGGATACTGAATGCAGGAAAAAAATGTAATCAAGACCTTTACCTCGAAAGCACAAGTGCTCTGAGCATTCTCAGTTCAATATACCACCAAGTTTACTCTGTGCACAAAGAGTACAGACACACTGTAGCTCAGTGACCTAGGTGGGCTCCTAAGCATCCCCAAACAATTCTACAGAAACAAAAGAAATGATAGCTTTAAAGTTGTTAATGGGACTTGCTCAGAGGAGGTGCCTACCTTAGTAGCCAACAATCCCAATGACTCAGGACAATAAAAATGTATTTCTTGAGCTAGAGAGATAGTTCAGTGGTTAAGAGCACTGATTGCTCTTTCAGAGATCCTGAGTTCAATTCCCAGCAACCACATGGTGGCTCACAACCATCCGTAATGGAATCCGATGCTCTCTTCTGGTGTGTCTAAAGACAGCTGCAGCGTATTCATATAAATAAAAGAAATAGATCTTAAAAAAATGTACTTCTTAGTCAAATGATAATTTAAAAGAAGACCTTTATCTGCCCCTAATTATAGCTTCAGGACAGCAGAATGGACCAGTTTTGAAATAACTCAAGCAGTTTTAATAATCCACAAAGATTCCAAGGTGACTCCCTGCAGGTGGCTATCCTGCAGCCAATCTGGTCCCCTAATGAAGGCAATAAAGCAGATTTCACAGTAGGAAGCAATGGAAGGGGGGTTGGGTTTAGGAAAAAGGGGCTGTGAGACTGTTTACCAGCTGAGTGACCCCAAGGTAAATTACTTATTTAATAGCTTCTCCAGAGACTGGGGGGGAGGGGGGTGGCATATGAGTGACTAACCGTGGATTCAACCTCCAGTATGCAAGGAAACTCTCAATTCAAAGATGAAAAATTGTCACAAAGGCCCACAGTACTTTGTAAACTACTGTGGTCAAAACACACAGAGAAGGTGCTAGGAATCCTGAAGCCTCACAAAAGGAACCAGTTACTCAAAAGTCTGGTGAATTATGTGCTAAAATTTCCTATTGTTATTTAAAAAGAAGCTAGTACAGGCTGAGTCTTACACCTACCAAAAGTAGCAGGCCAACAGCAGTCAGCTCGGTGCCATTCGGTTTAAAACTGCAACATTGTAGAAACCAGGGAAACACCATGCCTGTGACTCCAAAGAATGGCCTGGGTCCCAGAAGAAAAACTGCTATGTACAGAGAGAGACAGCAGCTGTTTTGAGGTTGAATATTAAATGTCCCCATAGGCTCCAGTGTCCCTAGGTGTTGACTCTGTTTTGGAAGGCTGTGGAGATGGAGCCTCACAAGGGGACGTCTGGGTGTGCCTTCAAGTGTTAGAGCCAGGCCCTACTGATCTTACTCTGCTTCCTTATCTCTACAGATGCAATTCGACTAGGCATGTTCCTGGCACCAAGCACTTCCTGTCATGGCAGACTATATCTCCACAAAATGTAAGACAAAAGACACGAAGGAAACCAAAGTTTTTCTCCCCTAAACTGCTGTGTGTCAGGCACAGGTCACAGCATTGAGAAAGAAACTCCTATGTGTATTAAATGGCTACTGTATTACCTCCTTCTCACACAAGGGACAGATTTCTCCAGGCAGCGTTTCAATATTAAGTCTTGGCCTCCAAGACACTCCTCCCTCAGCCTCCCGGATGCTGGAATAATTACAGGTGTGCACCACCACATCTGGTTGAAATCTTGACTTTTTACGCACAGCAAGTTTCAAACTGCAAACACTCGGGCTGCAATGAAGACCAGAACATTCTGTTTGACCCCAGCTTCCTGTCCGGGGTTAGCCGCCCACACGGCAGCTCTCCAGCTCAGCATTAAACCTTGGACACACAGGTAAACTTTCACAGCTTCTGACAACTGGCTCACTGGACAGGAGAATCCATTACTATTTAAATCTGAAGATTTGCCTGGTGAGCACTCTTAACAGTCCAGGACCTCTAAGACATGTTCTGATTTCCCGTGCTTCATCCTGCCATCTGCCCTGCAATGCACAATAAAAATGTACCACAAATGGTGCTGAGATAAGGAAATGAAGTCCAAAACAAAACATGGAATATGAAGGCTGGAAAAAAAAGAGCCACAGAAGGTGGAAATGCTTTTATAATTAAACGTTGGCCCCCATTCAAATGCAGAAGATTTCTGACAGTTGGTCCCCCAAGAGCAGTTCTCTAGAAAAGAGTGTCTGAGACAATTCAAAGGGTCCTTGTGGTACACACTGCTCTGAATCAAACCTGCCACCACCCCGGCATCTACCGTTGAACACTGCAAGTGACCTCAGCCGTGTGACAGGCCTGCAGCCTTCACGCCAGGTCTGGACTATGGCCTAACTCCATTGCTTTCCAGGCGCTGGGCGTTCCCCAGACGACATACAGTGTCAGGAGTAAACACTGGGCACAGTAGCTTGGCTTTCACGGACAGGCCATTTAAGACTCTTATAGGTCTGTCTCCTCATCTGGAAAATAGGAGGGCGGGACTCCACTAATTGCTAATGTCTCTTTCAGCTGTAGAAAACCCCTCAGGGATTCAAAATTAGCAGTTGGTGGAAGCGCCTGTGGCTTCCTGAATGGTTTTTTTGGTTTTAAGAAAATACCTCTAGCATCCCACATCCCATAGTGAGACTATTACACACCTCGATCTAGTACCCAAAGATCTAGTACCCCCTCTTCCCTTTCAACATGGGTCAGAAAATTTCCTGCTTGAAAGCAAACTGACAAACCTAAAGGACTGTTCTTCATATACAGTCTTTTTATTATGATTTTAATGTGGTCACACTTGGCTCCCATACTAGTTATACGACTCGTAGATGGGTTGGGATGGAGGATGGAGGATGGCCACCCACACGGTGACTGTTAATGGGAGAAAGAATCAGGCAAAACCTGGGTGAGAAAAGGGGGCGAAGACAAGGGTGTGAGTGACAAGAGGAGATCACAGCAAGCGTCTCGGAAAGGAAAGAGATAAATGTCAGTCAAAGCTCCACTTATTCATGTGACAGACACTGAATGCCTACTGTGTGCAGGGAACAGAACTGGACACCAGGGGATAAATCTGCTCACTGGGATAAAGGAGAGGCCACAGCTACTGAAAGAAAAGGCAGATAATGCACCGTGACATAAAGGTGCCACAAAAGAGGCTCTGCCGCTAGAAGAGTCAGGGGAGGATGTGAGTTCCCAGTGACAGGCCAGACAAAGGAGGCTTCATAGGAAGGGTGACACTAAAGTCTTAAGCAGAGCAGAAACAAAGGTGCCCAAGGAAGAGATCAAAGACTCTTAAGTATAAGTACCCAGGCTTGATAGAGACACGGGAAGGCAGGAAGAGAAGGGTGGTCTTAATAATAATCCTAGTGATCCTGAGGGATAGGACTAAACTAACTGGATTGCTGGATTGGAGCCAGACTGACAATTCAGAAATCAGCCTTAGAAACTGAATTTAAATGCTATGGAAGAAGAAGAGGAAGCTGACAAGCTAGGAACCAGAAGAAACTAAAACCCTGGTCCATAAAATTAACATAAACTCTGTATCCACAGTGTGTAAACTCCCTCCAAAGAGACAAATAATCTCCCAAAACAAAAGCAAGAAGAGGACAAAGAATCTTGGATGGTGGCATGATATGAATATATCAAACGAGGAATGTGAAGCTCTCAGACAGCTGAAGCGGTCAGCAGCACAGCCATGGCTAAGATCAAGGAGATGAGGAGGAGGGTGGGCAGAGCTGTCCCAGCTTCCAGTTGCCAAGGTGACAGTCAGTGCTGCATCAGGCTCTCCAAGTCATGCACATCCACCACTGGTGTTCTCACCATCCTTAGTCAGATTCAAAAGGAAATTCTACCAGGGCAAGAAGTACGAGCCTCTGAACTCAAGAAGACTAACATCATCAGCCTCTTGCTCACCAACCACGAAGAGAAGGTCAAGACCTGAGGTGGCCACAGCAACAGAGCACAAGGCTGGCTGAGAAAACAAAAACAGGGAATTTGACTACATCTAAGAGTGGGTCGAGAGGGAAACTTACAAGGAGTTAGGAAAAAGTGTTCTTGGTGCACACACTGTGGTGCCCTTCCTCCTGCAAACACTTCCCTTCTTTACCCCTGGGACAGTTAATCATCATTGTCATCTTGACTGGATTTGGAATCACTCCGCAAACACAGGTGTGGGTGTGTCTGCCAGCATATTCTTGAGAGTGAAGACCAACCTCTCAATCCCATGAGCAGGAGTGGGGGGGCATGTGTGAAAGACTAGTTAAATGGGGGGGGGGGGTAGAGAGCACTAGCATCCCCTGCTGCCTACTCTGCAGGTCTCTGTAGACCCTAGGTGTTCACCACAAGCTCCAGCCACCATGACCTCTGCCATATCGTCCCCATCAGGTCAGACTGACTGAACCCTCTTAAAACATGAGTCAAAAGAAACCTTTCCTCCTTTCTACTGCTCTGCCTCAGGTATTTTGTCACAGCAAGGACAAAAGCAATTCATCCAGCCACACTCTGTTCTCTAGAGTGGTCACAGCAAATGCTAAAACCTGCTTCAAACCTTCAGTGGTCTCCCACCAGGATCCCTGTGTGACCCACAAAGGCCCTGAAGGATTGTGGGTCACCTGCCTTCCCACCTACTTCATACCAGCCCCCTCATTCATCCCACTCTGACCTTCTAACCCTCTAGTTTCAATTTCTCACCAAACAGGATTCATTTCCTCAGGCAGACACACTTGTGCTCCCTTTCCTGGCTGAACTATTCTTCCCAGCACAGTCCAGGAGGAGGCTTGGTATAGGTCTTCCCTATAACAGTTGTCTGGCATAGAGTAGGGGCTCACTGTATTGCTGAAAGAATACAGCTCATGGTTTTTACTCTTTGGCATCTGTCTCACCCCCGTTTCAGGACTACAATTCTGAAAGCCTGCTAAATATCCACTGCTCAAATGTGGTATAATAAGTACATTAGAAACCAAACTTTCCAACGTTTCCAGTCCAGTTCCTCCACCTCCTGAAAGCAATATGATCTACACTGTAGACTTCATAACAATGAGCTTCTCATTCATTTGTTCCACCTGTCCAAAATCCTAATCACCTTTGAAACTGAATTCGAGTATCACTTCATTCATGAATGCATTCAATCAACCAGTTACTCATTCAACAAAAACACAGAGCCTGTTACAAGGGAAAAACACTGTGTTAAATATAGGAAAAGGAAGAAGATCATCAGTTGAATCATCTCACAAATATTTAGAAACTGAAACACTGTGAGGTGCTTGACACTAGGAGAAAGAAAGAACTGAGTTAAGCCTCAAGAAACAAGCTCTGGTGATGAGCTGACTGAACGAGATGAAAGCTTACAATGAGGCTTGGATGAAAGCGGGCAGGGAGGACGGGTTAGCCAGGTGCAGGAAGATCGGTGTGGCCCACCTTAGGGTACTGAATGAATGTGCTGTCTTACATTTAAACTTATCGGGACCCGTCCCCTGCCCCCATACTCATGTTGCTGGTTGTTACCTGAGAGTACACAGTGTCTCTTACAAACCAACACACCCCCAGGAGACGATGAGTCACATGTCTGGTACCTAGGAGTCCAAGCTTGTAAATTCCCCCAGGTGAGTTGGATGTGCTGCCAAATCGTAAGTCATATGCCTGTCTATCCATTCAATGACTACACACTGACCATTCTCTCGTGAGAAATCACTAAGGTCGGTATGGTATACTGTCTCACACTGACCGTTCTCTCGTGAGAAATCACTAAGGTCGGTATGGTATACTGTCTCAAAATTAGCAATAACCCTAACCATAGTCAGTACATGTCATTTTTGCAGGGTGACTTCAACACTATCCTCCAAGGAATGGGGCTCATACACTAGCCTGTCGGCTCTGGGCTATATTTGACCAAAACAATGAGGGCGAAAGTGGAAGATTCTGACCCTGCAGCTTCCTTATCTTGCTCAATGAGGAGACCAAGAGAGAGAAACAGACAGACTTCATGGAGGACAACCAAGACGACTCAACCAACAACTAGCAACAAGACCCAAGCAAGTGAATAAAGCCAGGTGATCCGTGCTGGCATCACATGGAGCAATGGTCTGTGCCAGCCTCTCTCAGAGCACCATGAGCCCTCAGGGCATAAGCAACTGCATGGCAACATCTCACGCTGCCAAAAGCTCTGGGGTAATTTTATTCTACGTTAATCCATTTAAGTGGACAACACAAAATTTAAAACTCTTAATAGCGGTCATTCAAGTCTTTCCTAATTTTGATGATCTAAAAACCTTTCCTCATACTCATCGGAATAATTCTCTCCTTTAACTTAAGGCCATTTTCACTCTTAAATCTCTGAAGTTCATTAGAACAATTAATCAAACTCCCCTGGCAACTATATTTATAGACGGGAGTCAAGCTATCCCTGAAGCTTTTGCTTCTCTAGGCTAACAACTTTTTCACAAATCAGACATGTTTTTTAAAATTTTTTTTTCCAAGACAGGGTTTCTTTGTCCTGTCCTGGATGTCCTGAAACTAGCTCTGTAGACCAGGCTGGCCTGGAGCTCAGAGATCCACCTGCCTCTGCCTCCCAACTGCTGAGATCAAAGGCATGGGATCAAAATGACTGCCCTGGGTATTTTTCAACATGTTTATTCATCTCTCAAGTATGATGGGAACAAAATCAAATGTCATTTGTATCTAACAGACATTATTTCCAAGCCTCGATCCGTTTTTCTATAATATAATCTCACAATCCAAGTATAAGAGTAACCCAAAAGTTATGCTCCACAAACGTCTATGCGACCTTCTCTGCTCCTCACACAGGTCCTTCCTCCTCATGCCTCCTCTCCTCTCCTGGTCTCACAGCAGGACTGACTGGAAACACAGCAGAAAGCCCGATGACAATAGTTCAGTGGAAAGGGCTCTTGCCTAGATTAGCATAAATGAGGCACACAGTCCCCAGCGTGCAGGGTGTGGGTGGGGGCACAAGAATACACACACACAGCCCAAGAAGTTGGAGCGGGAAAGTCTCTAAGCATAATAGGGTCTTGCCATAGGTGAGGAGACAGGATCCCTTGAGTTGCTCCTCCTCCTACCTTGATCGGAAAGTGGCCGTGTAAAAGAATGACCCTTAGCTCTTGCCTTCTGAGCAAAGGCACTAATTATGTAAAACTGGACAAGTGCTTATTTAATTACAAAGACACCAGCTAGTTGCTTAATGCATTAAAAGAACACTTTCCCCCACCTCCGAATTTTACATGAGTAAATGCTTCTATATGAGAACTAGTTTTATAACCACAAGTTTAAAAAAAAAGGGGGTGGAGGGAATAAAGCCAACACAACACAGGGTTATAGTATGCATCAGATAAAAATACAGAAATCATTTTGTAAAGCACTATAAAAACGTTATGCAACAAGGTTTAGATGGCTCTGCTGCTCTTGCAGAAGACCTGGGCTTGGGTTCCTCACCCCATCAAGCAGTTCACAACTGTCATTAACTCCAGTTTCATGATCTGATGCTCTTTTCTGGCCTCTGAGGACACCAGCCATGCTTGTGATGCACATACATACATGCAGGCAGTCGGATGTACACACAAAATAAAAACACAAGGCAACATGCTGGGACAAGATTTCAGCAAACCCTTTAATTTTCAAACAGAGTGACCACCTAGACTTCAAGAGAAACACACAACAAGCAGCCATGAGTCTGCGTTCATCCAACAGGAACCTAAAGCATCCATCTGACGAGAGCATATCTTATAACACTTAAAAGAGCAATAAAGACATTTAGAATGGTGGGTTGACCCCTAGGGACCCATTTCAGCCACTCTGCCTGATATAACAGGCTCCAGACTGAGGACCTGCAGTCAGTCAAGGAACAAGAAGATAACTAGAGAATAAGAAAGAGGGAGGGAGGGAGGAAGAGGGAGGGAGGGAGGGAGGGAGGAAGAGGGAGGGAAAGAGAGAGAACAAGAAAGGGGGAAGGGAAGAGAGAAGAGGAGAGAGGAGAGAGAAGGGAAGAGAGGGGAAGGAGGGAAGGATGTGGAGGGAAGGGAGGGGAGGGAAACAGAGTTGTGGAAACCCAAATAAGGAAGAATTATGAAACTAGAGAGGTCAAAGACCTTATAGATGTACAAAATCTAAGGGGGATGAGATTTTGTTAGTCACAGAAGGAACTGCTGTCAGGGCAAGGATTAATCCTTAAGGCAGTGCTTCTCAAACCTTCCTAATGCTGCCACCCTTTAATACAGTTCCTCATGACCCCCAACCATAATGAAATTATTTTCATTGCTACTTCATAACTATAAATTTGCTACTGTTATGAATGTAATGTAAATATCTGTGTTTTCCAAAGGGTTGCTCGACATCCCTGAAGGGGTAGCAACCCACAGGTTGAGAACCACTGCCCTAAAGGGTTATGTCATGGCCAGGGAATGGGACAATGAACAATTCAGTGAAGGTAGCTAAGGAAGATGAAGGCAGGCTGGTTATCAGTATCCACAAGACAGGGTCAAGCACTTTACAAATCCTGGTAAGCACAATGGTTTAAGAAGTCTTGAGCAAGAAGCAGAGAAGATGGGAGTCCGTCGAAATTTACAGCCGAGTGGCAGAAGTCCAGCGGAGTTCTGAGCAGGACTCGACGAGGCAAAGCTGGTCTGTCTTTGGAATGTGAGATCTTAGGAGAGAGTAGTCTCTATGCTTGAAGAAGGCAGGACCTGTCTGTAAGTATTCACAAAGCAAAACTCTAAGCCAGTAGGGTGCTTAAAGAAACACAGTGAAAGCAATGTCCTGGAGCTGGAGAGACAGCTCTGCAGTTAAGAGCACTTATAGAGGACTATGGTTCAATTCCCCGCACCCACACAGTGACTAGCTGTAACTGCAGTCCCAGGGGATCTGATGCCCTTTTCAGGCCTTGGCAGGCACCAGGTATGTATATGTGTGTGGTGTACCCCATACATACAATATAAACACCCATACACAGAAAAATAAAGGGGAAAAATGCTTGTCCCTTACCACCACCAGCCAGAGTCTCACTGTGTAGCTCTGACTGCCCTTGAACTCACTCTGTAGACCAGGCTGGCCTTGAACTCAGAGATCCACCTGTCCCTGCCTCCCAATTGCTGGGATTAAAGGCGCCCACTACTCACTCAGCCTTGTTATGGAAACTTTGTTTTATCTGTAATTGAAAGCAATGACAGGATGAAGAAAATCGTATGAACAATACTCCAATGTAGTCAGCAGGACTTAGCAAGCACAGGTCTATCACATTTAGAGGATGTGAATATAATAACGAAAGAAAGGATGGCAGGTATAATTAACATCGTTCAAGCATACAGCAATATATGTGGCACATAAGGCAGCAGGTACGCCACATTCCTTTTATACAATCACCCGTCTGCTCAGGTCCAACACACCCAGATCCTCTTAAGGACCACTCTGAAGACTGGAAGAGCTGGCTTTGGACTCCATAACTGAGATCCCTTGATCCACATCTGAAGGCCAAGGGTTCTCCAGTTTCTACACCCAGCTTAGTCTGGCTTAAGGAAACCAAGAAAACCATCTGGGGTTAACTGCTTTTGCCTGTCTCATCTGAGAAGATGAGTTCAGTGTACACTGTGACCTTTTGCAGTTTTTGATAGCAGGGGTGCAGGGCGGGAGGGGGCTTGGCTATGTCTCTCACACACAGTTCGTCAAGGTTTGTTCAGTTGCCAATAAGGCTAAAGTCTGAGAAATACTGCTAGGCTAGAAAGATATAATGAGGGTAGCTGAATTTATGAACATATTTGAGGGTCCTGGAGGGAATGCCTTCAACACCTCCACATTTATGATAGTGAAAAAAATGATAGGACATTGGGAAAGGGAAAACGAAGCCTGCTGGGGGAGCTGCAGTGTGCCAGCCAGGTGGGGTAGGAGGCAGGGCGGAGGGGTGGGGGCGGGTTGGCAAGTAGGGGCTCCCTGCTGAGGTTCAGGGAAGTGTGAGCAGCAAACCAGGAACCACCCTCACAGTTTGAACAAAGTACACAAGGCCCCCACATTGCGTTCGATGGCTGCAGTCAGAGCACACTCTGAAGGAGCCTCCCCCAGTCTTGGAAAGTAAGCAGCAGTTTTCGGGAAGTGACTTCTGGACTAAATCAGCTGGCCAGGGGTTTCTGAGAAACACGTGTACAGTATGGAGTAAGGAGAAGCATGGCGGGGCAGGGGGAGAAGCAGTGTGTCCAGAAAGGACACTGCCGGGCCACTTAAACAGAGTTTAGAGGCAAGAACAGGAAAGAGACGTGCATGCAGGGGCCTGAACAGAGCCAGGGATGACAGGAGGACGGTCTTCACAGCAGGTCAGGGAAAGGATGGTGGGCACAAAGCCATGGTAGACAGCGCTGTCCACAGCTCAGCAGTTACCAGGAAGGGAAGCAAACGTACCTGCCTGCCTTTACTTTCACCCTACCTTAGCTTGAGCAAACTGTTTCTTGTAAGACACAAAAGGAACAGGAAAGGGGAAATAAAATATGACTATAGCTATATAGCTTTCAAACAATCATTGGTTTGTTCAGGTCTAACATACCCAGATCCCCTTAGAAAGGACATTTGTCCCCTTAAGGACTTCGAAGATGGAAGAGCAGGCTTTAGACTGCCAGACTGAGAAGTCTTGATTCACATCTGAAGGCACGATTCTCCAGTTTTTACACCCAACCTAGTCTTGTTTAAGGAAACCAAACCAAACAAACAAACAAAAACCATCTGGGGTTACCTGCTTCTGCCTGTCTCAAAACACTGCCACAGCAGACAGCAGGCTGCCCGAAGGAGCTGCGGCTGAGGTCGCTGGAGCCATGTTCTGATGAGATCATCTCAGGGGCCAACAGCAGCTGCTTTCAGGGACAGGGAATGGTGCCGCCTGGGGACGGATCTTTGGTAAGCAACGTTGCAACAGAGCACAGGCTTTACCCAGGGCAGTGCTGACTCACGCCAGCAAAACTCCTATTTCCCAAACAGCCCAGCTGAGCCAGCAGCAATCGACTGCAGCCTAACAAAGAGACAGCCCACTGATTGTCTTCAATCAGAGGTGGACTCACCTGGGGGTGGGGAGAGCCAGGTAAGGCTCATTTCCCCCACTGCTGGAGCCCTACCTGGAAAGCTCTGGTGGCCAGTTTCTGAAATTTCATCTCAGAACAGCCTGAGGCTCCCTACAGCCAGCTGCTGCAGGTAGCAGGCTCACCCGCTCTGAAGATTTTCCCAGGAGGGTGATACACAAGTTGCTTTGCCTTTGAAAAGGGTGACATTGGGGTCATCTGGCTGGGAGAACTAGCCTAGTCACTGGTGGCTGGTGGAATCCTACTGCTGACTTTTTATCAGCCCTAACCAGGCTGGCTTCTCTTTTCCCACTCAGCCTCCTCTGACCTATTTCCTTAGACAACCAGACTTCTCTCATTAAAACAAAAGTAGCAGGACCCTTTTCTTCCTCCCCAGTTGCCATACTTGCTGCTAAAGTGACAATATCTACTGTCATATCTTTGGGATACCTAAGGAACATAGGAGGTTGCCTTAGTATTCGTCCTTAAAAAGCAAAGTCCTTAAATGTGTATCAAATCTTTCTTATTAGTCTGTTTATTTAAAAATCAATTTGAGAATAACTGGCTCATCAAGAGCTATTCATTATTATTGAACTAACCCTGACAGGCTAGAATTGGCATTGGTGTTACACATACACACACACACACACACACACACACACACACACACCAACAAAAAAACAAAGATTGGGTTGGAGAGATGGCTCAGCAGTTAAGAGCACTGACTGCTCTTCCAGAGGTCCTGAGTTCAAATCCCAGCAACCACATGGTGGCTCACAACCATCTGTAATGAGATTTGATGCTCTCTTCTGGTTTGTCTGAAGACAGCTACAGTGTACTTACATACAATAATAAATAAATCTTTAAAAAAGAAAAAAAAAACCCAAAGATCAAGTCCTTGCAATCCAGGTGCTTTAATTTTCCGTGACCGGCATGTGCCTGAGTGTGTCTGGGCACCATACTTGCACATGATGCCTGAGAAGGCCAGAAGAGGCTATCAGACCCTCTGGAACTGGAGTTAATTAATGGATTGCTGTGAGCTGCCATGTAATATAGGTACTAGAAACTGAGTCCTCTGGAGAAAGAGCCAGAGCTCTTACCCACTGAGCCATGGCCCTAGCTTCCAGATGCTTTAATTTGACAAGAGAGAAATTGCAGTTCCTATCAGATCCTTCTGTTCTCTGGTGAAGAAATGTGAGTGCTCCTTTGAATCCAACAGTTACCTCAGCAATGACAGTCACAGCCCCCACACCTGGACTCCATCTTTCAAGGGAGATTTCATATGTTGTGAACTCTGGATGGAGCTGCCAGTCAATAAATGCTAGGTTATAACGCATAGGCAACCCTGCCATGGTGGCACACGACTTTACTCCCAGCACTCTGGAGGCAGAGGAGGGTGGATTTCTATGAATTCAAGGCTAACCTGGTCTACATAGTGAGTTCCAGGACAGCCAGAGCTACATAGTGAGACCCTGTCTCAAAATACCAAAACCAACAAACAAGAAATACATGCAGATAGAATCTGACTTTAACAGCATGCTACTTTACTCCCTTCCAACAAACAAGTTCTGTTTGGTCCCATTCACACCATTCTAAAGAACTACCACATTCCAGAAGGGCAGTGGCTGGGGAGTATTATAAATGCTGACTGGTTTCCTCCTGGTCAGTGTTGCCCATTCAGAAGCTGGAAGTATTTAAAGGCAAGTTTCCCCACAGTGTGTTAATTAGCACTTCTCAAAGGAGAAGGCATCGTTAGAGCAGCGTCCATCTATTATCTCACCAGCCACACTCCAGAGAATCCTCCTGTAGCTGAGGATAAGCCCCACACAAACTAAAACAACTCTCGAGGGTCACATACACCCAGCCTCTTTTAGCAGTGTTGTTACAAAGCTATTATATTAGCTCCTCCTACTCTGGTAAAAATCTAGGCAGTGGGATGCATGCTAGAAGTTCATGTGAACCATGCCAACAACTCAAAGCATGTAACTCCTCAATCTGCTAAGATACCATTCAGCTATGGAGGGCCAGCCTTCTCCAAATCCTGATAGCCTTAATCTATTTCTCCAAAATACAGCCTCACTCTACCCTAGTACCTCCTTTTACACTGGAAAAGAAAGAGCTCATAAAAGATGCTAAATTTGAACCAATGGCTTCAGGCACAGGAGGTTTTATGAGATTATATAAAAATATGAGACTGTAGAAATAAGAAAATAGTACTGGATTTGTCATTTAAGTTCTATTTTAAAACTTAAACCCACCTCCCAAAATTATTAATAGGATTTTTTTAAATGGGTAGTTGCAGTATGTGTGTGTGTGTGTATATATATATATATATATATATAAAAATAAATGAGCTGGGTGTGATGATTCATGTCTGTAATCCCAGCATTCAGGAGGCTAAGACGGGACATGATTTTGAGGCCAGTCTGGGTACAGTCTGGGTAAGTTTTAGGCCAGCATGAAACCTCTCTCTCACACACACACACACACACACACACACACACACACACACTTCAAAAAAAACAAAAGACAAAAAACCAAAAACCAGGGACCATGGAGATGGGTCAGTAGGTAAAAGTGCTTGCTACGCCAGCTAGTCAAGCTAGCTCTCCCTGGAGGTAGTGATATACCTCTGTATTCTCAGCACTCAAAGGCAGAAATGGGATGCGGGGCAGGACAATCAGCTAGAAGCTTATGGGCCTGCTAGTCTGGAACAGTACGAACCACAAGATGCCACCTCAAAACTTGGGAGGTAGGTGAGAACTAACTCCCAAGAAGTTGCTGTCTCTTAAAAACTGTAAACTTACTGCTTTAATCCCAGCACTCAGGAGGCAAAGGCAAGTGGATCTCTGTGACTTTGAGGCCAGCCTGTTCTACAGACTGAGTTCCAGGATAGCCAGGGCTACACACAGAGAAATCCTGTCTCAAAAAACAAACATACATCTATCTCACACATTGTTTTGGACTAAGCATATATAATGACATCTCTTTCCTGCAATAGGGCCTAACAACAAACAACTATGAAAAATGAAAATTAAAATTCATTCTTCAAGATTCTTTAGACTCCTAAATCCATACAGAATGATCAAGCACATGCAAAAGGGTTCGAGGGACAGAGCTGCAACAGGTACAGGATCAAGGATTCAAATCTAACTCTCTTTTGGAGACTTCTTTTGTATGCAGCACAGACTGGCTTCAAATGAATGATCTTCCTCTCTCTGCCTCCTGCCTGCTGAGACTGCAGGCATGCCCACCACTTAGTACATTTCTTCTTCACAATAAAATTAATCTTACATTCACATCCTTTCTCTGAAAGTGAAACAGTAAAACCCAAATTTTCAAGAACCAGTGACGTCCCAGACACTGCCAAAGTCTAATCTTTGGTGTGGAGGGCTCTTTGACTAAGCATACCATACTGCCAAAGTCTAATCTTCGGTGTGGAGGGCTCTTTGACTAAGCATACCTTTTTTGTAAGGTTTATTTTTATTATTTTTTAAATGTATAGGAGGGGATACATGTGTATATAAATGCAGTGCCATGGAGGCCAAAGTGGGCATCAGATCTCCTTGAAGAGAATGCTATGGGTGACGTGGGTACTGGGACTCAAACTCAGGTCTTCTACAAAAGGAACAGTGCTCCCAACCCACTCAGTCATCTCTGCAGCCACTCCCCTTTTCAAATAAACAAGAGTACCTGCTATTCTAAAAAATAATATGGGTACCACATCATTTACTAAATCATAGAAATTAACCAGGACAAATGAAGGAAGCTGTAGGATTCTCAAGAATCAACTGCAGTGCTGCTTAAGAACCTCGAAGAACGCTCAGGGAGAACGATGGTTTCCATCCCAGTCCCTCAGCAGCTCTGAAGGAACAGAAGGGGAGGCACGCCCCAGAATCTTGTCACGGGTGGTTCGGACATCGACCAGCCTGAGACAATGCCTGGCGGTTACTGCTGTACGCCTGAGCACGCACAGAGTAAAATGAAATGGTTTTTTTTTTTTCAAAGATCATTGAGTTGAACGGTAGTCACAAGGGTCCCTGACATCAGTCCACCTACGTACGAGAACCGTGCGGAATATAACTGAACTGCTACTTATTTTCTCAGTTGGGCTGTTATTTTTCTCAAGTCTCCAGAAGACAGTTTTCCTAACTGCTGTCACCCGCAGTCTGGTTATACTGAGCCACTCTCACACCTGGGATGCAGTACAAGGGACTTCATCGAATTTTTATTGCTGAGAAAATGCAAGTTCACTTGACTCCACGGAACAGACAAATGAAACAAAGGAGACCACGTCCCCACAGGGACAGGCTGAAAGCTGAGGCTTTTGACTTCCTGATGAGGCAGTTTTCCCAGAAATTCAAACCATGGATGCTATAGAGCTCATATGTCTTGAGAGTGCCCAAATGTCAACTTATCGACACCGTATCAGCCAGTGCAGCTCACTGTAACATTTGGAAGCATAAACCTGCTGTATAAAATGGCCTCTCCTGGGAAAGAGAAGCTGTCGCCATAGCAGAGATCATTCCATCTTGGGGCCAGGAGGACCAAGCAGCCCTTTAATCTTTAACGAGCCACTTTCATGTTCAGACATAGGAACTGGCACAGCTGAGCCTCAACCAGCTTTTCGGCTCAACAACCTCACGCAGAATGAGGGTGTGCCGCCCCAGCCTGTTCCCCGGTTACAGCTCCCAGAATCTATCCTATAATGTAATTGTGGGCACTTTATTATCCACTATGGTCTAATACTTCATAGCTCAGGAAAGGTATCCAATATCAAGAGGCTAGCAACCACCCACCTCAGGCACAGTAAGATGCTAAATTCCTGTAATAGAAAATGTAGCAAGCTCGCTGTACCAGAAGGAGTTGAAGCTGTCAAGACACAGTCTGAGGACCTGATGAGGGGCTGGGAGAAAGGTAGTCAGCAATGTGATCAAATTGCTGTCTTGGGCAGCTCATTTCAGAACCTGGCAATGGAAATCTTGGAGCCATTTGTGGGCATAATTTTCTACACAGGGCTATTTCTTAGCCTTCTTCCTGAGCTGCTCACACAGAAAAGGGGCAGAAAAGAAGCCTTGACATCAAACTCCATCACCCAAATGACTCAAATGGCAGCATAATGAAGTGATTATTAGACTCCAGTCCTATTACTTGTATTGCCTCAGTAACCTTCCCTCTCAGAGCACAGTAACTCAGTGCTGGAGACCATCTGAATCTGTGCTTCCTTTCTATATACCTTTGGATTCTTTGCCTCCCCAAATCACATGTGTGCACACGTGTGCACCCAGACACACATATAAACACACTCTCACACACACTCATTCTCTCTCCCTCTCCTCCTCTAACACAGAAACTCTCACTCACTCACTCACTCACTCACTCACAATGTCTCTCCCTCTTCAATACCACATCCTGCCTCATTAAGTCAAACTTCCAAAACTTTCACCCCGATTTCGACTAAAATTCCAAAGGACTCAGTTACCTTTGCTCACCTTTCCAAGCCTAGGGGGCCTTTGTCAACAAGTGCTTCATCTTTAAGAGTGAGTTCCAACCAAGTAAATACAATTCCCCGCTCACCTACAGTTAACCATCAAACTGGCTTCTGTAGGCTATGGAAATAAAGGGATACGACTGCACAGCTTGGATGTCTCATCAAGGTAATCAAAGTAATGGAGGAGGGAGAGAAGACAGGAGGAATGATTTCAAAACAAAGACTGAACTGTACATTCTGGGAGCATTAAGCAAACACTCCATCTGACCAAGAGCTGATGACAAGACAAACACCCGAAGGACTGCACACTCTCTGAAGCTGACTGCGCTCGGTCCCCGCCTCCCCAGGGTTCAGCAAGAGGGCTCATCATCACAAGTGAGGCTTGCATTATTTATAATGAACGAGGGAACACAGCCTAACATCCAGATTCTATCGATTTACTGGCAAATACAGCTACAGCCTTATTTCAACCTGAGCCCATGGATCAAGGAATAAAACTTAGCTTCTTCAGCTCCTTAGAGGTAGGGGAAAGGGAGATGGATAGAGGCTGATAAATAGGTGCTAAACTAGAGATAGATAGCAGCAGTAAGAGTCGAGGTGACTGGACACGATGATAATATACTGTGTATTTCCCAACAGCTGGAGAGTTTGATGATGACTGAGTGAGAAGACAGATGTGATGGAAACATTACATATTGTATACATGTTGAAACAGAACAAGGCATTCCATAAACATGTACAATTTTTTATGATTGAGTATTGGTTTAAAAGACAAATTTAAAACTGGAATTTTTCTGAAAAGGTACCTTTCCTATCCCTTTTATAACAGAATGTGAGTTACAGGAAGGATGCTTATCCTCAAACCTAACAAGGAAAATTATCACCATATTACCATGGTCATCTGGGGAAAGCACTGTGGCCGGCAGAAGGATGGGGAACACACGCAGACGCGGAGCTTCGTGATGGACATACTGATACACATCCAGAAGCAGAGAGAAATACAAGTCCACAACTGGCTCACTTCTGTGGAGGTGGAAGTTTACCTTCTGTCTATGTGCTTTTTGTACCGTTGCACTATTCCTAAATAAGCAGCTTAAACGTCTTGACCTCAAGGTCTTAAAACTACTTGACAAACAATTTGAATGCTTCGTTTTTTGAGACAGGGTTCTCTGTGTAGCCCTGGCTGTCCAGGAGCTCACTCTGCAGACCAGGCTGGCTGATGAAAGCTGGGATTAAGGCGCTACTATCACCGGGCCTACTGAAAAACTATTATTTGTAGTCAAATTTTGAGGGCATAGTCACAGAGGCAGATTTATAAAGAAGTCACCAGAAACTAGTCTGGACTGCATGCTCCCAGGCAGGCCGGAGAGCGCGTTAGTCTTGATTCCAACTCCCGACACACAGCAGCAAGGTTCTACAGTGAGTCTCCAGAGCCCGGCCCAGAGGCAGAGTCACATGGAGGGCTAAAAACACACAACTCAAAACCTGTCTTTGTTGGCCAAGTCAACTTACTGAGTAACCTGATAAACTTAAAAACCAAATCCACCAGGGCCGGAATACAACAATTGCAGGGAGCTTGCCCAGGTTATAGGAACAAAAAAGAAAAACCCACAAAAACAAAAGGTCGGAGGCCACCTGGGCAATACAACCACCTTGTTCCAAAACAATAAAGAGAAAGAAATCTGTCCACATGTCACCATAAGGCCCATCAACTGCATTCCGGGCATTTAACCCAGAAAAATTAAAACTTGTATCCAGGGCCAGTGAACCTGCTGACCAGAGTTTTGTCCCTGGAAGCCACATGGCAGAAGGAAAGAACCAACTCCAGCCAGGTTGTCTTCTGACCTCTACACATGCACCACGCAGGGCACATGCATTTCTTTTATGCAAGCACCTGATACTACCTGTTTGTTTATGGAGGTCAGAGGATAACTTCAGAACTTGGTTCTCTCCTTTCACAATGTGGGTCCCAGAGAGAGAACCTGGGTCATAAGACTTGGCAGCAGGAATCTTTACCCACTAGTGGGTAAAAAAAAAAATTTTTTTGCCATGTTTTTGTGAAGCTGTAATTATCTCAAAATAAGAATGTGTTTAGGGGCTAGAGAGAGCTCTGTGGTTAAGAGCCCGCACTGCCCCTCCAGAGGGTCTGTGCCAGATTCCCGGCACCACACGGCAGTTCTAGTGGACCTGACGCTCTTCTGACTTCTGGGCACTAGGCACAAATATGAGACACATACAAAGACACAAGCAAAACAATCATATAGACAAGGCTAAATAAATAAATACCCCTTTTAAAAAATAAAAGTTTTAGCAGGAAGGGGTTGACTGGGGAACAAGGGGAGGGAAGAGGGCTTATGGGACTTTCGGGGAAGGGGGACCCAGGAAAGGGGAAATCAATTGAAATGTAAATAAAGAATATATCTAAGAAAAAAATTAAAAAAATAAAATAAAAAGACTTGAAGCAAGGAATGAGTGCTGGCCCAAATGAGATACACTCAGACCTGACCTGTGTGCTAACCCTCCCTGGCAGTTTTCTGTTTCCCCCATACTAGGAACAATGGCAGAAGTATCCACAGAGCGTGAACTCCGATGCCGTTTTGGCTCAACAGAATGCCCGCCCTGAAAACCTAGTAAGAAGCAGAGTAGTCAGACTAGCCGACTGTACAGGGCGTGGTTAACAGACAAGCCGGCCCGGAGCGTAGGGCAGGGCACTCAGTTGCTGCAAACAGGCTTACTTATTCCGTGAGACTGACGGCACACTGTGGGTAGCTGGCTGTGCATAGTTGTGGTTGTGCAGATAAAGATAAAGCTGTCATTTCTATGTCCTCTGGGACACTCTCCCCTTGGGTCACACTCTACTTTCTACGTGAGCAGTGCTTCTCCGAAGGACAGACCAACATCACTTCTCTCACCAGCAACACTCCCAGCGCACAGACGATGTGGCTCACGTGGAATTTGTGAGGAAGGCTACTCACGAACATGATGACGTGTACAGAAAAAGAAAAGAAAATGGCCTGAAACCCCACTGACGCAATCTCCCCCAAACCAAAGCTTTAGGTAGTGAGCCAAATATGCTTTTAAGGGTGCCTGGTTTATACATTTAAATTTTTAGGATTAGGAATAAATGATAAAAAACAATTCGTTAGTACTAACAAAAGCAAACTGGGAAGATAAGAGCAAATACATCATTTTAAAGTAACATTCCACAGGAGGAGGCCCATGTATGTCTCAAAGAAGTTTTAAGCCCACATGATATGAAGTGGATGGAATCTGTAAAGACCCATCTGAAGAGTGTGTGCTTTCGATGAGCTGAAAGGGTGGGTGGCGATGGCAGTCTGGTGCTGGGGACTCGGCCGCTACACTCGGCGGGTTCGGTTTCAACGCTGGTGGCCATCACCCAGCTGTTTTATGTGTTTTCACATCTGTGGAACACGGGCAATATGAGCACCTGCCATCTTGCTGGTTGGCTGGGGGTGTTGAATGGGTTAATATGGTAAAACTCCTGGCACGCCCCCAGTGCTTCAGTTTTGTTGTTTGGTTTCTGTGGTGCAGGAAGGAGCCCAGTACCTGGCACGAACTAGGAAAGCAGAGTGATCTACCACCAAACACCCCTTCGGCCCACAGTGTTGGCGCTTTTCATTCAAGGAAAAGAGCACAAAGACACATGTTCCACACAGCAAGAGAAACACCAGTTTTTGTTTTTTCATCAGTCTCACCCAAAGTTCTCTCGTATTTTTAGGTGGGAATAAGCCTTCTCCTAACACCTACTTTAGAATGCATACAATTTCATTCAGAAAAAGATCACCGTACACAATGGGATGATAAAAATAAATCCTACTGAACACACCCAGCTCCCCAAGCTCCTGTGGCCAGCATCCGACTCCAACAGGAAGGAGGCTGTTTGAAGAGACGGTCTTATTACATCCGCCACAAAGGAAATGCTCAAAGTCACAATCCAAGACTTCACAGGGCTGACAGGGCAACTTCCAAAGCCATGTGCACTCTTACTCATGAGCACCCCCATCTTTCCTAGTGGAAGTTATAGGAGCCAAGCCCCACTGTAAGGCGGCTGACAGCCTAACAGCAGCAGGCTAACCTACCAACCAGTCATCACAGGAAAGAAGGGTCCAAACCAGGATCAAGAGCAGTTCCTTAGTTGGCTGGGGGAGGATGTGTTCCTGTGAGAAAACCACTTGCTGTGAACTGCCTGGACACGAGTAATGTCTTTCTTCCCTTCTAGCTTCCTCATGTAGTCAAGAAAGAACCATCAACTTTCTTAGAAATACAAACCCAATATGAGTGGTAGTGGGGCACACTGTTAACCCTAGCACTCAGGAGGCAGAGGCAGGTGGCTCTCTGAGTTCAAGGCCAGCCTGATCTACAGAGTTGAGTTACAAGACAGTCAGGGCTACACAAAGAAACACTGTCTCGAAAAACTAAGCAAACAAACAGAAGAATCACAAACTCTCTCCAAAAGTGTAGAGCAACATTTGCACAAAGGCCCCAGCACCGCCAGAAGTCTGGACAGCTGTGTCAAGCCGCAGACAATGCATTTTCTAATCAGCTATGCTTCTGAACAATTGAAACCATCTCCTGTGCAGAGTGCAGACACAGGAAGCTGTGTTCCCTGCAAACATCCAAACAGCTTCATTGTTGTTTAACTACCCAAAGAATGCTCCAACGATCTTTCAAGTTCAGAATTTCATAAGACTAAACAATCAAACCCAAATGAAAGGCACACATGAAAAGAATTCTACCCTGCCCCAAACAGACACCAATTTCGACATTACAGTCGTGCAAATGACTAATGCTTCCTCCCACTTCTCACGCAAGACTGCTGGGAAGCAGGCACAGGTGAAGCGCCTCAAATTACACATCCCAAAATTTCATTTTCTGTTCTCTTTCAGTCTCTTTGTCAGCGGTGAGTTCCATGACGGGCCTTGAAGTTAGAAACAGCGCTATTTAGTCACAGGAGCTGAATATGCCTCCTGATACAGCTCTACCAACTTATTCTTAAATACATCAAAGGCAACGGCCTCGAGCTGTAGTAAAGTTATGGTTCTGACCTAGGAGTCCCCGGGTAGTGGACTACCTCTCCTGGGGAGGAACAGCAGTCTTAGGGTTGCTACAGTTACAGGTGGCACTAGATCTGCATCCATCATTGAATTCCTGAGATGTCCTCAGAGCCACCTAGAACAGTGCTACTCAAAGTGTGCTCCAGATCCATCAAGGGAGACGGAAAACCACGTCCACACACACGGACATCTTCACAGCACTTTGACACTGCTGTCACACTCAAGCCTGAGCTTTTTCTGTTCATTTTTCCTCTTATAATTCAGATGAGGGTTGGGGGTAGGTGGGAACCCTTTACAAAGCTGGTCCTTTACCACATTTTAGGAAACACTAGCTTCTCTTCTCTCTCTCTTTTTCTCAAACTTCTATTTTTTTTTAAAGATTTGTTTTTATTTTGTGTCCGGGTGTTTTGCCTGTGTGTCTGTCCACCACGTGCATGCCTGATGCCGGAGGAGGCCAGAAGAAGGTTTTAGACGCTCTGAATTGAGTTATGGAGGGCTGTGAGCTTCTAGGAGTGCTGGGAACCAAACCCAGATCCCTTTGCAAGAGCAGCCAGCTACCTGACCTCTCCCACCCACACCCTAACTTTTTACACCACTGAACGCCAACTGGTCACTCCTGTTATGAAGGAATCAAAGCACCCTTGCTCTCACAACCTCACAGATTCTGATTTAAAGTACAGCAAGCAGAAAGGAAGCATGCTGCTATAGCACTGGAAAAGCAAACAGGGCGCAAGAGACCTGATGTGAGCTTCTCTGTCTCCCTGTGCCTTTGATATCTCCTCTACAAAGTAAAGGCATCAGCATTCCTCAACCTTTTGGGTTCTCTTGTTCTGTAACACAGACATACTTTCTCCAAATGGGGACTGCTACCACACAACTTCCACACACCTAGATTCCACAGGCCTGGACTAGACACCAGGAATGGGAATCTTCTTCAGGGTTTCATCAGGTAATCCCAACTGGCCCAAAACTCAGAGATCTGCCTCCACCTCTCGGGTGTGCTGAGATCAAAGGTTTGTGCCACCACGTGGAACTGGAATCTGAGTTTTTAAAAAGACTTGATGGAAACTCAAATTTGAGCTACATAACTCCACAACAGCTTTACGAATAAAAAGAAGTCACAATATCTGTGCTGTCTCCAATAAAGACAGATGGCTTAAATACTTTCATAATGTTTACAGTATGTACTAGCAGATTTCTACACCCTCTCTTTTTCAATACTGATGATTGGTTGAGGGTTCAAATGTGGCTTAAATGAACATCTGTAATTTCAGTGCTTGGGAGTCTAACAGCAGAACAATGGAGAGTTAAAGGTCAGCCAGAGTGAGACCCTGTCTCAAAAACAAACATTTAGCTACACATTATAGCATTGAAATCTGCCTTCTTGACATGATGTTCAGAACTCTTTAAATTTGTTCTCTCAAACAAAACCAGAAGCCTTGTGTGTGTGTATGCACGCCTGTGTACATACATGGGCACTGCTGGCAATCAAACCCAGGGCTTTCCACATGCTAGGCAAAGTATTCTGTCTCTAAACCCAAGTGCTTGAGGCTTTTTTTTTTTTTAAAGAAATTTCATTTTAAGTCAGGCAGTGGAGGCTCACACCTTTAGTCCCAGCACTTGGGAGGCAGAGGTAGGCAGATCTCTTGTGTGTTTCTGGTCTACATAGTGAGTTCTAGGACAGCCAGGGCTACAGAGAGAAACCCTGTCTTGAAAATAAATAAATAAATACTCACTTTATGTATTTGTTCAATGTGAATGTTTCACCTACATGTATGTATGTATGTATGTGCGCCACATGCATGCCGAGCACAGTTGTGAGCCACCACATGGGCGCTGAGAACCAAACCTGGGCTTTTGCAAGAGCAGCAAGTGCTCTTACCACCAAGCCATCTCTCTGGTCCCTGCAATTTTTTTCTTTTCTTTTCTTGTCTATTCCTTTTAAGTATTTGTGTTTCTAAGGATATTTTCACTTTTGAAACTGGTTTTGCTTACATAAGGCTATGTTGAAGCCAGGTGTGTGGCGGTGCACATCTACCTGGTCTACAACAAAACCTGTCTCAACAAAACAAAACAAAATATGGTGTTCGGGGGAGGAAAAGGGAGGGCTGGAGTTTGGAAAGAGGGATAACAGGACTTACTTAGGAGTCCCATGAAAACCACCTTCAGGGACAGCAGTATGCACCGACTTAGGAGTCCCATGAAAACCACCTTCAGGGACAGCAGTGTGCACCAGTCACTGCTGGCTCTATCACAGTCCCCCAGGTTGGTCCTGAACTCACAGAGACCCAACTCCCTCTGACTCAAGTACTGATATCAAAGGCTTGTGCCACCAACCAGCCAACAAAGTTCTTCTTTCCCACCCCTTGCATATAATTTTAGACTCTATTCCTCTTTATTCCAACAAAAATCCAAACTGCCCAAACAATGGCTCCATAAATCATACTTAACTAGCCTTCAAAACAGCAGAACTTGCCCTGGCTCACCCGTTAGAGCGCTAGAAGACTCTATGCTCTTTCCCTAAGCAGAACATTTACCTTTTCAAATAAATAAAGCTTATGGTCTGGTTCCCTGTTAGAGAGGCTACAACCTAACTGCAAGGACTCAGGGAAAGCCTGGCAACCTCCTGAGGGTGAGGTGTGGCTATGTACAAAGCAGGTATCTTAATCTCTTAGTCACTACACACAAGGAAGAAGAGGGGGTGGAGGACACATTCTGATGCTGTGAGTTGCTTCACGAAGTCACTAAGGTCAGTGTGTTCAAGGCATCAGCCCAAGCCTGGAAAGTTTCCAAGATAAAGAAGGTAAAATAAGAAAGTGAGGTGGGGGAGGGGAGCTCTACTTAGGAAAGACTCTTTCTTTTCTCTCAGATCTATTAACATAACCCAGCAAATAATGGTGGGCAGACTACTAAAGAACTGGCCTCTGCCATGCAGTGCCTCCAGCTGGCCTGACTTCTGGACGCCCGCCCATAGGGATGGCTAGGCAGCCATTCCTTAAGGGGGATCCAGACAATTACAATGTGTGAGCAAAACCTACTGGTTCAAATGGGGGTATTGTCTCCTCCTTTTGGAGGGAGCCAGGTTCTAAGCGAGGTGGGAGCAACCAACTCTCCACTCCACATCCCAGAGGCAATGGAGCCGCATCTCCCCACAACCCTCTAGACGAGGGCAGAGGTTAAACTAGGAGACAATAAGAGTGTCAGGAGCGAGCAAGACAAAAATCAAACGACACCCATCCAGTGAAACCCCAAATTCACAGCTACTCAGAGTCACAGCTGCAGGGGAGTCACCTGAGCCCACAAAGTGGAGGCCACCCTGGCCACACCATTACAGCCTGGCCTCCACCCCACCCCCCACCTCCAAAAATCCCATTGTGCTTGTATGGAAAGTTGGCTGGGGCACCAGGAACTCTGGGTCGTCATCACCTCTTGATAGGAGGGGACAATGGAGAAATTACCAAGCCAAAATCACTTTTCATGTAAAATACATACATACATCAAACAAACATAAGGGAATGAATGAATGAAAGAATGAAAGGTTGGTGCCTTAACACAGACTAAAAAGCATTGTAGGTCATGTCCATGATATCAGCCTGGTGACAATCCCTATAAACCCCATAGGAAATTAAGTGAGGATTAGAATAACTGGATGTAAAGCCTTCTTGAGAGCAAGTTCAGTTGCTGAACAGCCAAAGCCATTCCGTGAAACATACAGGAAAATTATGAAAGGATTTCCGAGGTTTCACAGCCTTCCCACTTCTGCATCAACCTTATAAGGGCTATGATCTAAAAGGACCAGACGGACCCTTTGGGGACAGAATTAAATACTGTGGCTTATCAGAAAGAACCACTCTGGTCTTCAGGCTGTGAGACCGTTCGTGTGCTCATGTAACTGTGATATACTTAAGAGTTTCCAAAAATTACATACATTTCCTCAAAAGAGATGTAGGAAAAATATAATCACGGGGTAAAAGGCCAAACACTGTCTCTGCTGAATGCTTAAATAGCCAATTATGGGTCTTAATACATTAATTCTATACAGAAGAGACTATTACAGGCAAGTTGAATAAGACATCTTAAAAAATGTACCCTGGGGCCTAAGTCCATTCAACTGACAGTAAAATCACCCTCAAAAAAGCAGTTTTATGCAACATCTAGTATTTTAATTTTCCGGCTGCCAACAGGAATGTATAAAGGAGCAGAAATTAAACTAATTATGTCAGCGCTCAGTGAACAAAACTTTAATTGTATTACACACTAGACATCGACTGAACAATACAAAGGCCCTTAAGGGTAGGGACTTCTACAGAATATAAATGATTTCCAGTCAATATGACAGAAATTAGTGTATTTAGGCAGTGAACAGATTCATAGGTTACATGCAAAAATTTGGCTGGTATGATAATCCAATATAAATAAATATATATATATATATATATATATATATATATATATAGTATAAGGAAATAAACCTTTACCATGGTTCTAAATCACTCTCATGATTCCCATATGCTGTGTCATTAGTAGGCTCTTGGAGCCAGCACTGTACTAATCAGCTTCTTTGACACCCCGCCTGCAAAAGAGCCTATTCATTTAGCTGGGAGACAGGTGTTAGCAACCAGCAATCTCTTTTAGTCTCTGGTCCAGGGGCCCAGCCCGGAGTCATCAGGGCACCATCAGCAAATGGAAAGGAGGGACAGCTTGGAGGAGGAAGAGGAAGGGAGGAAAATGACAGAGGCCAGAGAAGGGGAAACAGAAACACAAACGTCAGGCACTCCTGAACAGGGCCACCCTCAAAGCCTGCTATCTTAATCTGTAGTTTCTGGGCTACCGTCCAAATACACCAAGCAGAATTCAGATAATGTTATTAATTTATTCCTGCAGGTAGTAATTCTGGGCATATGCCAATACTCCACTCATTCTGAAAAAAATTTAAAGCATGGCTAATTGTCCTGTGGTTCATTTCTCCTCACCCATGTTCTCTGGTTGTTTAGTCCTTAATCTTCTATATACTTTCTAGAAGAGCTAAGTGGGCAAGCATTCCTGGAAAGACACTAAAGGGAGGCTGGATTTGAACAGGTACCTTAGCTAGGCATGATGAACTTTTGTAATCCCAGCTATGGAGAGGCAAGAGAACTGCAAGTTCAAAGCCAGCCTGGACAACTCTCTCAAACTGATAACTGTCCCAGTTGGGGTTACTATGGCTGTAATGAAATGTTGTAACCAGAAGCAACTTGGGGAGGAAGGGGTTTATTTCACTAACAGTTCCACATAACAGTTCATCATCCAAAGCAGTGAGGGCAGGAACTCAAGCAGGGCAGGAACCCGGAGGCAGGAGCTGATGCAGAGGCTATGGAGGGGTGCTGCTTACTGGCTTACAATCATGGCTTGCTCAGCCTGCTTTCTTATAGAACTCAGGACCTCCAGCTCAGGAGTGGCCCCGCCCACAATAGGCTGGGCCCTCCACCATGAGTTACTAATAAGGAAGATATCCTATAGGTTTGCCCACAGCCTGATCTAAATGGAGACATTTTTTCCTCAATTGAAGCTCCTTCCTTCTTGGTGATTCTAGCTTATGTCAAGTTGACATAAAAGTAGCTGACTGATGAGGAGGAAGATAATGGTGGCTCAGCAGTTAAGAGCATGTGTTGCTCCTACAGAGTACCTAGGTTTGGTTCCCAGCACCCACATGTGGTTTACAACCATCTCTAATTCCAGATCCCAAACCTTCTTGTGACCTCCGTGAGCATCAGACACATCAGACACATACATGGTGGGTGTGTGTGTGTGTGTATATATATATATATATATATATATATATATATATATATATATATACATATACATGGGTTAGAGATGAAGTTCAGCAGCCTAGCACTTGCCTAACATGTCTGAGGCCTTAGGTTGAAGTTCCAGATGCCTCTTAGGAGGCAAAGGCACAAAAACCCAGCTTGGGATATGCAGTGAGACCCTGCCTCTGTCTGTCTCTCACACATAACAATAAAGTTTTTGTAAAGCCAAGCGTGGTATAATCCTAGCACTTATGAGGAAAGTCAGAGCAGGAGGGGTGGAGAATTAGAGGCCAGGTGGTATATACCTTTAATCTCAGCACTAAGGAGACAGAGGCAGATGGAACTCTTGAGTCTAAGACTAGCTTGGTATTCAATGCAAGTTCTAGACCAGCCAGGGCTACAGTGACTTCAAGAAAAACAATAACAAAAGCCATCCTGGGTTATGTAGCAAAACCTTACAACCTGGTATTTTCAAACCATCTTTTCAAACCCGAAGACTCTCCAAATGCTTCTGGCAGGAAGCCTAGCTTGGGAACCATTGTCGTATTGCATTAATATGTCTATATGTATTTATGAAATAAGCATATATAGTATGTACAAAAATGGTGTTATCGTCTTTACATCAAGTGCTACGGAACCTTGAAAACTTGGATTCACTCCTCTGTTTTCTTAACATTTCAAAAACTAAAGTGGAGCCGGGCAGTGGTGGCGCACGCCTTTAATCCCAGCACTTGGGAGGCAGAGGCAGGCGGATTTCTGAGTTCAAGGCCATCCTGGTCTACAGAGCGAGTTCCAGGACAGCCAGGGCTACACAGAGAAACCCTGTCTCAAAAAAAAAAAAACAAAAAACTAAAGTGGAGTCCAATGAATTCTCAAGGAATGGCTGCCTTCTGGGACCTTCCTACAATAAACAAGCTACCAGGTTGAAAGTTCCGCTGAACATAGGACACTCCTTCAAAGACACAAGAGACTTCAGGATCTCCCAATGCCACTGTGTCTACACTCACCTCTACGAACTAGTCACGGCATTGGCAAAAAAAAAAAAATGAAAACTACATACAAAAAACTGTTGTGGTTTGTTGTTGTTGTTGTTGTTTTGGTTTGGTTTTTCGAGACAGGGTTTCTCTGTGTAGCCCTGGCTCTCTTAGAACTCACTCTGTAGACCAGGCTGGCCTCGAACTCAGAAATCCACCTGCCTCTGCCTCCCAAGTGCCAGGATTAAAGGTGTGCGCCACCACTGCCCGGCTCAATTCCTTTTTTTATTCTTCAAAAAGCTGTACTTTACAGTAAGACAGTGAGATAAAACTAAAGGGGCATTTAAATGAGCTGCCTCAATATACAAAGAGCATATTTTCTCTTCTTCATATGCATATTCCCCAGTTTTTAAATCCACAGAACAATCCTACCAAATGTTTTCATTTTGTAGATTAAGGGGAAAAAAGCTCAGCTGAGTGGTCATAGTGCACACCTTTAATCCCAGCACTTGGGAGGCAGAGGCAGGTGGATCTCTGAGTTCAAGGCCAGCCTGGTCTACAGAGTGAGTTCCAGGAAAGTCAAGGTTACATAGAAAAGCCCTGTCTCGAAACAAACGAAAGAACGAAAGGAAGGAAGGAAGGGAAAGGGAAGGAAAGGAAAAGAAAAGAAAGGAAAGGAAAGAAAAGGAAGCTTAGTAATTTGCCTAAACTCGTGCAGCCAGGAAGTGAAAAGCTGGGTTTCAAAACTAGGTTAGTCTGTTTCTTAAATCCAAGTTTATTTCCCTAATATATCTAGTGCCTAATTCTGTTTTAACTTAGATCCTCCCAGACTTGAGCAACTTTTCTTCTTTTCATGAACTCAGCAAAGAACCTATGACTAAAACTTTGATGGTTTATTATGCACCTGTTAATTTTAATAAGGGCTTCAGTTATGAAAAACTAAACAGCTAGCATGTTGGTTTTATTTTAAAATCGTACACAGAAAATCCCAGGCATCTCTCCTATCCCGCCCTGATCATAACTACATCCACTACCTAGTCAAACCTCCAGTTGTTTCTACATTATCATTCATTTGTCCACTCGGGATAAAGAAAGCTACTTTCACCAAAAACCCTCCCTCATGACTCCCAGTAGATAATACAGCAGAGGGGCCTTGCTGTGAAGCAATGAACATAAAAGTCATAAAAGCCTTTTGTTTATCTGTCACAGCTAGGAGATGGGCTATTCTAGCAAACCAAACATCCTGGATAACATCAGGATGTTATCAGAGAGACTGCCAATTCATAAAGAATTCAGTGTATCCCCTTTCAATTTTAAACATTTTAAGAAAAGCTGGGCTGTGGTGGAGCACACGTTTAATCCCAGCACTCAGGAGGCAGAGGCAGAGGCAGGTGGATCTCTTTGAGGCTAGCCTGTCAGTCTACAGAGTGAGTTCCAGGACAGCCAGGAACTACACAAGTACACCCTGTCTCAAAAAAAAAAAAAAGGTAGAGACATGATCTCCAACTTTCAAAGTTCCATACTGACTTGAGGTACAGACGATGCATTTTTATTGTACATATTTATATACTTAACAAATACAATGTCAATGCAATATAACGGTGACTCCCAAGTTAGGCTGCACTGCACCTCAGAAGCAACTGGAGAGTCTTTTGGAAGTCGATGGTTTCAAAATGTAGGTCATCACCGAATGAATCAAAATCTCCAGGAGGTGGGGCCCTAAGGTCAGCATTTTTCAAGAATGCCTGGGCTACAAACAGAACCTGGCAAGAAGTTGCTGGCCTCTGGAAACTCCTTACAAAAAGCCAGGGTGAGAGCTACACGCTGAATGTGTGAACTCCCTTTGATGACACAGGAGACTTCAGGATCTCCCAATGCCCCTGGGTCAACATTCATCACTACTGAGTAGTCACCGTACTGGAAAAATCAGTAAGTAAGGAAAAGCTTACCACAGACGTCCTAATGCCAGAAAGCTGGAAAAACCAGCTTTTGTTTTACTATCAGATTCAAAGAGCTGGGTTTCTCCCAGGAGAAATGCATACTTTATGCTTGCTTTGTAAAAGGGAACTGTTTTAAAAACATGCAGAACTCTTTAACGAACTGCTTAGCTCCGCTTTAGTTGTAAATGGGCTCCAAAAATGTAGACTAATCAGTCTGACTACGAAAGCAAAAGAGAAACACTTCGTGACCGTCTTAAGGGAGAGAGAAGATAATGGGTTTAGACTAAGACCAGCTTAACAGAATTAGATGTGACCACTGGCCAGTGCACAGCAGCTGTTAAATCCTGGGGACAGGGCGGGCTACAGGCTACACAAGCGGTCAATTACCTGTTTGAGGTGGCATTTATGAGACCAGAGAGCCCAACTCTTAGGTTTTAGGATTTTAAAATCCCATGGCTGCCGGGCGGTGGTGGCCCACGCCTTTAATCCCAGCACTTGGGAGGCAGAGACAGGAGGATTTCTGAGTTCGAGGCTAGCCTGGTCTACAAAGTGAGTTCCAGGACAGCCAAGGCTACACAGAGAAACCCTGTCTCGAAAAACCAAAAAAAAAAAAAAAAAGATTAATTTAAAAAAAAAAAATCCCATGGCTAACATAAAGTCACAAAGACAGAAAGTAACCGGAACATTCCCCTACTAAGGAATGGAGTCTGAGTCTGCATATGGAAAGAGCGCCCTTTCAATTGCCAAAATCATAGCCGTCGGGTAATTAAAATAACCAAGGTGCTATGGTTGTAATATGGGCAAGGCCCTCAGGTCCACCCCTTCCCACCACCATCTCCCAGCACATTGCAAAGGACCAGTAGCCACCACCAAGTGCTCAATTCCAAAAAAAGAAGCAAGCAAAGCAGCCCCTCCCTTGAGACTTCACTACCAGCAATCTAAACCGTCTAGTCTCATCAAACTGAACGATACTCCAAATCTAAACTATAGAGACAGACTGTAAGGTGCAGCAGTTAATCTTTCTCTCCTCCCCAAACATAAACATATTACCAGTACAAGTTTGGCGATAAAAGTCCCTAATCTCCCATTAAAACAACAGCAGTATTAAAGATTCGATGCTAGGAATAAAAGCCAGTGTACCTAGCTCCCCCTCAGCATTCCTTAGGTTTATGAAGATGATGTCAGAAAGTAGCAGGTGTGGCCCACACAACCAGATGTGGCTGCATTAAATTTCGCAAGGCTCATGTAACTGGAAAGGAAACCATCTTTTTGTTAATGTTGCTATTTGTTAAACTTGTCAATGAAAATCCCTTTAAGAGGCATTTCTATTAGATGGTACTAAATACTTAGGTCAACTGGCTTGGTGGATAGAAAGTTTGAAAACACTTAAGCTTTCTGAGAACAGCTTTCTCTTTTTGTTTTTATTTTAGCACTTGGTTAAAGTGGTCAATTTGGTGGATTTACAACCCTGGATCCCAATGTAAACAAACAGTCAGGCTAACAGGTGATCAATATATAAGTTTTAATGTACTGGGCTCTGTGATTAAACATTACGGTGTGTGTCCTCTATTACATGGACATCTTTGAACACTATCAAGTTATTAGTTAGCCTGCCACATCAATCTGCTACTGTCCTCCAATAAACCACAGCTTTCTAACTGTACTCTGGAGTACAGAATTAGCAAATATGCAAAAAGTTTCACAAACACTTGCCACCATCTATTTCTTTGCATTCGAAAGAATGGGGGGGTGGGGGAAGGAGGGAAGGATAAAGAAGTTGCCGCAAAGGAAATATGGCCAGCTTCAGTCTTAGAACTCTACAAACTGGACCCAGGACGAAATCCCCTCCCATTCCTAGAAAAACGCCACAATATTCGCATTTCAGTACACTGAACTGTCACAGCAAGAACCACCATACGGCTCTCAAACGTGGGGACAGGAAGTCTCTCGGTTCTCCAAGCTACCAGCCAAAACATACATAAGGAGCTTACTATTTTCTTGGAAGGCCACATGCATCCCGGGGTGTTTGTTCATGCGTCACTTTGGCCTTTAAACAGGGTACAGAGTATGAGTTGTGGGTAAAACCCCATTTCCGAGCTAAGAATAATCTTTCCCCATAGTGGACAGAGAGGAATGTGGAACTCTTCCTCGATTACACAACAGCACACCCCTATCCAGAAAAAAAAAAAAAAGACAGCCTAAAAACAAAAAGGAGGAATTACGCTGTTGTTTTGTTTTTTTTTTTTTTTTTCTACCAGTCTCAAATCAAGCTCTGAACAGACAGATGCGAGGAAAGGCTGCGGGCTCCCCTGATCTACCCAGACTTCCCCGTGCCAGGTCAAATGTCTCCTGGGCAGCCAGCTGGAGAGGGGCCCCACTTCACTCTGAGTCTCGGTCAGGACCACACAGTGGCGACCTAACACACCTCGGGGACAGAGGTCGACTCTCAAGAGGCAGACAGCAGACTCTGGCAGGGAGGAGGGGAGAGCAGCATCCCAAACTTCCCATCTAACCTCCAAACTCCGAATCTCCAGGGTCCTCCTGTAGGAAGAGGACCTCTGCCTCTGTAGACAGTTTTCTGTCCTACAGAAAAGCATCCTTCCCCTGGACTTACCGAGCTCTTACGACACTTGGGTACAAGTTGAGGACACACGTCCCGGGTTACGGCGCACACAGGCGAAATGCTTTGCGGCACTTTCAATGGGACAGGTGTGGGGTGACCTGGCGGTGGCGAGTTCCTGGAAGGGGCCTCCCCAATCCCGGAGCGCAGCTGGATCCTCACATCCCCCAGAGCACAGCCTGGAGCACTCAGTCCTCCAGCCCAACCCGCCACAGCCACCGCCTCCTCACCTGCCGCGGACGCTACCGGGCCACACCTGGGACGGCAGAGGCCAGATCCCGACTGCGGCCACTCAGGCTGCGGAGCTGCGGGGTCGGAGGCCGCCGCAACTCTGCGGTAGAGGGGCGCCCGGGTGCCCGAACCACATCCTCACGGGCGGCCCCAGGAAGTCCACCCCCGCTAACCCAGTCCCCCACGGCTCGGCGTGGGCCCCGCCCTCCCCGCATGAGGCCCCGCCCTCCACCCCACCCCCACGGGAGCGCGCCCCGCTCCGCCGCGCCCGCGCCACCATAGAGAGGAATCGGGCGCGCGGCGGTCTAGAGTGCAAGCCTCCGCGAGCGCCCTCTATCGGAATCCGGGCTCGTGCGCAGGGCCGGGGCGGGATTCAGCTAGGTGTAGAGTCCAGTCTCTGCTGAAACAACCAATCCCATACGTGGTGACCTTGA
The DNA here is from genome assembly GCA_036184795.1 of Tokudaia tokunoshimensis. Taxonomy (NCBI): domain Eukaryota; kingdom Metazoa; phylum Chordata; class Mammalia; order Rodentia; family Muridae; genus Tokudaia; species Tokudaia tokunoshimensis. The sequence goes on along the minus strand of BTHU01000010.1, from coordinate 38,819,602 downwards.
GCAAGTCCCTTAAGATCACCAACTAGCTTTATAATAAAGTTTGAGTATTGAACCCTTGATTTCATGTTTCATCATACCCGAAAGACGACAGATTTCCAGAACCTCAGACTCACCCAATGTAGTTAGTCTCTTGGAGATATTAAAAGCCAAGTCAATGGGGCATCATAACCTGTCTTTTCCTCCTTGGATAAGCTACTTTCACGTTAAGAAGGTGGGGACATAACTGAGAAAGGTTTCAGTACAATGAAAACGACTGCTAAGAAACCACCCCACCCATCGTTCATCACCTGTGCACCTTTTGGCAGGCACTTAACCTTTCCAAATTCTTCCCCATCCCAGAAAGGCAGGTTGGGCCCGCACATTAAATGAGATAATACACAAAGGTCTTAGTAAAGCATAAAACACCAGAGTAGCATAGGGCATCATTAGCCAGTGATCTAAGGAGATGCCTAGTCACGGAAGTCATATAAATGCTAATTATTTTGGCTGGTGTCTAGTGATATCATTTTCTTATGCTTCAGATTCCTATCAAGAGTTTTCCTGAGCAATTTGTATTTTTATTTATCCAATATTTTGGTGCTTAGGATTTTTGTACATACTAGGCAAGAAGTGCTCTACCACAGTGCTACCCCTTGTATTTTCAAATAAGGATTATCAGAAGGGAACCAGAGCTAAAATATGGGTATCCATATCAGGCTGTCACTTTATAAGTCCTTTGCTATTTCCAATTCTCAGAACACCCCAGTACGCTCTGTACCGTTCTTTGCGGGTTATCAACAAGGATCTACATTTTAAGTAATTTTCGAGCTTCCACACAGAGAAAAGCCGAGCTGGGATGCGAATCCGTTTCTTTCTCCAACCTGGAGTGTATAGGGAGCCCCGCCTTCTAGGGACCCCTGGCACAGGATTTGGATGTCCGCCCCTTGCCCCTTTCTCCTGCCTGCCTATTTCTGCAGCTTCGCTTTGCTGCAGTTCCCAATGGTTTCTGTTTTTCTCAGGGCGTTTTCCTCCACAAAGGTGTATATCGTCTTCTCCCTTCCCTCTCTGGTTCCTGTTCCCTTGACGGGCCAAACTTGCTCACCCCCTCGTGTTTCTGAAATGGGTCTGAGCGTTGCGCTGGAGGCACAGTTCTTCACCACACTGTCCGTCTCTGGATATGAATTATAGACACAGACATATAATAGGTCCAAAACAGAAATGAGAGGAGATCCAGACCTGGGATTTTTTTGGTCAACTTAACTCAAAAGCAGAGTGCCCAGTGCTGAAAGGAAGTGCACTTACCCCCTACCCCCCACCCCCTAGTCGGACGTGGTAATCAAGGCCTGGATTCAGGGCATCCGAAGGACATCCTTTTCTCAGGGCTCTCCAGTCCATATTATGGCTAAATCATCCAAGAGATGCTAAATAATGCGCAGTTCACTGGAGCGAGGCCTCAGAGCTCCTTCACCCACACCCCTCCTTTCTCCACCTTAGGCGTTATCACCATCACAATTTTTCATCTTTATCGTGCCCTTCCGCAGAGGCATTCAATAATGTACCCATTGTGCGAGTAATCTGAAATCCTTTTCGGCGAGCAATAGTATTTAGTAGTAATAAAACACTAATTTGTCTACCAAGTGACATATTTATAGGAGCTGTTTCCTTTGACATATTTTTATTATTTCTACTCATTTGCTAAGTACTTTCCAATACATATTTATGAAGCACACGCCTTTCCCCAAACAGCACTGAAAAAATAAATCACATTATTTCTTTTATTAGTAGCAGCAAGGCTTCTAAGTCCTAGTGCCCTGATTCCTGTTACTTCTGGCAGGCGCCAGAAGAGCTAATAGTGATGGAGCACCTACTATGTGCCAGTCTCTCTGAAAGGCACTTTCCATAAATCACCTATTTAACTCCCCTGAGATACACATTTTACCAATAAGGAAAATGTAACTTCGTATAGCATAGATTTCTACCAGTAAAGCAAACACATTATCTTGTCCAAGGGACTCTGCCAGGAAGAGTGCAGCAGGGTACTGAACCTGAATCTTTCTTTGATTCCAAAGTCCTAAATCACCAGCCATGGGCCACTCTAACATCTCAGGATATGACACTCCATAAAATCAGCCAGGCATGGTGGCACAAGCTTTTAATTCCAGTATTGACTGGGGAAGCAAAAGGCAGGTGGATCTCTGAGTTCCAGAACATGGAGGAAAAATTTATATATATAAATATATATTATATATATAATAAAAATTATATATATAATTTTTTATTTATATATATATATAAAATTTGTCAAGCTGTTGTCAGCTGGTGAAGGCACATGCCTTTACTCTCAGCACTTGGGAGTAAAAAATCCTTCTCTTTTACAGAAAGAAAGAGAGAGAGAGAGAGAGAGAGAGAGAGAGAGAGATTAATGGTGAATGTGTCTGTCTGTGTGTGCGGAGCTGGTGTACTAGCAATTAAAACCAGGACCTTAGACATGCTAGACAGTGCTTTATTACTGAACAACACCTGACTGACAATATACCTTGCTCTTATTAAAAATAAGGGACTTGAAGGATGGCTTAGCAATTAAGAGCACTTGTTGATCTTGCAGAAGATCTGGGTTTAGTTTCCAGCACCTATATGGTGGCTCACAACTACCTCTAACTCCAGTTTCAGGAGACTCAACATTTTCCTCTGGCTTCCATAAGCACCAGGCACACACACACACACACACACACACACACACACACACACACACACACGGTACACATATCTACGTGCAGGCAAAACACTCATATACATAAAATAAATGGATCTTTTAAAAGATAAAATGAATAAAGCATGCAAGAGAACAAACGAAGCCAGTTGAATAGACACAGACCTATAATCCCAGCACCCTGGAGGCTAAAGCAGGAGACCTGAAGGTTCAAGATCTCATTGGGTCAGACACCCTTCCTCCAAAAAATAAAAATAAAAAAATACACATGTGTGTATGTATGTATATCTTGGTCTCTGATCTATTGCTGGGAAGAGACACTATGATCAAAGCAACTCTTAGAAGACATTTAATTGGGGCTGGCTTAACGTTTCAGAGGTTTAGTCCATTATCATCATGGTGGGAGCATGGTGGCACACAAGCAGACATGGTGTTGAAGAAATAAGCGAGACTTCTACATCTGGAACCACAGGCAGCAGGAAGAGAGGGAAACTGGGCCTGGCTTGGGCTCTTGAGACTTCAAAGCCTACCCCCAGGGACACACTCCCTCCAACAGCACCACACCTCCTAATCCTTATCAAGCAGTGCCACTCCCTAAAGACTAAGCATTCAAACGTATGAGTCTCTGGGGGCCATTCGTATTCAAACCACCACAATATGGTGTACAATTTATACTCACATATATGTAGTATAGAAATATACATATTTATTTTATAATTTCAGCTGTACATACACATCACCAACACAAAGAACTGCACAGCTGAAACCCTACCCAGACACCTCCAAGCCAGAATACAGCGAAAGCCTAGCAGGCTCTGCATGCATCTGAATCCCTTATCTCCTCCTGGCTCTTATCTCAGGCATGCGCAGAGCCTGCTGTTTTTCATTCAGCTTTCTTCCCCTCTAACCCTTCAGCTCTCTTTCACACACACGCTACCTGCCTTCTCTTGAGTATTTGTCATTCTCTCTTCCCCGGGGGAAACCAGGAAGAGCTGATAAAGCGGATCTGTGATCTAGCTTTTTATGGCGAGCTCAGTTGAAAAGGGGGTTGAGATACGCAACCTCCTCCGCTGTTGGGGCAAAAATATAAAAACGAATTTTGTTAAAATATTTACATATTTTCAGCTGAAGGCAGCAAGAGGTTGAGAAAAGAAAGTCTGGCATCAAATGGATTCAAGTTTAGACTCCCATGCTGTCGCTTAACAGAAACAAGTCCTAGAACCTCAACGAGTCCCATTTAGTATGTAATGAAGAGATTCCCAGTACCACTCAGCTTGGCCTAAGCCCGCGGTGAGTTCTGTGCTAATCTACTGAGCACACACACAGGTCCACTCACAGTCTGTCCCTAGTAGGACCACAGCAGGTGCCTCTACAGGTGTTTCTTGGTTGGTCTAAAATTACCCCTGAGAATAGGTTCGGCCACCCCATAGGGTTTGAATGCTTGGTCCACAAGGAGTGACACTATTAGGGGGTGTGGCCTTGTTGGAATAGGTGTGACCTTATTGGAGGAAGTGCTTTGAGATTCTATGCTCAAGCTCCACCCAGTGAGGTAAAGAGACCCCCTTCCGGCTGCCCTAGAATCAGAACGGCTCCTCCTGCACTGTGTCTACCTGCACGGTTGACATTCTTCCCAGTGCGATGATATGGGCTGAACCTCTGATACTGGAAGCCAGCCTCAATTAAATGTTGTCCTTTATAAGAGTTGCCTTGGTCACAATGTCTCTTCAACAGCAACGCAAACCTTAACTAAGACAGGCACCATTTCCTTTTTCCACGACTGAACTAGACACACCACTTAAGATACAGACATTAGGAAGCTCTGAGTTTTCCTTGTTCTTCAAAGGACACAAGGAGAGGATTCCTTCCCTGCCCGTAGATATTGTCATATATGGCCTAATGTTTAGAGTGGCTACAGCCAGGTTTTAATGACGGCAACAAGTTTGAAGACAAAACCAACAGAGAAGACACAGATAGAAAAGTCACGGCTTTCCCACGTTGGGCCGTTGCATCGATCAACCTTGGCATCACATTCTCAGGGATGAGTAACCTTCCTTATCATTGATGCCTAAGTGGGGTTTTGTTACGTGCTATGGAAAGCAGCCTCAATAATACATGGACTTTTTTTTTTTAAATCCTGTCAGGAAAGCTCAGCTTCCTGACCTGAGACCATCAAGTGCTATTGTACAGTAGGTATTTAACATTCATTTTGTCTAGTTTCAAATAGACATACAATGACCTCCTTGTATCACGGTGAAAGAAGACAAAAGACTGTGGGGACCTAATGACTATCTACATCAAGAGAGAAATAATCCTACATCACTCTCTTCATTTCTTCTAGTTCTAAGGATCAAATCTAGAGCCCTGCCCACACTAGGCAAGCATTCTACCACTGATGTATACCCCTAGGAAACCCTTTGATATCTCCAAAACGCATTAAAGCCACTCATTCACAAGCTCCCTCAAATGCAGAAAGAACAAGAGAAGAACAGACACAGGAGGCCTTCAGTTCTGCCAGCAGAACTGTCACGTTTAAAGCCTTGGGTTCTTTCTCTTAGCAAAATGAGATGGGAGTTGGGTGTGCATTTCAGTGATGGAAGCTTTGCTTAGCACATGGAAGGTCCTGGATTTGAGTCGTCCCACTGTGGGGGTGGGAGGAGACAATCCAGGCTAAATGATCCTTATGGGTCTCTCATACTGCGCTGTTGTTCTACAGTTCTCCGTCACGTATGAAGCACATACTTGGAATCACACACTTGGAATCACAACGGGCAGGTCCACCCAGGGCAGAGCGGGCAACCAGGCTTGTCCTTGAACACCAGGGCCCCTAACTCACAGTGGTTCCCTGCAAAGCTGCAGTAAGAAACTGTGAAACATCCCATGAGAGTGCCCTTGGATAATTGGTACCATCTGCTATGAGGTCTCGATGCCTAAAGAGCATCAGGAGTGGCCAGTATTTGCTTTTCCTGGTTTAATGTATTGCTTCTCACTAGGGCTGCAGGAACTAACCTGCCAACCAACCAGCCATGGGGTAGATCCCTGAGGCTGGTGTCTCCTGGGGTCTTCTATGGAAGGCAGTGTGAGAGTTTAAGTTCACCCACATTGTCATTCGAGCAGACACCCCATGCCCCTTTGTCATTCATCCCCTATCCTTCAGACTTATGTCTATCCCTGCTATACCCATCACCTGTAAATGTCTTATTTTCTTTTTTGTTACATTTTTACTATCAGGTCTCTCTTTCCATTATATGGGACACAGGGATTGAACTCGGGTTGTCGGGCTTGGTGGCAAGCATCTTTATTTGCTGAGCCATCTCATTGGCCCTAAATATCAGATCTTGTAACTGTGTTCCCTCTTTCCTTCAGCTAAGACACAAGTAATTATACAACAGGCTCTCTAACCAAGCATGACCTTCCAGTAAAAACTGGTCCATAAACAATCCAGGCCATTTCTCTCTGCCTTTTATTTTCCATTCCCTGGTACCAGCCTCCCCTTTCAGCCAGAGTTACGACTCTCAGATGGATGGCCACAGTGCTGGTGACAGACAGGGGGTTATTTTATTCACTAAGACACGAGGCTGTGGTACAGCTGGCAGGACGAGAAGTGTAATTATACTGCATCTTAGAGCCACCAGCAATGAATTTCTGTATAAAAGACTAGATTTGCCATGTATTATTTACGCCGGCATCAATTTTCCCAGCTGGCTCTATCTACTGTGCAAATTCTCCTGTGTCTGTTTATGGGTTAGGCCACGGTTCAGCACCTCTGGTTACTCTATACTGAGGAAGCACCCCACAGGGCACCATGCATATGAAACAAGTGTCTGGTTCACTGGGAGCAGGTCATCGCCTTCCTCCCTGGTAAATTATATCCCTGGGACAGCAGCGAGCTGTGTTCTCACCTATCAGGGTGAGGTATGCAGGTGTGTGAAACCCAGTCAGCAGGGAAGGAAGCACTCTCGTTCTCTGGGAACGTTCCACTGCACGAACTGAAAAAAACAACCTTCTTGGGGGAAATCAGGTGGCTTTAGGGCTCAGAGGGCCTCCTTGGAATATATTTTAAGAGTAGGATATGCATAAAGAGGTTTAAATTTCTGAAATTAGTTGTTTCTCCTGGGTAACTTGCAGACTAAGAAAGTGCCATCTTGCAGGTGGGAAAACAGAAGCCAAAATAATTGGGGTGTGTGTGTGTGGCGGGGGGTGGATGGGTGAGCAAAGGCTCAATTACTGTGTGCGGGATGGGTTTAGGAGCCAATGGTAACACACAGGATCAGGGAGCTATCCACGCAGGTACTACTGTGCTTCTTCAGTGGGGCCCTAAGCTAGGTTGACCTCAATAAACACTGGAAACATTGGGTGGACACAGGAAGAAAACTTGAGATCCTGATGGACTTCTAGGTCCCTCCCACTGCAGCATCCTCTGGACAGTGGCTCCATGAGATCCCACGCAGTGAAGCTGAGGGAAGTAAGGCTTGTCTTCGGAGGAGCCTGAGACATCTGCACTGACAGGTCCCATGTGGACAGCAGCTGCCTGGGAAGGAAAGCTATGGGGGCCTTGAGGCTGTCCCTTTCCCAATCAACAGTGTCACGTCCGTTTGCCAGGCAATTCTGGGCTCTGCTCCTCAGTCCCCAATGTCCCGAGGTCTATCATCTCCTGCAGACCCGTTGGCTAGAAGAAGAGATAGGATAGGAGTAGGTGGAATTAAGCAATCTAAGTGGCTGGTTTTTGTTTCAGGGTTTCAGCATCAAAGAATCCTTCAATGAGATCCATGTGGGCATGGAAAGTACTCTCTCCAGGGCCCAAGATCCCTGGCATCGCCTGGGTGGGCTCACCTGGCGGGGAGACTTGGTCAGACACACTGTGCGTTGGCTGCTACCTAATGTTCCAGCCCCCTCGGTGACATCCAGGAGAATCCGGGTGCTGGGCACAAAGCTCCAGGAGCGTCCCAGGGCAGGTTTGAATCTTCCGCCATCCCTGTCTCGAGTCAAGTGGTTGGTCACCTGCAGAAATGGACATAGATCCACGATGGCTGTACCAAGGACACCTGAAATCTGACTTATGACTCTCCCTGGCGCTATAACTTATAGCTGAATCTAGAACTACAACTTAGGTTTCCTGACCTGTGTACCCCAGTTTTCCATAGAGCCTCAGTGCTTTATGTCTGACATCAAGTATGGGACGTGGGATCCCTGTATTTACTCTTTCCTGAAGTAGAGTCAGTATTGCACTCGGGCCTTTCACTGGCATCCTGAGAACAGTGCAGCCAGCCCTTTGGGTCTGGAGTGTGTGAGGGAAAACTTGATGAGGAGTCCCAATATCTGGGACTAGTCTTTTTTTCCTCTATCTTATTTTTTTTTTAAAGATTTATTTATTTTAGGTATATGAGTACACTGTAGCTGTCTTCAGACACACCAGAAGAGGGCATCAGATCCCATTACAGATGGTTCTGAGCCACCACGTGGTTGCTGGGAATTGAACTCAGAACCTCTGAAGAGAAACTGATGTTCTTTACCACTGAGCCATTTCTCCAGCACCCTTCTCCCCCACCCCCCTTTTTCTGGGACTAGTCTTATGCAGACCAGCCACAGAGGCACCCAAACCACAGCCTCCTGAGGACAGTGATTATGGCTTCCTTCCTTTCTATGCCAGAGACTGACCCCTAAGTACCCACAAACACACAGAAGATGGAGGCCCAGGACCCTGCATTTGAATGAGCAGGAAACAGGTCCTCCCACACTGCCTGCAGGTACACAAATTAGCATAACATTTCCACAAAGTTGGGCTAGACCCTTAAAGCCCAACGGGTGTGGAGGTGTGGGTCTGCAGTCCCAACCCTTCAGGCACAGTCTAGGAGTTTGAGGGCAGGCTGAAAGCCTAGTAAGACACTGTGTCAAGAACAGAAAGGCTAAAGTACAGGAAGCCCCGACTCAACAATTATGCTCCTTTAATTCCAGGGGTTGGAGAGATGGCTCAGTGGCTAAGAGCACTGACTGCTCTTTGGAAGGTCTTGAGTTCAAATCCTAGCAACCACATGGTGGCTCACAACCATATGTAATGAGATCTCACGCCCTCTTCTGGTGTGTCTAAAGACAGCTACAGTGCACTTACATATAATAATAAATAAATTTTTGGGCCAGAGAAAGCAGAGGTTCTGAGTTCAATTCCCAGCAACCACATGATGGCTCACAACCATCTGTACAGCTACAGTGTACTCACACACATAAAATAAATAAATAGATCTTCAAAAAAAAAAAATCCAGCACCCTCAATGAAGGAACAGGTAGATCTCTGTGAGTTCAAGGCCAGCCTGGTCTACAAAAAGAGTTCTAGGACAGTCAGGGTTATGTAGAGAGATTTTCATTAGTTTTAGTTATATGTATATACACGTGTTTGCATTTGTGTGTGTGTGTGTGTGTGAGAGAGAGAGAGAGAGAGTACAGGTGACTGATGGAGAGGAGGAGAGGGCACTGGGTCTCCTGGAGCTGGAGTTACAGGTGGTTGGGACCACAAAACTTCCTTTTTAAATTTTTGTTTTCAAAACTGGTGGTGGTGTGTGCGTTTAATCCCAGCACTTGGGAGGCAGAGGCAGGTGGATGGAACTCTGAGTTCCAGTCCAGCCTGGTCTACAGAGCAAGTTCTAAAACAGCCAGAGCTGTACAAAAAAACCCCAAATACATACATACATACACACACACACACACACACACACACACACACACACAGAACAAAAGGCAAGATATTAACACCTTTCTGACCTGTAGAAAGCTGGGTTCTGTATTCTGTCCTCTTACGGGCTATTAAGTTCCAAACTAACATTTAGGAGAAACAGAGAGCTAGAAATTACCAGCACTGCCACACCCAGGTCCCGGGCCAGGATCTTGAGCTCTTGGGCCAGCTGCATCATCAAGGCCAGGCCTGGAGGAAGGTGTAGACAGGAGGGGCAGCAGAGGGTGAAGGTGAAGTCCTCACCTTGTCCCCAGGCTCTCTTTCCGTTCCTCACCTTCCCTCTGCTGACCTCCCAGAAGTGGGGCAACCACTGCAGTGACAGAATCCACAATCACAACCTTCACAGTGCCTGAAGAAGTTGCCGCCTGTAGGAATGGGGAAATGCAGGTATCACAAACCAATGACCTCTAGGGCCCGCCCTGGGCAAGCTCCTCTATTAGAATGTAGAGACCAGTGGGATGGCAAAGCAAATGTAGGCGATTGCAGCACAACCTGATAACCTGGGTGTGATTCCTAGAACCCAAGGAAAGGTGGAAGGAGAGAATCAACTCCAGAGAGTTGGCTTCTCTGACTCTGACTCTCTCTCTCTCTCTCTTTCTCTCTCTCTCTCTCTCAAGTTTAGGCTGCTTGGTAGTGGTACATACCTTTAATCTCAGCACTTGGGAGGCAGAGGCAGGCAGATGACTATGAGTTCCAGGACAGGCAGAGCTATACTGAGAAACTGTCTCAAAAAAAAAAAAAAAAAACAAAACCAAAACCAGGGGTTGGAAAGATGGCTCAGCCATCTCTCAGATGGTTAAAAGCACTAACTGCTCTTCCAAAGGTCCTGAGTTCAAATCTTAGCAACCACATGGTGGCTCACAACCATCGTAATGAAATCTGACGCCCCCCTCTTCTGGTGCATCTGAAGACAGCTACAGTATACTTAGATATAACAAGAAATAAATCTTTAAGCTGGAGCCAGCAGGGCCGACCGTAGTGAGAAGTCCTGAATTCAATTTCCCAACAACCAGATGATGACTCACAACCATCAGTACAGCTACAGTGTACTCATATACATGAAATAAAATACATAAATAAATCCTTAAAAAAGCAAAACAAAAACAACCAAACAAAAAGGTTAACCCTCAGAATTAAAAAAGTGAGTCATAAACAACTTTTCCCAACCAAATACAGTTGTATAGGCCTCCCCTACCCATTCATAAGTCTAACAGACTCCAGTAGATCTAGTAGATCGAGACTGTTTAGACTTCATATTTCCATATTTCCATCCTTAGATCTTACTTACCTCCTAAGCCCTCCTCGCCCATAACTACCATGGTTCCAAATAAAGGCCACTGTTATCTCTAAGAGCCTGATGTCATTTCTCAGGCCATAATCTGACATTACACACCTGTGAGCGTTGTCATAGTTTCTCTGGATCTAAGGTGCCTTCCACACTTCCTTTACCCACTCCCTTACTTCTCAGATCCTGACTCTGCTATTACGGTTGTTTCCATCGTCCACTGGCCAACGCATTGGCTATTTGCATTTCTGTTCTGCCTTTGGGGGGTGCCTTAATTAGCCTGGGACTGTGTCACTCATCCAGCCTCCAGCTCTCAGCCCATTACCCATGTGTCTAAGGGAGGATGGCAGAAATGGGAAAAGGTACATCCAACCTGCTTAGGCCCCATCACCCCTGCCCCTCTAAATGGCACAGCAAGTCCTTTGCTGCTTTTGGAGAGAACCTGAGTTTGATTTTCAGCACCCACATGATAGCTCACAACCTTCTTTTACTCTGGTTCCAGTGGAATTAAATGCCCTCTTCTTGCCTCCAAGGGCAACAAGCAAGCACACTAGGCATATACATTCATACACATAGAATACAATTTAAAATCTTAGAAAGATTTCTTTCTTTTTTTTTTTTTTTTTTGGTTTTTTCGAGACAGGGTTTCTCTGTGTAGCCCTGGCTGTCCTGGAACTCACTCTGTAGACCAGGCTGGCCTCGAACTCAGAAATCCTCCTGCCTCTGCCTCCCAAGTGCTGGGATTAAAGGCGTGCGCCACCACCGCCCGGCTGGAGAAAGATTTCAAATTAAAAAAAAAAAAAAAAAGAACAGTAGCAACAATAACAAACCAGTCATATGCCATTTAAAATCTCCTCCTTTTCTTCTAAACATTAGTCTGAACATGTACTGGGTAGAAATCTGACATCAGCGATTACGAGCCCAGTCCCTGGTTCAAGATACCTACAGTGATGACCTGTTTTGGCCAACTTTGGCGGGAGGGGTACCTCAGGCGCAGTGTATATTTGCCTAACATATAAATAAATGTCCTGGATTAGATCCCTAGCATCATAATTTAAAAAGTCTGCTTGTTTGTTTGTGTGTGTGAGCATATATTCATGACACAACACTTGGGGGTCTGTGGACAGCCTGAAGAAATCAGTTCTTTCTACCATGTGGGTCCTGGGAATTGAACATGGGTTGTAAGGATTAGCAGCAAGTGCCTTTATTTGTGGAACTTCCTAACCAGGTCCTTAGTATTACAAATAAAAAAAAAAAAATCAAACAAACTGGCTAACTAAATGTAAGAAGAGGGAGTCTACTAGTGGTCCTAGGGTATGTTTTTCTTCTTAATAAAAGGGAAGAGATAATTAAAAAAAAAAAAAAAACAAACACTTATCACTTACTTGCTTGACTATGGAACCTAAGTGGATGTGAACAAAATGTTTGGGGCTACAGCAGTCATTTGCCAATTCTGAGAGGAAGAGCAGGAGGATCAGACACTGGACTTAGTGCCAACCTCCAGTCTCACAAAGGACAATCAGAATGCCTCAAGAGTCTCCTAGCCAGATGTGATGAAGCATATACCTTTAACCTCAGCACTCAGGAGACAGGACAGGGGGAGCTTTGTAAATTCCCAACCAGCTACACAGTGAGACCCCATCTCTCTCTCTCTCTCTCTCTCTCTCTCTCTCTCACATACACACACACACACACACACACACACACACACACACACAAAACATTTGTAGAGGTTTTTTTGTTTGTTTGGTTTGTTTGATTTTTGAGACAGGGTTTCTCTGTGTAGCCCTGGCTATCCTGGAACTCACTCTGTAGACCAGGCGGGCCTCGAACTCGCAGAGATCCACATGCCTCCGCCTCCCTCCTGGGCACTGGGATTAAAGGCATTCAACACCATGCCTGGCACAAAAGTTTTTCTAATTGATTTCAGTGAGTAACTCACTCGGAAGCGAAGATAATATAACCCTGGACTCAGGAGCTCACAGTTGTCCAGGGCTGGTGAGCCTGTAAAGGAGGAAGCAAGGGATTGCACCTGGGGGTTAGGGGCGTGCATGTGCAAACACAGCTGGAGAAGTGACACTCCGTGGACACATGCATTCCAAATATAGTCTGTGGTCAGACACCGGCCGCACACAGGCAACACCTGGCCAGCTGGGTAAAGCGGAAACAGGCAGATCAGCAAGCTCACTTGCTGGGCTATGGCGCCCCGAAGGTCCTGCAGCATATCTAGCATCTGGAAGATGTCAAACGAACGCACCACCTGTATCCTCTGGAGAGCACTTGCCTGAGGGGTGAGAAAGAGGAGTTGGGACTTGGAGAGCGGATCCAGGAAAGCCATAAAGAGTCATCAGAAAGCTGAAAGGACAAAGAGGCACTTAGACACAGTGCTGGCATCCAGAATGGCAAATGGATTTTGCCTAATGGGCTGGATCTCACAGTGGTGACTACCCAAGTGCTGGGCTGTAAGACATTCTGAATTCAGCAGGAAGGACGGATATGATTGATTAGTGATGGCTGCCATGCGCAAGAACTGGGCTGGAAACACAGATGCTAGGTGTTTGCTTGCTCTCATTTACGGTAAGCAAGGCCTTAAAGTTCCTGGAGAGTCAGTGTGGGAGGCAGCCAAGCTGGGATGGTGACATTAACATGGGCAGCGTTAGGAATGCAGAAGACTCTCGAGGTTTAAAGTGAAACTGATGATTCCCACAGATGACGTAAACCCTTACAATGTACAGGGGGTTCAGGAGGTCCCCTTGCATCGGATTTTACAGGACCCCCAGCCACCCTGCCCCCTACCTGCTTCTCCTCATCTTGGGTCCTAGCCTGTAGTAGCTGGAGAAGGCGGGACGCTGTCATTCCTCCACTGGAATCCACATACAGTACATTCTGCTGCAGACTGTGGGCCACGTTTGCAGCCACACAGAGACACACCTTCAGAGACAAGATGGGGTGCTGGGTAAACCTAAACCTTTGGAGAAGAGGGAGGACCACCAGGCAACTCCCCATCCTGCCCATATTCCAACAACATACACTTGCCAAGGTCATACCCATTCTCAGCACCCATCCGGTCTGGTCTGACCTCGAAACCCACAAGGATACCTGCAAGTAGCCCCCCTCTCAAGGAATCTAGGACCATGCACCCACCTCCCCAACCCTCCTCCACTGTTGGACCCATGGGTACCTGGGTTTTGCCGCTACCTGGGCCACCCACAATTTCAGTCACCTCCCCAGTATAGAGGCCAGCATCAAGTAGTTTGTCCAGGCTGAGAGCAGAAAAGGAAAGAATGGGGGATGGGCAAAGAGAGGAGAGAAGAAACTGCATTAAACCTGCAGATAAATTTGGGAAGTAAACCAGGCACTTTGATCCCACCATCAGGGAGGTGAGGTCAACAGTGACATAATGAGACCCTGGCTCCAAAAAAACCCCCCATATACATACATACATATGTATGTATGTATGTATGCTCTGCCCAGGACTGGGGCTGAATTTTCTGTGTTACAGCCTGGACCAATGCCTGACCATGCACCTCCCTCCCTAACTCTGCTCCGTGTGTGTGTGTGTGTGTGTGTGTGTGTGTGTGTGTGTGTGTGTGTGTGTGAGTGTGTGTGTGTATGTATATGGTTTGTTTTTTTTTCTTCTGGAGAGACAGCTTAATGGTAATGGTAGAGTGCTTGCTTAGCATATCCAAAGCCCAGAGTTCAACCTCTAGTATCAAGGAAAAAAAAGAAAGAGGTTGGGGAAAGTTGGCATTCACTAATGTAGAGTCTTGTAATCCGTGAACACAGAACGTCTCTGCATTTATCTGGGTCACCTTTGATCTTCATCAGCATTTCTAATTTTCAGCATACAAATTTTACATGGGCTTTGTCAGATTTAGACCCAAGTATTTCCTTTTCTTAGACGCAGCAGCAAATGGCGCTGCGTTTTTTAATTTCAGTTTTCACATGTTCATCATGAATTCAGAGAAATGCAATTGATTTTTATGTGTTGATCTTGTATCCCCAGACCTCGCTAAACTCGCTTATTAGTTCTGGGAGTTTGTAATTATTTTTTATTTGCTTGTTTTTGTCTGCCTCCCTCATCTGGTAGGAACACTCTGGGGCCTTTACCCCTGTTATATCTCCAGTATTAGCACAAAGCCAGAAAGCCCCTGCAGGCACACAGTAAATGTTACTGAAGAAAAGGACAGTTGTCTGACTGTCAAAACTCTGGTGTGGGAGTTTTGAGATGAATCTCAAAACATGTCACTTTCTAAGCCCAGTTCTGCCTCTGAACCACCAGGAAGTAGGTCACTACCCTCCACATTCTGCCCAGGACTGGAGCTGAAGTTTCTATGTTGCAGCCTGGACCAATGCCTGACCACGCCCCTTCCTCCCTCCACCTATTTTAACTCAGGAGTCACAGGTTCCTGCCAGTCAATGTGCTCTGGTTCTTACACCACCCTGTGGCTTCTTGGAATGCTTACATTCTGTGTCTGTTTAATAAGCATCTACTTAGTAGGTCTCTAGCCTCAGCCTCTCCTGAATCCCATTCTCCTGGAGACATGGGAAGCCCGGTTCATCACAGCAGGTCCTCTAAGCCTGTTCTCCCAGGGTAGGGCTCAGATCAACTACATCAAAAACACAGTCAGAGATTCTAGAGTTAGATCCTGCCTCGGAAGTTTAAGAACTCCGTCCAAGTGGGGCTGACACAATGGCTCAGTCGATAACAGAGCTTGTCTTGCAAGCATGGGGACCTTAGCTTGATCCCCAGAACCTACATAAAAAGCTAAGGGTGAGGGGCTGGGGAGGTGACTGGGCAGGTGAAATCACAACTACCCAGGGCATCTGCTACCTCTAGTCTCTCCAGGCCCCTGCATACATGTGCACACACTCACACACAGATACAGATACATGCTAATTAAACTAAAGTAAATTTTAAAAGGGAAAAAAAAAAGCCAGCCCTGGCTGTCCTGGAACTCACTGTGTAGACCAGGCTGGTCTCACACTCAGAGATCTGCCTGCCTCTGCCTCCCAAGTGCTGGGATTAAAGGTGGTGGTATGCATTTCTAATTCCAGTGGTGGGAAGGCTGAGGCAGGTGATTCACTGAGGCTCACTGGCCAGCTAACTGAAGCTAGTTAACTAGTCTCAGGTCCTGCATCAAAACAACATATGGAGACTAGAGAGATGGTTCAGGGATTAAGAGCACTGGCAGTTCTTACAGAGGACCGGGGTTCAATTCCCAGCACCCGCATTGCAGTTTATAACCATTTGTAACTCCAGTTATGGGGGTGGGAGTGGGGGGGAGTCTGATACCCTTTTCTGACTTTCAAGGGCACCAGGAATGAATGTGGTACACAAATATACATGCAGCCAAAATACTCATACACATGAAAATGAAAAATACAAAATAAACAAGGTGGATGGTCCCTGAGGAATAACATCTGCTGTCCTCTGGCATCCATGTGCACATGAACAGATATGCATGCGCACAGACAGCGAGAAAGACAGAGGGGGAGAGAGTCAGAGACAGAGAGAGAGAGAGAGCCAATTCTGTGTGATTTGGATGCATGCTCAAGTTTGAGAATCAATTCTGCCTGCACATTACAAGGTCTTTCTGGTTTTTTTCCCCTCTCTCTTTTCTTTTTTTTTTGTGACATGGGGTCTTAACTCAGACTGACCTTGAACTCCTGGCATCAGATGATCTTCCTATCTCAGCCTCTTAGCAGCTGGGACTAGGCACACACCCCTGCACTCAACTTCCAGAGGAGTTTTTAAAAAGTAGCCTCTATCAGCAATAGTCTGGAGTCACCCACGAACATCAAAAAACTGCTTGTATCCCTTCCTTAGTGACTCCAGTCTGCAGACAAAGTTTGGGAACACTGTCCTTGATTGATTAAATAAAAGTTCTATTGGCAGGACCCAAATTAAGAACCCATCACATTAGCCGGGCGGTGGTGGCACATGCCTTTAATCCCAGCACTTGGGAGGCAGAGGCAGGAGGATTTCTGAGTTCGAGGCCAGCCTGGTCTACTAAGTGAGTTCCAGGACAGCCAGGGCTACACAGAGAAACCCTGTCTCGAAAAACCAAAAAAAAAAAAAAAAAAAGAACCCATCACATGATAGGTTGTGGTGGTGCACGCCTTTAATCTCAGTACTCAGGGGGCAGAGGCAGGTGGATTTCTGAGTTCGAGGCCAGCCTGGTCTACAAAGTGAGTTCCAGGACAGCCAGGACTACACAGAGATACCCTGCCTTGAAAAGACAAAACAAACAGAGAACCTATCATATGGGGGAAGGGCTGGAGATGGCTCAGCAGCTAAGACTGCTGCTCTTGAAGACATCAGTTTGGTTCCTAATACCAGGTTGACCTTGAACTCACAGAGATCTACTTGCCTCTGCCTTCTGAGTGATGGGATTAAAGACATGCCCCATCATGACCAGCTAAAATAAATCTTAAAAAAAAAAAATCAACCACATACTGGGCTATGAGGCCCCACCTCCATAAGGTACTTCCAAAACTGCCTCTTAAACAACTTCCCATTTGCATTTCCATCCCTGACTCCTCCTACTGCTTCTGGAGCAGGGCTCCCTACCAGGTAACATCTCCAGTTACCTCTGAGCGTATCAATATGCAGAAGGACTCCAACCAGGACTGCCTAGACAGCAGAAGTTTCTGGGATTTCTCCCTACCTTTCCCAAGGAACTTTCCATCAGTTATTCTTCAGTCACTCATTCAGACACCTTGCCTCTTGTTTCCTGAAAACCTTCTTCCAACCAACAGAGATGAACAGACAAAAGCTCTGGCTTGCGAGGCATAACCGATCCCTCCATCTACTGCATTCCCCACGGTGAGCCACATGCTCTACTGCCCTGCAAAGATTTACACTGCACCTCAGGACTCCAAGAAGGCCCACAGCAAAGGACCCAGTTTAACAGGTCTAACGCGTGCTAATCACAAGTTTCACTAACTTTACCTACAGTCTTACCTCCAAGGTTTCAAAGTCACATCCACTACGTAGGCACAGCACACTGGAGGGAAGTCTAGCAAACCACCTTTTTTCCTTAAGATTTTTATGGAGGTATATGTCGCTCTCTTCAGACACACCAGAAAGAGGGCATCAGATTCCATTACAGATGGTTGTGAGCCACCGTGTCGGTGCTGGGAATTGAACTCAGGACCTCTGGAAAAGCAGTCAGTGCTCTTAACCTCTGAGCCAACTCTCCAGCCCCGCAAACCACCACCTTTGACTCTTCAAATCTACACCCTATCTCACGGTCTCTTCTTACATCTCTCCTTCAACACGTCCACAGTCACAAACCTTGGATCAGACTTACAAACCCAAACCAGCAGCACAAGATCCCTGTTTGGCCTCTCCGGGCTGGCCCGTCTGCCCTGCACAGCTATGCCCTGTAGCTTACAAATGCTTTCACAGTGGCCTCTCACCTTCAAGTATACCTCGGAACAGTCAGCTGGAATGAAGTGAAGATACTGAGCCCCACTCCTACAGAGAGCATCTGCATGTGTCTGGCACCCAGTAGGCACTCAGCCAATGTTTGATGGATTACAAACACAGACCCCCAACCAGCGGGAGCAAGCACCAGACTGTGCGGACCTTGCCAAGAGAATGTGTTATGGAAACAGCAAGGGCCAGACCAATCCAAAGACCTTTGTGATGGCAGTGTTATTCATCAAACTCCGCACAAATAGGCCAGGAGAGAGGTCAGACTCGCTTGGCCAGAAAATGCCAGTTGTCTTCCAATTCTTTCCCAACCAGAACAACAAGGCACAATGTAGCTAGCTCTTTTCAGAGAGTAAGCCCATTCCCTGCTGCTGCCTCAGAGGGCAAAGGCAACAGCTTCTGGATTAGATAACCCTGGGCTCACCTCTGCTGGCCCCTTTCTTAGGCTAAGCACAAGGGAGGTCAATATTTCTAACATCTATAACCTAGGGCAGCAGTTCTCACCCAGTGGGTCACAACCCCTTTGATGACTGCACAACCCTTTCATAGGGGTGACAGATCCGACTATCTTGCTTATTAGATATTTACACTATGATTTACAACAGTAGCAAAATTATGGTTATGAAGTAGCAAAGCAATAATTTTATGGTTGGAAGTCATCACAACATGAGGAACTGTATTGTAGGGTCACAGCACTAGGAAGGTTGAAAACCACTGACCAAGTATCGGCACAAAAGTACAGACTCCGAGGAACTCAATCCTTCCCTGGGTCTCACTCGATTTATTCTGAAGTATCATGGACTCTGCTGAATAATGGGGTATTAACGACATCTTATGTTATAGGACAGTGGCTCTTCACTGGGCAAAGTTAGCTTGTTGGAGATACTGAGTCGTATCTGGAGACATTTTTTTGATTGTTATAACTGGGGGCATCTTGGCATCTGGTGGGTAGAGAGAGAACAGGGATGCTACTAAATGTCTCTCAATGCACAGGATATCTCAATCCCAGCAAATAATTACTTGCCCCCACAAGTATCAATAGTGTTAAGGCTATGAAACCCTATAGTTTTACTCTAAGGAAAAAACCTCAGAAGTCCACACGCCTGCAGATTCCTCTACAGCTCCAGACTGCCCTCACCAGCCCTGTCCTCAGTAGCCTCAGCGTGAAGCTCTGCTTCCACCTTGTCCAGGTTCGCATACAAACCTTCCGATGCCAGTGGACAGGATGGCAGTGGAAGTCTTCAGCTCCTCATAGAGATCTGCACCATTTACGGGGAACGCCGAGAACTGCGCCAGCAACACCCTCCTCAGGGCAACCAGGGCCTGCCAATAGGGTGGACACTCAGGCTCCAGGGGGCCACACTGCTCTAAGAGCAGCTGCCCCGGCAGAGCACTCAAGGTCTAGCGCCCCCCTTTATCAAGTCCAAGGAACTCTGATCCTGCAACGTGGGGAGCAGACAGGTTGGAATGGAGTTTGCAGATCGCGAGCTCACCTTGTACGACAAGCCACACTTCTGGGCTACCTCCTCCAAGTCAGCAGCTGCCAGGTCGGCCACTGGAAAAGAGAGCAAGTGCAACTGATTGGCAGCAGGAATGGCTTAGCCTTGCCAAGCTTGCCCTTTTCTCTGTTGTGAAATGGGATTAAGGTCTTATTCGACTTCCGATCTCGAGCACGCAGGCCCTGATGCAGGACCCGGCAAGGGGCCCAGTACTCAGAAAAAATCCTCTGCCTCAACTGCTACGAACCCAGCTTCCCCAGGAAGTCAGGAGTGCGGCCGCAAAAGGCCCCGTACGTGTACCAAGACCCCCGGGGTTGTGCCCATGAGGTCACCTGTTTTGATCTTTCGGCCCCTCAGAAGCTGGACTATCTCCTCGGTGAGGCCCGGGCACAGCCCTGCCCTGAGCATGCCCATATTCCCTGCAAACCCAGGACGGCCTCGGGGGCTGTATGTCACGTGGGCGTTCGCCGAGTCCCCCACTCTGGGAATTCCTCAGTTATTCTTAAGGAAAAGGTCCTGGTGTGCCAGCGCGGGATGAAGGAGCCGGAAGAGGATGCAAGTTGGGGTGAGGAACACTAACTAACCCTTCCCAACTCGCAGGACTCCTGCGCCCCGGGCCCGCCCCCTCCCGGCCGACGCTTCCGGGTTCCGCGTCTGGAGCGTTTTTTGTGGGCCAGGCCTGCAGCGCCGTCTGCTGACCATGTGGGCAAACGCAGCGGCCTTGCGACTCGGCTCCAGACACCTGCATGTCGCAGAGCTGTGCTGGGTATTGGTCACTGCAAACACACATGCACAGAGACACAGATACACAGACACAGACACACAGACACAGACACACAGACACACACACAGACACACACACACACACACACACACACCCTTCCAATGAGTCTTGCGTATACCAGCCTCTATTTGCAACGCTCAGGGACACTCTCACTCTACCTAACTCAGTACTTACTGAGTGAAGCACCCCTGACTTCTAGTAGCATTCCTGTTAGGGAGACAATGAAAAGAAGCCAATTCAGATCATTACAGATTGCATGATGGAGGTGAGAGCCAGCAAAGTTCATAGAGAGCACCTGTGGCCCTGTATTTTCCAAATTTATCAAGTTTTTATCATATATATATATATATATATGTTTTGCCTGCATGGATGTCTATGCACCCCTTGCATGCCTGGTACCCAAGGCAGCCAGAAAGGGGCTGTCAAATTCCTCTGCACTGGAGATACAGATGGGTGTATGGTCTTCTGGAACAGCAGTCAGTGCTCTTAACCACTTAGTCATTTCTCTAGCCCAACATTTTTCCAAAGGTTTTAATGGGAGTAGGGATATGCTTGCATATATTATGTATATATATATATATATATATATATATATATGTATTCTTTTTTCAAGACAGGGTTTCTCTGTGTAGCCCTGGCTGTCCTGGAACTCACTCTGTAGACCAGGCTGGCCTTGAACTCAGAAATCCACCTGCCTTGCCTCCCAAGTGCTGGGATTAAAGGCCTGCGCCACCACTGCCTGACTCAAGTTTACTATTTTGAATTTTTTTGATTATTTTTTTAACACATCTAGCAGAAAAAATAAAGCCGTTTCACAAACTCATGAGTGAGGTTCTATTTCTGCCTGTATTTTGTAGTTGAAGGAACTGGGGCTCAGTAAGATTGTCATTCTCTGAGTTACACAGCTAGGAAGCACAGAATCAAATCCCAAGTCCATGTCCAGCTGCAAGTCTGGTGTTATACAACTTTTTCCCTCCTCAGAAGCTGTAGGTGTGCTTTCTAAAACCTGTGCTCTGGCTCTCTTCGTAGCAGAGAAGGATGGCTCATTTCTAGAAATATCTCCCCATGTTCACCACTGTCTCTCAATCTTTCAAGGTGTTTGGAATCCTAGTCCTGAAACCAGTTACTGTGTGAGCTACAACCCGTGGTAAGCTTTCACTGTGCCTATGCTACTGGCTATGGTGGGATTTGCTGCTTAGATCCCAGGACAGAGAGCCTTAGAAGCATCAGTAAGCAAAAGCCTCCTCTTCAAAGTCTGTGTTGGTTCAGACCAAGTGGTGTTCTCTCTGTCATTAGCCTGCTACCCTTTCCTGGACAGCTCTAAGGGGACACAGGCGTTAAGCCTTTTGAAGTCCTCAGAAGAGGACCGAGTAGCTGTGACCACAAACGTGGCCTAGAGGGGCCACGTGTGCGGAAGAGACCATCAAGTTTGTTTCTTGGCTCAAGTCCACCCCTAACCCAGACTTTTGGTCTGTCCAGCTACAGAGCAAACCTCATATCAAGGGGAGGCTGGCCCCTGATTGTTACACTCTGTGATGATTGTGAAGTCAGAGCACTGCAAACCCATCTCACCCAAGCAAAGGGTGGGACCTTTGCCTCAGTTTTTCTCTGCTTCCTACCAGCTGGTTGTCCTGCAGGGTGGTGGCAACCCTGCACCCCACCCACACCAGATGGCAACCGTATTCTGTAAAGTGGGGGGTGGGGAGGAAGCTGTACCGAAGAAGGAAGCCCTCAATGTTATGAATGTGATCGACCAACTGCCAAAGCCCTGTCCAAACCCTAAGTTTATTAACCGGCCCATGGCTACCAAAGGCCTCCTGCTTCCCTCGAGACACAGCTTGGTCAACTGCACAGAGAATGAACCCACTGATGACATGTAAGATACGATTTGGGGGTCCTCTTTTCTAAGGCTGGAGAAGCTTCACAGCCCACTGTGGCAGGTCCGTCAGGGAAGAACATATCCGGAGGTTCCCCATGCACCCACCCTGAGCCACACATCAGTTTTTTTGTTTGTTTGTTTTGTTTTGTTTTGTTTCTTTGGTTTTTCGAGACAGGGTTTCTCTGTGTAGCCCTGGCTGTCCTGGAACTCACTCTGTAGTCCAGGCTGGCCTGGCTGCACATCAGTTTTGAGAGCATGAGGGTTGCCCACTCTAGGAGACCTTCCTGAACTAGTCAGAGGGTGCTTCCTAGTCTGCTCGCCCCTCTCTGTCATTCCTGCCGCTTCTCCTTCATTTCTCTCACTTTAATGCCCCGCCTGTCTTCCAGCTGAGGTTCACCGGTCTGCTGAGTAAGTCTCAATTTTCTCTACCTCACACCACAAAAATCTTTTCCTCCCAGTGAAAAATATGACCCAGCATCAAGTTTGGGGATGCAGAGCTGGGAAGCACAGACCCTGCCTCCAAAAAACGTCAGGCCTGGTGCTAGTGGTGTCAGTGGCGGGGTTGGGGGAGGGGGGAAACATCAGGCAATAAAGAAGGAGATACAGTTCAGCCTGGTAAATGCCATCACAGGGCAGCTTGAGAAGTCAAGGGCTTGGTATAGCTTGGAATAAGGTGCAGAAAAGGGAGACTTCTTAGAGGAACATCTCCAGGGAAAAGGTGTACTGAGAAAATAGTACAGATTTTTTTTTTTAAAGATTTATTTACTATGTATACAGCATCCTACCTGCATGTACGCCTGCAGGCCCGAAGAGGGCACCAGATCTCATTACAGATGGTTGTGGTTGCTGGGAATTGAACTCAGGCCCTCAGGAAGAGCACCCAGTTTTCTTAAGCTCTGAGCCATCTCTCCAGCCTGAAATAATACAGTCTTATTGAAGTGACCCATGAATGGGCCCCTGGGCTTAATATAATGTTCTGTTATCACTGTCTTGAGCTACTATCTGGATTCTGGGAACTGAACTCAGGTCCTTTACAAGAGGAGCCAGTGCTCTTAACCACTGAGCCATCTCTCCAGCCCTGGACATGAAATTTTTATATTTCCTTTTTTTAAAAAAAATTTACTTATTTTATGTATGTGAGTACACTATCACTGTCTTCACACACTCCAGAAGAGGACATCAGATCCTGTTATAGGTGGCTGTGAGCCATGATGTGGTTGCTGGGAATTGAACTGAGAACCTTTGGAAGAGCAGCCAGTGCTCTGAAATGCTGAGCCATCTCTCCAGCCCCTATAATTCCTTTTTTTAAAAATTTATTTATTTATTTATTTATGGTCTTTTTCAAGACAGGGTTTCTCTGTGTAACCCTGACTGTCCTGGAACTCACTCTGTAGATCAGGCTGGCCTCGAACTCAGAAATCTGCCTGCCTCTGCCTCCCAAGTGCTGGGATTAAAGGCATGCACCACCACTGCCCGGCTAAAATATATTTTTATTTCACGTGCATTGGTGTTTTGCCTGCAGGCATGTCTGTGTGATAGTGTTGGATTCTCCAGAACTGGAGTTACAGACAGGTGTGAGCTGCCATGTGGGTGCTGGGAATTGAACCCGGGTCCTCTGGAAGAAAGCTGGTGTATTTAAGTGCTGAGCCATTTTTTCAGCCCCCTTTTATAATTTCTTTTTAAAAAGGTTTCATACTTTAATTTTCACTGGGATCCACAGACTGTGTGCTGGTTAGAGAGGGATGTGTCCATTCTAGGTCACCGTTAGCTATTGTGACCTGGCTAAGATAAACATTGTTTGTAGGAAACATGATTTACTAATGGGTGGAGAGTGGGATTGGGCGTGGGGGGGGGGGCGGCACACAACTTGTTGAATCTCAACAAGGAATCCTGAGTTCAAATCCAAGTTCTACTACTTAGATAAATGGCCTTGACCAACTTTAGGGCTAACACCCATCCAGCAGGGCTGCTGTGGCAATCAGGGAAGAGAGGTGTTCCACAAACAGTCCAGGGTCCAGTGGATCTCTGTGCCTACTTTAACACTGTCTTTTTCAGAGTCTGTTTTGTTTTTGTTCATGTTGTTGTTGGTTGTTTGATTGTTTTTTGAGACAGGGTTTCTGTGTGTAACCCCAGCTGTCCTGGAACTTGCTCTGTAGACTAGGCTGGCCTCTGTGTCCTGAGTGCTGGTGTTAAAGGAATATGTCAACAATGCCCAGCTCTAGTAGGTGACTCTGAAATAGAGATTCTTAGGACAGTCTGAATAAATGCTGTCAGCATCCTGACACTTCAGCCTACAAGTACAGGACTTAAAGAACATCTGCTTCAACTGTCCTTCAAGGGCCAGTGTGGGCTGGGGGTGGGGGTGAGTGTTCTAGACTCATCCAGCTGTATCAGGAGTTGGTGGGTTAGAGCCAAGGGAGGGCATATGGCCTGTGAAGCAAATGGGAAGTTGTAAGTCAGAGTAGACTAAGGTAGAAAGGTAGAGGGGGACCTGTTTACACGCCAGGAAATCTTAGCTAGTAGAAACCAAAATGAAAATAATATCTAGACACAGATTCAGAAGTCACAGAGCACATCACAGGCCAGGATTGGTCAGTCTGTGATGTTTAGTTTTCGTTATAGGTATGTATCAATCAAAATCGTTTTTAAGGATTTGAAAGCTATTTTTTGTTTTGATTGGTACACTTCATCACCAAGACAATGCAGGGTCAAGTATTTCTTTTGTAATAGCAAAGAATGGCAACAATAAACATTCCCATGCAGGGACTGGAGAGATGGCTCAGACTTAAGTGCATTGGCTGATCTTCCAGAGGACCAGGGTTGGGTTCCCAGCATCCACATGATGTTAGAATTCTCTGTAACTGTAGTTCCAGCAGATTCAATGTCCTCTTCTGGCCTCTGTATGCATGTGGTGCTCATACATACATGTAGGTAAAGCACCAATGCACATAAATGAAAAAGCAACAAATATTCATGTCACACACACACAAAAATATGAAACAGACAAAATGGACGAAGCCTCGCTGCATGTGGTGTCAGTACAAACAAACCAAAGCAGGGCATGGAGCAAAAGCCAGGCTTTAGATAGGTATTGCTGGACGATACCTTATATTTATACAGAGTCTCAAGACACGCAAAACATGCGAAGTAATAGGTCTTGCCTCAGGTTAGCGTATATATGCAGCAAGCCTAAGTGAATAATAAACAGGTTTAAAAAAAGAAAAAACAACCTTGCCGGGCAGTGGCGGCACATGCCTTTAATCCCAGCACTTGGGAGGCAGAGGCAGTCAGATTTCTGAGTTCAAGGCCAGCCTGGTCCACAGAGTGAGTTCCAGAACAGCCAGGGCTACACAGAAAAACCCTGTCTCAAAAAACAAAAACAAACAAACCCAAAAAAACAACCTTGCTCTGTGTCAGCTACAGGATATGTGGTTTGAGAGGAGAGGTGTCCAGACGGTTCTTAGTAAGGCCAATATATCTTAATTTCTGAAAATATAACATGTTACTCTTGGTGTGTGTCTAAAATACCCCCTAATTAAAAAAAACAAACAAAACAACAACATACAAACAGGTGATGTTTTAGTTACTGTTCTATTGCCAGGAGGAGGCCCCATGAACAAGGCAACTTACAGAAGGAAGCATTTAATTGTGAGCTTGTTTACAGTGGGCCAGTCCATTATCATCATTGGCAGGAAGCATGGTGGCAGGTAGGTGTGGTGCCTGAGAATTAGCTGAGATCTTACATCTGATCTGCAAGTTACAGACCTGTGATGGGGTGGGGTTGGGGGGAGGATAGTGCTAGCTTTTGAAACCTCAAATCCCATCCACAGTCACACATCTCCTCCAACAAAACCATACCTCCTTCAACAAGGCCACACCTCCTAATCCTTCCCTAACAGTTTCACTAACTAGGGACCAAACATTCAAATATATGAGCTTATGGGAAATTATCACTCAAAGCAACACAGGGGAACAAGAATTTTTGTTTGTTTTGCTTTGCTTTTTACTCTTTTTTTTGAATCAAGGGTTTCATTATATAGCCCAGACTGGCTTGGGACATTTGATTCTCCTGCCTCAGTCTCTGGGGTGCTAGAATTACAAGTGTGTTTGTGTCACCATACCAGTGGAACGAGAGAATTCCTCCAATAGATGTATCGCACATAATACAGACTATTAATTTCACATGCTTCATAATTAATAGTGTTAGATGTCATTAAAATCTAAGTAAATAAAATTACATTAAACGTGAAGTAATAGTGAAAAAGCATTAGCAAGGAAATTAGCTTATTGCCTTCATATGAGGTACTTGCAGACATTTCCCTTCACCCTGGTCAGTTGGCTGTGGTCATTTTCTGGGACACGTGCACCCCATTTTGGTGGGAGGATTCAGCTTTAGCAGTTTCTATGATTGTACTTTTGGAACACTCAATATCAGAAACATCTGAAGAACTTATTTAAAATGCAGCTCCTGTCCCCACTGGGGAGTGGGGGTCAAGAATGAGCGGTCTTAGTGAGCACCCTGTGAAATCCCAGGCTCTGCTGCTGGTGAGCCTGTTTCAAGCTATCTCACAGTTGGGGATACAGGTAAACTGAACCCCCAGAGCATGTGCTCAGGGTTTTCAGGCTGGACGCGTTGGGGTAGCGCCATGTGACATCTGACACCCTTCGTCTGACATCCATATCCTTCCCATTCCAGGATGCAGATGCCAGTGGAAGACTCGGAATACAGCTCGGATGACACTAGTATGTCCCCTGTACCATCCACTCTGACGAACCCCATCAAAATGGCTGTGACCCAGCCCAATAGCAGCAGCTTTGCCGGCATCCTGGAGGGTGAGCTGAACAAACTCAGTTTATCATCTCTGGTCAAGACCACAGAAAAGGATAATCTGGCCATCTGTCTCTGTTCATCTAAGTCCCAAATGGCTACCAGGGGCCTGTTGGACCTTGACAACCCTGCACTGGACACAGACACCTCCTCAACACGTTCTGAGTCTTCTGTGGTCATGGATGTGCCCGAGGCTCCGTTCATTTGTGAACACACCGTTGGCGATTCCACAGCTGTGGTATGTTTTTCCTCTGGGCAAAGGCTTTCTGTGTAGACACGGAACCAAGCTCTGTGGGGAGCGAGAAGGAATCGCCCCTGCATTCTGACCTGTTCATGGTTTAGGAAGGGCAGCAGGAGAGCGTGTGTCTACGGAGCTTCAGCTCAAGATGAAACGGGCTCGTTGCTTCCCTGTTCAATGCAGAAGAGAGTCGGGTCAAGTTTGTCAGGAATTCAGAAAGGTTACTTTCAGCCAGTGCTTGGCTGGAATTGGGAAGTGTAGCCTTGAGCAACAGCCTCAGTGTGTCCCAAGGGCTTCTGGCAGGGATATTCCCATAGTCCACCTTGGTAATACCTAGACTCCATCCCTAGAGGGTTTGAGGAAGGTCTGACAATATGCATTGCTTACATAGACCCAGGTAATAGAAATGTTATGGTAACTCCCGGAGATGCTCAATCAGATTTCTAGTTGCTGTGTGATGACCTCTCTATAGTTGGAAAAGATGCTTCCCCCTCTGTCCCCGTGCTGCAAGGCATGAGGGTGCAGTGCCCTCTAGACCTGAGTGAGCTCCAGTAGGAAGAGGAATGGAAGGGTCATTGTGATGCTCCCCCACCCCCACAGACACCATGGGCCAGGCCAGACCTGAGGAAGCCTGGGTTCTCTCTTCGCCTAGATTTCCTGGACTTATCCTGCAGGCAAGCAGCAGGTCAGTTTCTACCAGGTGCTGCTGCAGGAGGCAACCAGACCAGGTGACAAGGAGATGCCCAGGGTCAAGAACCGCCCCTGGATCTTCAACAAGATCCTGGGTACCATAGTCAAGCTGATGGAGCTGAAGTCCAACACCAGTTACTGCCTTACCGTCCGGGCCGCCAACGCAGCCGGGGTAGGAAAATGGTGCAAGCCCTATAAGGTGAGTCCTGGCAGCAAAGGTGCAGGACTAGGAAGGGAAGGCAGATCAAGAGATAGTGAGCTGAAAGTCAGAACCATTGGCCCAGATACGTGAGAAAGTGCAGGGCTGGTGACGGGCAGGAATCCCCCAAGCCTCTTACTTGCTTTCCTTATGCCTGGGCCAACACGCATTAATTCCAGACTGCTGTTCCCTGAAAGGTTTATGGGTTAAGCTGTTCGGAGCCCATTAGAATGGGGGGGGGGCGGGGGGGGCTGGAGAGATGGCTCAGTGGTTAAGAGCACTGACTGCTCTTCCAGAGGTCCTGAGTTCAAATCCCAGCAACCACATGGTGGCTCACAACCATCTGTAATGAGATCTGATGCCCTCTTCTGGTGTGTCTGAAGACAGCTACAGTGGACTTACATGTAATAAATAAATAAATCTTTATAAAAAAAAGAAATGCAAATGGATAATTACAGTAATATCATAACGTTCATTTCCCAAAGCCACAAGTTCTCATATTCCTTAATTCCAGTAACTGTGAGTGAACCAAGAATTGCAAAGAGAAAATGGAAGGGACCATAGGGAACAGCTTGTAGATGCTAAAGGGTTAGGGTAGAGAGAACCCCACAGTGATTGTGTGGCGTGAGGTTAAGATCTCACTTAGCAGCAAGAGGGTGATTGGAGATGAGAGCCAAACCAACCCTGGGAAGGCATCCTGAACATCTTTGTTTTATTTCAGTTTGCAAACCAACCCTGGGAAGGCATCCTGAACATGTTTGTTTTATTTCAGTTTGCAACCGTGTCTACTGACTTCAACAGCTTCCCTGAGAACAATCCCATCCAGGTCACCGTGCAGCGCAAACAACCTCAGCGGAGAACTGTGTCCATGACAATGGAGGAGATGCGGAGGCTGGAGGATCTGGAACACCTATATCCGTATTAAGGGGTGTGGGTCGAGGCTATCCCTTGCCCACTCTCTGCCTTGGCTCTGGGTCCTCAGGAACCAGAACCATGAGATGTACTGTACTATCAAGCACCAAGTCAAAGAACCACTAGTTATCCACCAGCCTAGGGCTTGGGGTAGATGAATTGGAACCTCAACCCTGGGATGGGGCCATAGGTAGACAGGAGCCCCATTCACCTAGTGACAACTTGGGCTGGGCCAGGCTCAGTCACTGCCCAATAGCTGCTAGTCACCCTCCTTCCTCTCTGACCTGGGCTGGTTCCAGGTCCCCCATTAAAGAACTGAAGGCCCATACAGCACCCGAAACTCTGCTTTCTGTTGCCACAAGCCTAAGCTGGGCCAGAGCACAGACCTCTTGTCAGAACCAGCAGTCTGGGAGGTAGATAAGGATGGCTTGGTTGACAGGTCCACACTCAGGACTAAATGCCAGCTTCAGGGCAATGTTCTGGCTGAACCCTAGCTTATGAATCCTTCCCTTAAGAAGTAGAAGGCCATTGTCTCTCTCAGGGAGCTAGCTCATCCTAATGTGAGGCCTTTCGGGCATGGGTGCAGGATCACTGTGACACATGTGCCTGACACCGGGCAAATCTAACAGGTGGTTCCCATGCCTCTCCTGCAGCCCTATTCTGATGGTGAGAGGGAGGCTGAATACTTAGCTGGGTGATGCGCAAAATGTAAAAGCCCCTAATAGAGGTAGGAAGCCTAAGGATCTATCACCAGGCAGACCCAGGGATCTCTCCACAAGACTGGAGGCCATGAATGGGCAATGCTGAGCCCTGGCTAACCACTGATACAGCAAGAGAAAAACGACAGTAGGTTCCTGCAGGGCAAAGGTCTCAGCCAAAGCCTGAAAGCCCGGGATACCTTTTATTCAAGGTCCTCTGAGAGCACAGTCCCTCAGGATACTGTGCCCATGTCATCTAGAGCTGTCCCACACCAACTGCCCCCTGCTGGCCATCCTCTGCGATGGTCCTGGCCTTCCTCTCTAGCCTGAGGGCCTGGCGGGCCTGGCACAGTGCTGGGGATCTGGCAGGGTCAGGAGAGGCACTGGTCAGGCTGTCATCTAATACCAGAGTCCTCATGAGCAGGCTGAGAACAGGGTCGCTAGATGTATGTACTTTTTAGTTTGTGCAAATAGGCATGCGGCAGGATGACCACGGGCAGCACAGCCTTAGCCTTTCCACTGGCCACTGGTCTCTCCCTTACTGTGAAGCAGCAAAGGACAGTTTCCTGATTAGCCCGGGCTGCTGTCATCCAGTGCAAGGGAGGGGCCTTCTCAGAGTCACTGACTGAGCGAGGGGTTCTAGGACAAGAAGTTGCAACATCAACACAAAATATAAGTTATTTATTTGGCCACAGACATAGCCTAGGGTCTGGGCCTGCCCAGCTGACCCTTGGAAAAGGACACGGGAGCCAGAGGCCTGGCTTCCCCACTGCTGTTAGCCAGGCAGTGCCCATGGCTTGGCTCCACGCTGTAACGTCCTGACTGTCACACACTGGAGACCTGTCCCGGGCAGGTGGCTGGCAGGGTAGGCGGAGGCTGATTCCAGGCAGGGGTCGGGAATTCATCTTCTCCATCTGCAGGGAAAGGAGAGGCATGGGAGGGATTTGTGCTGTCTGCAGCCCTGTCAAGAGCCTGGTACCTGCTCTAGCTCTGAAACTCAACTGTACCCATGACACACCTCAGCCAGGACCCCTCTCCTTCCCTCGGTCCTGCCCTGTGTCCCCGCTGAGCCTACCGCCAAGCATCAAGTTGCTGTCACAAGCACGGTGCTTTAGGTGTCAGTGTTCACCTCGTCTGTGACCCTCCTGTCTACAAAGATGCTGTGCCCGCACACGGCTGGCGAGATCTGAACCCAGGTCCCACGACTGAAAAGCCTGGCACCTTAACAATGAACTACTGCATTGTGGAGACCTACAGGTTCTCCCAGAGTCTCCCATAACCCCCTATCTCTACCTCCCATGGAGAACCTGGCCCTTGTGCCTCAAGAGTGTCCCTCTCCATTCCATGCCATGCCGAAGAGAAGAGAAGAGCTAGCCGGTGTGGGCCAGGAGAACGGAACACTCCGGCTTCTACCACACTGCCACTTACATCCGGAGGCACTTGTCTTTCCCTCCACTTGCTACTCTCTGGCCATCTGGACTCCAGTCAACAGCATACACCTAAACAGAGGAAGGGGGTCAGACAGTGAAGAGCTGAGGGCCAGGGCCAGGGCCAGGGCCAACCGCAGCCTCCATGCAGTGAGCCTTACCTCATCGGCATGGCCAGGCAGGTCTATGGCCAGTTTCTGGGCCTTCACGTCCCACACCTTCAGCGTGCTGTCACTGCTGCCACTGACCAGCAAGCGGCTGTCAGCTGACCAGGCAATCTGGTACACGGCGGCCACATGGCCACGCAGGGAAGATAGGTACCTGGGAAGGGGGGAAGCCAGTGATGGGTATTAGATCCTCCGCATGTCCTTTGTATCCACAACAGTGGTGCTCACCTTGGCGACCTGCTAGCATTGCCTGGGTCCCATGCTAGACCGTTTTGATCATTACTGGCCATTACTGGTTTGTGAAACTTCTCCAGCTGAGTGGATTTGAGGCTCCCTCTTGCGAAGCCTCCAGACGCGCATGATGGTGGTGCATGCCTGGAAGTCCAATGTGCCACCTGCCTAGCCCATCTGCCTGGTGTCCTCCAACATAAGAGGTGCCAGATGACAGGTGGCGTGGAGCTCACAGTGGGCCAAGCCCAGCAGGAGCTTCGAGTTAATAGAGTCTAGCTGTGAGGTCTGGTTAAGTCATTAAGACTCAGTTTCCTGCCTATCTAAAGGATCTGAATTACCACTTTAAAGAACTGCTGTGTGAAAATGCACACCGACAGATACTCCCTCTCTTTTCCCACACATCATGCCCCTTCTCCACCCAATAATGGCTGCTGCACCCCACCCCCGCACATCAGGGCCTCTCAGACTTTAGCTGACAGCACGAATCAGATGCTGATTCACAAGGTTCACACTGGAGTCTATACTTGCATTTTTTTTAAACTGTTAAAAGAGATATAATTTTTTTGTTTTGTTTTTCAGGGCACGGTTTCTCTGTGTAGCCCTGGCTGTCCTGGAACTCGCTCTGTAGACCAGGCTAGCCGCAAACTCATAGATCCACTGGCCTTTGCCTTCTGAGTGCTGGGATTAAAGGTGTGAGCCATTATTGCCCAGCACAGAGGTATATTTTTATTATTAAATAAATGACTGCAGGTGCCTGTGAAGGCCAAAGGCCTGGAACTTGAATTACATGTGGTTGAGAATTGCCTGATGTGAGTGCTGGGGCTTGAACTTGGGTCCTCTGCAAGAGCAGTATATGGTATCTCTTATAAACCCCTGCATTCTGCTCTTCTGTCAAGAGATGCTGGTGCCACTGGTGTGTGGAGCGCCCTCTGCGTGTGTGAACACATTTCTAGCTACTGTTCACCTCCTCCATGTCCCTGGACCTGTCACTAGCCTTAAAGATGCCATTTTACCAATCCAAATTCAGTGCTGGGGTGAGGGGTCTATGTGTCAGAAGTGTGGGTGAGGAAATCAGACCCAGCCAGTGCCACACAGAGAGCAAGCAGTGTCATCATGTTCATGCCAAACCCCTCCACTCACTTGCCCGTCCTGCCATCCCACAGCTTGATAGACTTGTCGAAGGAGGCGCTGGCCACGATGCGCGAGTCAGGAGAGAAGAGCACCTGGTTGATGAGGGCCTGGTGTCCTGTCATCCGAGCGAGGGGTTTCTTGTCCTCTGCTGGGGACCACAGGAATAAGGTGAAGTCGTCTGAGCCAGAGACCAGCCTCTCTGGGCCTTGGCCCTGGGCAAGAAAGCACACCGCGTTGGATGTGGTCAGATACTGGCTATGCAACATCGACCGTGGTCAGAACTAGGGAAATGAGGCCTGGCAGGGACACAAGCTTACGTGAAACTCCAGGCAACCCCATAAGGAGAGGGAATTCTGTACCTAAGTGGAAGGAGTCCTAAGATACAAGCCAAGATTCAGAATGGTGCTAAAGGGGGGTGGCTTTCATAGGGGGGGTGGCTTTCATAGGTGAGCTGTACTGTACGTATACAGTCTGTGCATGCCGATACTACGGATTAGATCAGATATTGGTAACACTGACTGGATGCTTCCCAAGGGAACAATGCAGGACTCTGTGAAAGATGGAAGATGTTTCGTAATCTTTTGAACATTAGCTCATGTAAACGTGCTCCTTAGACAACAAAGGAAAGACGAGACAAGAGTAGTAAATGAGATACAAGTTAAATGATGCTCGGCCTGTTAAGATTTGAAGATTAGGAAGGACTGACGACCAAGAACAACTTTTTGGAACAGAAACACTGAACTGGGGCTAGAAGGGAGAGAGGCCCAAGTGACTGGAGTTTCTATGATCGCTGGGGCTGCATGTTGGTGGCACACACTCACCCGCACAAGGTTGTAGCGGCTCAATGCCCTCTCCTTCAGCTCCTTCACTGCATAGGTATGGGGAGGGAGGGAGGGAAGGAGGGAGGGGGAGAGGGAGAGGGGGAGAGGGAGAGGGAGGGAGAGAGAGAGGGAGGGAGAGAGAGAGGGAGGGAGGGAGGGAGGGAGGGAGAGAGAGAGAGACACTGATTAGACATCTACCCACTAGGCAGGAGAACTGGCAGTCTGCTCCCCTCCTCCCTCTCACTCACAGGACCCCTTCATGTCTTGGGCATTCACTGTGGCTTCAGCAGGCTCAAAGGCCCCCGTGCGCAGGGCATAGTCTGTGCTAAGTGCCATGGTGTTCACCCAGTGGCCATGACCTTGAAGAGTACGACACAGCACACCCTAGGGCAGACGGAGACAGGTCAGACACACACAGAAATACACATATATATCTAGCATCAAGGGGGTTAGAGTTATCCCACCATTGGACGGGTGACATAAGACAAGGATCAGGAATCTAAGAATTCATCACTGATGCATGGTCATCTCATCAAACTGCACTTGGAAGCTTGGGGCCCATTTCAGGGAATAAAAGGGTTTTACTCAGCCAAATGGGTTTGAGTGTGCTATCTGGCAAACAACTAAACAGGCTCTAAAAAAAAAAACCCAGACTCCCCCCCCCCACACACACACACATACACACATACACACATCGTTGCACCGAGCTGCTTCTCCAGAAGCACTGGCTAGACTCCTGGTACAATCCTGGAAACACCAGACTCTCTGATAACAAGCCTGTAACCAGCAAGGCACTGGCACCCATGACCCTTCAGATTGGCTTCTGAATACTCCCAGCCCTTACGTCATGGGCTCTCCAGACTTTGATAGTGCGGTCCTGGGAAGCAGAATATAGAAGCCCATCTCCTCCCCATCGGAGGCAGGTGACTGACTGTGTGTGCCCGGTGAGGATGCGTTCACAGCGGCCTGCAGTTGTATCCCAGACTCGTACACTGCCGTCTTTGGAGCTGCTGGCCACGTAGCGGCACTCGGGGTTCCTGGTAAAGGGGAAATGTGATCTCAGGTCTGCCTGGCAGCACCTGTCGGCCCATATTGTGTCTCATTCTGGACTCAGAGAGGCTGGGGACAATCTCTTAACAGCTCTCTGACAGCACCAGGTGCTGTGATGAGCCACCTCCTTTCAAGCAGCAGGGGGTGTGGCCATGGTAGGCCAAGCTGCCACCGTCATCTGGAAGTTTCCTTCACTCTCTCCAAAAAATGTCTCTGTACTGAGCAGGGGAAGGGGTAGTGT
This sequence comes from Tokudaia tokunoshimensis, assembly GCA_036184795.1. Taxonomy (NCBI): domain Eukaryota; kingdom Metazoa; phylum Chordata; class Mammalia; order Rodentia; family Muridae; genus Tokudaia; species Tokudaia tokunoshimensis. Next base: position 38,784,668 of record BTHU01000010.1, on the reverse strand, counting down.
TAACCCCGGCTCAGATGTCTCAGGTTGGTGTCACTTACATATGAAGGGGCTCCCAGCTCAGGGCTGTGATCCACTTGCTGTGGCCAGTGAGGGTCCTGCCCACCTGCATCCCTGTGCTTGGGTCCCACAGGAGAATCTGAAGGACAGAAGCTCATAAAATAACTTTCTTCAACATGTCTTGCCAAGGATCTCCCAGTTGACCCCCCCAACACACCCTTCTAAAGATCTCAGAACCCATTCTCTGACCATTTATCTTACCTGGCCATTCTTGCAGCCTGAGGCCAGTTTCTTGCCATCGGGGGACCAGGATATGCTAAGGACCCAGTGCCGGTGTCCTAGGAGAGCAGGGGAGGGAGGAAGGAGCTCTATTTCACCTTTATCTCGAGCCAGTGCCTGGCAGTGCATGGCACACCACAAACCCTCCTTAACCAATGGTCAAAGGAACCGAATTAAAGGAGAGGAGAGGGAGAACACAGCCTAAAGCTAAGCTGCAGCTTACTGCAGATGACACTGCCACTCCCTAGTTAATTCTGCACTTGACGTATGGCATGAGCTGTTTCTATACCTGCCATCCCTTCTTACATCAGCTCTAGGATGAAAAGCAAGAATTACCCTAAATCTTCAGATGCAAAAAACTAAAGTTCAGATGAGGAGTATGCTATGTATTGGACTCCTCCTTGTGGTCCCCAGACCTAGAACTTCCTAGAAATGTATGTACTCAGGCTCTATCCTAGATCTGCTGAAACAAAGCTCTGGGGAGTCCAGGGTGTGGGTGTGGGGAGTGGTTAGGGACCACTTGATTTCAACAAGCTCTCTCTCTATGCTATGTCTGGGAACCTTAGTGGCAGAGGCTGACTTTAAGTCAAGTTGTCCCTATAACCAGTAGTTCAGCTCCTACCTATACCACACACTTGGTTCAGTAGCTGCTTCTTTCTAAGTGGCTGACTGACCTCAAGGAACAAGCAGCTGTGAACAGGATGCTAATGGGTTGGATTCTTCTGAGCCCAACAGGAACTACCGAGCTAACCACTTGGCATGCACTAAGACCCCTTAGAGTGGTTAAAGGCACACTGACCTTTGCATGTAAAATGCGGTGTTTCAGTGTTGAGATCCCAGAATCGCACAGTGGTGTCTCCAGAACCACTGGCCAGGTACCTGGGGAAGAGAGGCCGCTTGACAGCTGCAGTGATGGGGCCCACCCTGAGACACTGCACATGTGTATTCCTGCTGCCTATCCAACCATCTTCTGGGAACAGACTCTCCATTCCCTGAGGAGAGATAGGACACTAATGCCACCTAGGAAAAGACTCTAGGAGGCCACTTCTCTCTATTTCCTTCCCAACAGTAACAGCTCCATTCATCCGTCCGTCCGTCCATTCATCCATCCATCTACTTTGTGTTTTTAATGTTTTTTTAACCTTTATTTTACATGAACAGGTATTCTGCCTACATGTGTGTCTATATGCAATGTGCATGTTGGATCCTCTGAGATCTGAGTTACAGATAGTTGTGAGCTGTTAGGTGGGTGCTAGGATTTGAACTCAGATCTTCTGGGAGAGCAACCAGTGCTCTTAACCCCTGAGCCAACTTTCTAGCCCACCCCCACTCTTTTTTTTTTTTTAAAAGACAGGGTTTCTCTGATTAGCCCTGACTGACCTAGAACTCATAAAGACCTGCCTGCCTAGTCTCTGCTTCCTTGGAAATTTCTAGAAAAAACTTTATCTTTTTTATCTTCTTCTCTTGTTTGAGGCAGGGTCTCTCTATGTAGTCCTGGAACTAATTATTTACATCAGGTTGGCCTCAAACTCAGAGATCCGTCTGCCTCTAATTCCTGAGTACTGAGATTAAAGGCATGTACTGGCTCAACTGTTCATATTCTTAGAGTAATATAAGAAATGATCATAGGGAAGTAACAGTTGTAGAAGTCTATCTGACTTGTTTAAGTAACACAGTTTGGAAAGGAATAGCTCAAATCTCCAGATGACTAAGATAAGCTCTTCTGAGCCAGGTACTATCCTTAGCCTTTGGGGACCAAACCCCAATAACACAAGTCTCCTACTTACAACTTGAGTCCAGACCCCAAGTCTATGACAGGCAGCCTAAGATCTCCATGAATAATAACTCGGGCGGATCCTCTCCACCCATCAGAGGCTACACCTCCACATCCCAACAATTCTGCCAATGTCCTTACTTTCCCGTGGGGCTGAAGGCCACAGAAATGACGGCTTCACTGTGACCCTCCAATGAGCTGGTGCACCGTGTCACAGCACGGACCCTGAAGACAGCTTGGGGCTGGTAGATGATATCTATGATTTTCTCTGTCTCCACAGACTGTGACTCCAGCGTCTTCCCCAGCGAGGACACAATCTCAGCATCGTGGACGTAGAAAGCAAGGGGCAGGGGCTCCTCCTAAGGGCAAGAACAATGGAGTAAAGGGGAACTCTGCTACGTAAGGATGAGTGTCTGCCCTCAGTGGGGGTGGGGGGAGCCAGCTCCCCACTGAGCTGAGGGGGGGATGAGGCTGTCTTCCAGCCACCTTGCTTGGGATGCACTCACTGAGTATGACTTGTTTGTTTGTTTATTTTTCTAGACAGGGTTTCTCTGTGTAGCCCTGGATGTTTTGGAACTCTCTTTGTAGTCCAAGCTGGCCTTGAACTCACAGAAATCTGCCTGCCTCTACCTCCTGAGTGCTGTGATTAAAAGTGTGCGCCACCATACCTAGCAAGCACGACCTATTTTCTTTATAACATGGAGAAGTAATCCTAGGCCATTCACAGAATTTTGGAGCCCCTTATCTGCATCTCATAACCCTGGGAAGTAGACATTAATATCTCCACTTGATGGATTAAAAAAAATGCCTACTGCAAATAGGCAAAAAAAAAAAAATGCCTACCGCAAACAATTAGCTCAAAAGTCCTAACCCTGACGACTAATTCAGGTCTTTGGTTATTTTTAAAGTCTAAGATGAGAGTCAATACACAGCACCATAAATTGAGAACCACCAACATTGTGCTACAACTGTAAAACGAATATTCAAAGGGCTGGTTAAAAATGTAGACTAATGTAATCAGCTGCATCTCCAACCCATCAGAGGGCAGCATTAACGACACAAGTAGAGTGTCTGGTTAAATCGATCTGGGCTCCAATGCCCAATCCCAACTACTGTATTCCACCATGCGACTAATTTAATCCTGTTGGGCGTCTCTGTAAAAAGGGGATGCTTATGTTGGGCTGTGGCAAGAAGTCACGGAAATACTGCATCCGATGAGTTCAAAACACAGCCTATCTGCAGGTGAGTCGGCATGGAGAACACTTTTCCTGGGGCTGATCCACGCCACCAACACTGTCGGTGAGCAGTTGGGTCCCCGGGACACCGTGGCTTCGTTTTGGGGTGCTCACCTGGGCCAGCAGCGCGTTGCACACGAGCTGCAGCTTGTCCGGCGTGATGTCGACGGGCACGTCGAAGGGGGAGCCCAGCAGCTGCCCGCCCTCATCCTGGAACTGTACGAGCAGCCGCTGCACGTCGCCTGGCGCCGCGTCGTTCTGCAGAAGCAATCCGGGAGGCTGTCAGTCCCCCTCTGCTTCCCTCCGGCCTGGGCACCCCACGCGGAGACCCGGCGTCTCCGCCCAGTGCGCGTACACTTACCGCCACAGCCGCCGCCATCCTGCGTCCCCACGTGGAGGAGAACCGAGGCGGAAAGACGAAGCGTCACGTCCATGTCGCGCCGGGCAACCGCCAACCACAGCGCCCTCTCGTGTTCGGAGGAGTCAGGCCGCTCCAGAGGCGGGGATTGCCAATGGGGTTACCAGGTGGCCTCCCTCCGCCCCTTCTACATTATCCCTCGTGGGATGCCTTCCTGCGTTCCTTCACACTTTTCACAACAGCGACTCTGGCCAAAACCCAGAGAAGCAGGGGTGTAAATACAAACCAGGAAACTTTTGGGTTGAGGCAGAAACTTTATTTATGGGTTGGTTTATGGGTTTTACTCTGTGTGTGTGTGTGTGTGTGTGTGTGTGTGTGTGTGTGTGTGTGTGTGTGTGTGTGTGTATTGAGATAGGTCATCTTTGAACTCCGTGATCCTCTTGTCTGTGCCTCCTAGGATGGGACGCTGAGCCACCGTGCCCAGCTGTCTTGGCATTTTTCTGAGCTCTTTCAAAGTGTGGCACTCCCCAGTATCTGCTTTTGCATAGGCTAGATTGATTAGTATTTTGAAGCAGGGTTTCTCTGTGTAGCCCTGGCTGTCCTGGAACTTACTCTGTAGACCAGGCTGGCCTCGAACTCAGAAATCCGCCTGCCTCTACCTCCTAAGTGCTGGGATTAAAGGCGTGCGCCACCACTGCCCGGCAGGCAATTTATTTTGTCTGGAACTGTTATGGACAGATTTGAGTCTCTGCTTTCCTTATGTGTAAGTTCAAAGAATACAGAGCCGATAAGGAACTATTAAACTGGGTGTGGTAGCACATGCCTTTAATCCAGGCTCTTGGGAGACAGAGACGGGCAGACAGATCTCTGAGCTTGAAGCCAGCCTGGTCTACAGAGCGAGTTCCAGGACATCCAAGGTCTAAAAAGGAAAACACTGTATCAAACAAACAAACAAACAAATAACAAACACTAAACAAACAAAAGAGACTAATAAAAGTTGAAGAAGACCAGAGGGACCCGTGTGCTCTTTGGAGGCTTTTCCTCTTCTGAGGGCAATGACTCCATTTCCTAGAGACTCTACCTCTGGCCTTCTTTATTTTTGGGAGGGGGGGGTTCAAGACAGGGTTTCTCTGTATAGCCCTGGCTGTCCTGGAACTCACTCTGTAGACCAGGCTGGCCTCGAACTCAGAAATCCGCCTGCCTCTGCCTCCCAAGTGCCGGGATTAAAGGCATGCGCCACCACTGCCCAGCTCTGGCCTTCTTCATGTTATTCATCCCTTGGCTTAAATACATACTCACTCCTATGTGCGTACATTCATTCATCTGACAAAATGAATTGAGTCTCTATTCTTTGCCAGATAGTGTTCTCAGTACTTTGCATAAATTAATTCAATTACTTAGGGAAGCCTTTCCCAGGACTTTCCCTCTCTTTCTTGTTCTGTGTTTTCCAAGCTTTCTGGCATTCCTCATTATCTACCATGTTCCCTGGTGTATGGGAGACACAGAAGAAACGCTTGTGGACTGAATTACTAAATCAGGAATTGAACGTAGGATCCCTTGATCCAAACGCCACAGAACTAAAGCTTCTCTGCTAGTAGTGTCAAGTACCTCATTGCTTGGACCACAAATGAGGTTCCAGGCTTGGGATCCATCCCATGAAAGCAGAGAATCTGTCTATTCACTCACCCACCTACCCATCACTATCCAAAAACTGTGTGTTAGGATGGACATGGTGGCCCACAACTCTGGTTCCAGCCGTAGAGGTGGCTGAGGCAGGAGAATTGCTTAAGTCTAGGAGTCTGAAGCCAGCTTGGAAAGCAAAGGTGAGAGAATCAAACCAACAAGCTCAGGACTGGGCCTTCTGTTCAATGGGGCAGGGGACCTGTCCAAGGCCACATAGCTGTATATCCATATTCTAAAACCACAGTCATACTTGCAAAAGCTATTGCAGGTGCCCTGTGTGTGGCTTTTCTTCAGTATCTTTCAGGTGTGTTTTGAAATATATTGGAAATGTGGGGAGATAAAAGGAAGGAAGCAAAGCATAAGAATGAAGATCCAGGACTGGGGAGATGGCTCAGTGGTTAAGAGTACCGACTGCTCTTCCAGAGGTCCTGAGTTGAATTCCCAGCAACTACATGTTGGCTCACAACCATCTGCAATGGGGTCTGATGCCCTCTTCTGTCTAAAGAGAGCAATGGCGAATACATTAAAAAAAAAAGATCCATTTATCTATCCCTCCACTCACCATTCATTCATTCATTCAAAAATACCCAGAGCACTGTCTGCCGGGCTCTGTACCTGGGATGGTGATAGAAGTTCCCAAACAGCAATCTTGACTTCCTGGAGCAGACACTGAAGGACAGGAGAGTTCTGACTCTCTGTGAGGACAGCCTTTTAAAGTTGGCTGAGGAGAAACCAGCAATGCTGGCTCCCAGAGACACCCATCCACCACAGCGATGGCCGCTCTTGTAGAGGGAGCCTCTTCTTGTCCCGGGAGAGATCAGGATCCGAGGAAGGAGAGTTACAGTCCTTGAGCTCAGGGGACTCCAGGTCTGACTTAGTCCTTGCCCTTGGAAAATGAAATCTAACCCAGAGGAAGAGAGCGGACATCCAAGAGAGTCACAGTCAGATGGGGGACTGAGTACATTCATCAACGCAGACAGGGAGGGACAGACAGGGAGGGACAGAGACAAGCACATTCAAATGAACCAGCAAGTCCTGTGGGCCTTTCCGAAAGCAGGGTCTTTTGAGCAAACGCAGGTGCTGTGAACAAGTATGAAGAGAGGCAGGAAGGGATCTTCCTCTGCTCTGTTCTCCTCCTCCCTCTAGAGAGTCATTTCTGGAAGTCTCCAGAGGGACCTGGGCAGCTGCTGTGTGTCCAAGTCTATCAACCCCTCAGCTGTCACTCTGCTCCCAAAATAGCAGTAGCAGTGGTGATGGTGGTGGTGGTGGGGGAGGGTTGTTTATCTGGGGATGGAGGTGGGGAAGGGGCATTATAACTTGCCTCGGCAGGGCAAGTCTCCAAGGGATATTCCTGTCTCTTCTGGATCTTTCTCCCACGCTTTGAGGTATGAGTCTAAAGTCTCGCAAGATTGCCTCTGAGCGAGGTGTTCGAGGGCCAGAGGGTAGTCAGCCCCTTCACGTGGGCATGGATGTCTGTCCAGTCAGGCAGGGGGAGGGCCCTGTATCAGTGACAGCTTCCAGGAGCACCTGCCCCTGTGGCCAAATATAGTCTGGAGTCATTGGCTGGGGTGATAAAGGCTGCAGGGTGGGGGCTGGGAGCAGCAGACGGAAGCTGTCTGAGGTGGACTGCAGAGCTCAGGAGCAGTACCGAGGAGGAGGCATCTCTGGGAGACTGTGAGTAGGCTGGGAGACTGGGCAAGGAGAAGGCCGGAGGACTTTCAGGCCTGCAGGCCTGCTTTGGTTGAAAGAGACAGAGGGAAGGTTAGGGACCCTGACAACCCTTTCAGTGGGAGTCAAGCCCCAAGCAAACACCAATGTCCCTTGGAAGGGGTGGTCAGAGGATTTAGGGGTGCTGGCGTGGATAGCTTCCAGGTAGAATTCCTACCCTACACTGTGGAGAGGGAAACCCGGGGCTCTAGCTATCAGGCTAAGATCCCTGTCCTGGGTATCCAGCAAAAGGCTGACCACACAGGGCTGTTGGTGTCCCCACAGATGGCAGAGGCTGAAGCGGCACAGCTGAAGGAGGAAGGGAACCGGCATTTTCAGCTCCAGGACTACAAGGCGGCCACCAAGAGCTACAGCCAGGCCCTGAAGCTGACCAAGGACAAGGCCCTGCTGGCTACACTCTACCGGAATCGGGCAGCCTGCGGCCTGAAAATGGTCTGAGGACAGGACAGCTTGGGCGGGCTGAGGGCGGTTAAGGCCGGAGACAAGGCTGTGATGGCCTGATGAAGTGAGCCGGCATCATCCTCACCAGCCTTCGTTCTGGACCCCTTGGGTTGGCAAATATGCCTTCCGTTACCTGGGCCCCTGCTCTAGAGAAGCAGGAATCCACAGCCACAGTTGGCCCAACACAGGCGCTTTTCATGTGTTGGACCACTCCTTTGAAGAGCAGTCCTGTGACAGCCATTGTTCTCATTCCTGTATCACAGTCAAGAAACCCAAGGTTTCCCAGGTGGCAGGGGAGCTGACATTTAAACCTGGGGTTGCCTGACATTAAAGCCTGTGCCAGGCACGGAGGGCATCCTGAGCGTCTGATAACCCACAGTTCTTCCGCTAACTTCTCCCCTCACTTAGGGAATGCTGACTGTCTCCACTGGGCCCTCACTAATGGCGTCTCTTCTTCCTGTTTCTCAGGAGAGCTACGCCCAGGCAGCCTCAGATGCTTCCAGAGGTGAGCTCCACACTTTACCCTCACCCAGCATGGCTGTGCCAGAGTTTGGATCTGGCTTCCATTGTTATTAGGTGCTATGATAGTCTGTGGGTTCTGAAGGTTAAGAAACAGCTGGAGAAAGAAACGAAACATCTGGCAATATGTAGCCCAGGGAAGGCAGCTCTCAGGTGGAATAAGGAAGGTTTAGTTTCATCTTGAGGGCTTCTGGGCCAGACTTAGGATAAAAAGACAAAAAAAAGCACAGAGAGGAGTTTGGGTAGGAATAGGGAAAATTTTTCTTTTTGATGTCCTGGAACTAGCTCTGTAGACCAGGCTGGCCTTGAACTCACAGAGGTCAGTCAGCCTCTACCTCCCAAGTGCTGGGATTAAAAGCTTCCACCATAACTATCCAGCTGTGAAAGATTTTTTTTTGATGGAGTTGCCTGGCTGCCTCAGAAAGGAGGGGAGCACCCTATTTCTGGGGATATACAAGCCCCAGTAAGATGGAACCCTGATAGGAATCCTGTGGCAGGGGAAGCACTGGGAATCAGAAGTTGGGAAGTGTTTCTGGGAAGGATGCAGGGGGAAAGGGACTTTTAAGCTTTCTGCCATCCTTGAGACTCTATGGGCCTTTCTCCCTTTCGAGAAAAAAATAATGGTATGAGCCAGCTAGTTCAAATAAGGAAGACATCCTTCCTGGGCAGTAGATGAGGGAGATCAGCCTTGTAGCCCAGCCCCCTGAGGACCTGCCTGTCCCCCTCTGTAGCCATTGACATCAACTCTGCTGACATCAAAGCACTGTATCGGCGATGCCAGGCACTCGAGCATCTTGGCAAGTTGGACCAGGCATTCAAGGATGTGCAGCGCTGTGCTACCCTCGAGCCAAGGAATCAGAACTTCCAGGAGACACTGCGGAGGCTCAACAGCAGCATCCAAGAGCAGGTAAGCTGGGCCCTTCCAGAGGACTCCGGCTGCTCCCATCCCATTCTTAGGGGGAGATGTGCTAGGGAGGTTGACAGGGGAGAACTCTTCTGGATGGTAGCCTCTTCAGCTACCATCCAGAGTCAGCACAGAGCATGGGCAGCGTCCATGGAACAGCTAGGCAAGTAAGGCACCTGTGATGGAGTGATGGAGAGAGCCAGCCGTGCGCTGGGTGAGGGCATAATCCTCTCATGGCTCAAGTCCTTTTACATTTCAGATGGAAGCCTTGAAAAGGAATTATGATCACCTAGCGAGTCTCCATTATTATGATTCTAGGAGGATTAAGGTAGCCAGGAATCCTTGGGAATCAGGAAGACCAATGGGGGATAGAAGGGTCGGAGAAAGAATATGAGATCTTTCCAGGGTAGATGGACAAGGCTTGGAGAGCCTGAGCCAGAGAGGAGGAGCCCTGAATCCTCCCCTGGCTCAGCTACTGACTTCTTTCTGGTTGACCCCTGTGAGAAAGAGCAGCAGAGCAGTTGCTCAGGCAGCCCTCCGCTCCAAGGCGTCCTGTGTGGCTGGACCATGTCACACTCAGACTCAGCGTAGGGGGTTGGGGAGTGGGAATGGAAAGGAGGGAGAGAATAGAAAAGGGGTGGGTGAGAGGAGCCTGCCCACCCAAACAGATGGGCCCAGCAGACAAGTAAGAGAGAGGAGCAACAGCTCTCAGCTGCAGGAGGCATGGAGGGAGCCTGCCAGGTGACCACTTAGACCACCTTATGAAAGAGTCAGAGTGGTCCAGGTGGGCTGTGTGAGGGTCTAGATCAGATCCCCAAACAGAATGGTTTCCACTCACCGGGTGAGATGTCTGAAATCTACTTCTGGTTTATTAGCCTGGAGATAAATTTCTAACTTAATCTCCAATTCAACATCTAATAGTTGATTGCTTCGAGATTCTTGTTTGGGACAGGGTCTCTCTATGGTTGTCCTGGAGCTCACTGTGTAGACTAGGCTGGCCTTGAACTCACAGAGATCTGCCTGCCTCTGCCTCCTGAGTGCTGGGATTAAAGGCATGGGGCACTATCTGTGCGGCACCTAGAATAGTGCCTGACATAAAGCGGTCATTCAGTTGTTAAAATTATTATTATTAGCATCATCATCAATAATTGTTATTATGAGGGGGGTGTGGGGTCAGAGGAGGTGGAGGTTGGTTTTTTCCTCCTAACTTTGATGCTTTTGAGAATCAACTTAGGTCTCAGGGCTTGCTCTGCAAAAGCCTTTACCAGCTGAGATATCTCATCCCCACCCCCCGTTGTTCAATGAGTAAATGAACGGATGCCCTAGGGTTCAGAGTAGATCTATTTTCTGAGTTGAATATCTGAAGAATAGGTGTGTGCCAGCTTCCTGCTTCACTTAGGTCTCTCTCCTTAGCTCCGTATGCAGTTTTCTACAGACTCCAGGGTACAGACGATGTTTGAAATCCTTCTGAACGAAAACAGCGAGGCTGATAAGCGGGAGAAGGTGAGTGATGCATCATTCATGCCGGCAGAGGGAGCTCTCTACACGCGGCTCCTGTTAAAGGCTTCCTTGGCCTGGGAGTTAAGAGGGCGGTAACCATGACTATGGAGAAACCTTGGCTCCACACCTGAGTTAATCTCATTAGAAAACGGCACTACAACAGCCACATATGGTCATAATTACATGTTTTGTACATTCAGTACATACACTGGAGTGAATACATCCAGGCAGAGTGGAGCCTGCGACCTAAGTCGGGTTGATCGTGAATTCAAGGCCAGCCTAGGCTACACAGTAAGACCAAGATAAACCAACGGAAAATGTGAAATAGGAAACGTGTTTCTGGGTTTCACTGAACAAACTTTAAGTGTATTGTAGCCACAGGTACAAGCAAGACGGGCAGCCCAGCCCCAGAGCACACTCACCTTGCAGAATCCCATCAGAGAGCCCTACTCTAGACTTGCTTCTGTTCTTTGGTATTTTAATTTTCTACAATTCCATAAAAGGAGAAGAGAGTGTTTTAGAGGCATCAAGCCTCCCAGAGAGCAAAAGGCATTAAGTCCGAGTCAGGCATATGCCTTTAACCCCAACATGTAGACTGTGGAAGTGAGAGGATCAGGCATTCAAGGCTAGCCTCTGCTACCTGAGGCCTCTGAGGCCAGTCTAGGCTACCTGAAGTGACCAGCGAGATGGCCAGAGGGTAAAGGTGCTTCTTGCCAAGTCTGACAACCTGAGTTTGATTCCCATGGTGAAAGAAGAGAATCAAATTCTGCAGGGTGTCTTTAACCTATACATCCCCCCATAATATATAAATTATAAAAAAAATGGAACTTAAAGAGGAAAAAAGAAAAAGAAAAAAGAAAGAAACTGGCATTAGTCATAAGAAGGGTCACGACTGGGGTGAAGCCATTGTGGCAAACTGAACAGCAGGGTTAGATGACATCTTTGTTTAAAAACAGATATTTTGTTTATTGAAATTTTGGTCTTGATTTTGATTAAAAAGTATTCCATTAAACATTACTTATCTGGATATTAGGCTTTTTGTTGCCTCCTTAAGTTTGCACCTACAAGGAATATCTAACTTGCCTCACTGTAATTTTGATCCCAAGACACACCGATGTATTCAAATAATGCTTTGTTTCATTTAGAAACACTGCAAAGAGGTCATGCTGACACATTAAAAAACTTAAAATATGCACTGGTAACAGTCATCTTAACCAAACTGTTTGATCTGTCTCATGTTTCTCTCCAGCCTTCCAGTGAACACTGAAATGTTTTGCATTTATTTATGTCAGAACTTGGGTGACAATGCCCAAGAAAGGGCAGTGTATTCATTTTGTGGCCAATGAATTCACATGATACAAAAATGTACTTTACAACTTCTCTGAAGACCTAATGAGCTGTCATGGAAAAAGCAGCTTTGTCTGGAACGGCACAAAGCCCTAAACTTATAGCAACGTTCAGGTCACATTTGCCTGAAGTCTCAGCCACTTACCTACTGTCTTAGGGTTTCCGTTGCTGTGAAGAGACACCATGACCACCATGATCAAGGCAACTATTACAAAGAAAAACACTGAATTGGCACTGGCTTACAGTTTCAGTGGTTTAGTCTATTATCATCATGGCAGGAAATATGGCAGTGTGCAGGCAGACATGGTGCCGGAGAAGGAGCTGAGAGCTCTACATCTTGATCCACAGGCAGCAGAAGGGGGATGTGTCCTATAGGCAGTCTAGAGGAGACTATTTTCTGCCGGCAACCAGGAGGGGAGAATACCAACGTTCTGAAGATTCAGTCTGTGTGCTAGCCCCTGCACTGGGTTCATGGTCAGAGGCTCCTCTGTCTTCCTGACAACCTCCTTGCTCCTCCCTCAGGCTGCCAACAATCTCATCGTCCTGGGCCGTGAAGAAGCAGGGGCTGAGAGGATCTTCCAGAGCAATGGAGTGGCCCTGCTGTTGCAGCTCATGGACACGAAGAGGCCCGAGCTGCTGCTAGCTGCCGTGCGGACCCTGTCTGGCATGTGCAGTGGCCACAGAGCTAGAGTGAGGGCCTGAGGCTTGGGATAGGTGGTGCTCATGGCAGCTGGTCCAAGGAAGCAGAGGGTGGCACGTGGTCGGGGCTGTGGTTGGCATAAATAGAACTTGAGACAGAGCCTCCAGGGTCTCCTGCCTCCCAGCCTGGCTCATGTGAATCATGGCTAAAGAGTGCTCTGGGCCCTTTCCCTGCAAGCTGGAAGTGGGTTCGATTAAGCGGAGGTGTTTGTTGAGAATTGATTACCAGAAGAGCTGAATGCAAATGCATTGTAATGCGTATTTCTTCATATTCGGCCTTTGAGTTCAGTGTGTCTTCTACACTTACATCTCACTGAGGTCCTGCTAGAGGCACGGGCTCAATGCCCCTGGGACTCCAGTATGGGGTGACATAGCTCAGAGTCTCCTGGAGGAGGTTTCCCTTCCCGATAGCATGAAGTGGGAAGGGAGGTCACCACTCACTTAACCTGGATGCCAAACTGATGAGAGGGGCAGGGTTGCTGACTCTGTGCCTGCTGGGGTCTAGGCCACAGCCATCCTGCATGCAGTCCGCATAGACAGAATCTGCAGCCTCATGGCCCTGGAGAATGAAGAGATGTCCCTGGCTGTCTGCAACTTGCTCCAGGCCATCATTGACTCCCTGTCTGGGGAGGACAAGAGAGAGCATCGTGGGAAGGAGGAGGCCTTGGTTCTAGGTACGAGATCTTCTGGTTCCTGTGGACTCCAAGACAGAGCCAGTCACCACCTCACATTGGCAATTTCCGTCTGCACAGTGTGTGTGTGTGTGTGTGTGTGTGTGTGTGTGTGTGTGTGTGTGGTTGGTTTGATGTGTGCTGGGTGATAAAATGAAAGTGGCACAGGCTGCTGAGTACAGAGTTGTCCGTTTTTCAGCCTGGAAGGAGCCGTGGTGGCAATGGCTCATATCAGTGTGACTGTGTTCAATGCCACTTAAAAATGGTTAAAATGGTGATTTGGGTTATTCGTATTTCATCACGGTGTAATGGGAGCTCACTGGGGAGACTTGGAAAGGTGCAGAAATCTGTAAGGAAGAGAAATAGTCCCCCAAACAATCCCTCTACTCATTCAGACAATCCACTGGATTCCTCTTGTCTTTTCCTAGCCACGTGAATATATTTACATAAATATCAATTAAAAACTGGACACTGAGCCGGGTGGTGGTGGTGCATACCTTTAACCCCAGCACCTGGGAGGCAGAGGCAGGAGGATCTCTGAGTTCAAGGCCAGCCTGGTCTATAGAGGGAGTTCCAGGACAGCCAGGACTACACAGAGAAACCCTGTCTCATGAAACCAAACCAAACCAAACCAAACAAAACTAAGTTTATTAAAGCTATACAAAATGTTCCTAGATCACCGCCAGTCAGTCATTGCCTGGCAGTAAGGAGCTTTCCAAGAGCAGGAGCTGTTTGAAGACAAAAGGGCTGGCTGTTGGATGACACAATGTTCAGTGGCCAGAGTTGACCCTTTGGGTGTTGCTTGGGGATTTCTTTGCTTTTGTGGGGAAGATGTGTGAGATAGAAACACTGTCTTGGGAAATTCACATGCTCTCTGTAGCAGTTACTTTTGTTTGACCAGACCCTGACACCAGACAACAGCTTAAGGAAGGATCTATTTTGCTCGAATGCGCAGAGGGCTTATCCAGTGGTTGATTGGTGTCACGCACTTGGGCTGAACATCAGACATCATGTTGTGGGAGCAGGTCTAGGATGAGGCTTTTCACCTCATGGTGAATAGGAAGAGGAGGGGGAGAGGGAAGAGGAAGAAGAAGAGGAGAAAGAGGAGGAGAAGAAGGAGGAGAATGAGGAAAAGAAGGGAAAAAGGAAGGAAGAGGAGAGAGATGGGAGTCACCACCTGGAACAAGCAACACCTCTCAAGGATCTGCCCTGAGTGACATCCTTCCTTCAATAGGATCCTACCGCCTAGAGTTTCTGGAACCCCTCCAAATAGCACCATCAACTGATAAGCACTTCTGCAGGAGGATGTTTCATATTTGAACTGTTAGCACTCAGAAAATAGATTCAGGCCTTCCAGAATCCTTCTAGATGTTTCTGCCATTCTTGATCCTCTCCATGTGAAATTTTCTCTCGTCTCTGTTCACTCTTCTTTTCTGTTCCTCAGATACCAAGAAGGACCTGAAGCAGATCACCAGCCACCTGCTGGACATGCTGGTCAGTAAGAAGGTGTCTGGGCATGGCAGAGACCAGGCACTGAACCTGCTCAATAAGAATGTTCCCAGGAAGGACCTGTCCATTCACGACAACTCACGGACCATCTATGTTGTAGATAATGGTGAGATGGGGGATGATGGGGCTTAGGGTTCAGTCATGCCATTGGGATAGGATCAGATACTCATCTCTGTGTAGAGAGAATAGGGGGATGTTGTCTGAAGAGCGTCTTCAGTCTCAGTTGAAGGAGGTGGCAGGCATTTGTGTAGTAGAATTTATTTCTCCAGGGTCTCTTGAAGCTGGTAGGTCAAGGCTCTGAATTAAGGGCAAGAACATACCCAGGAAGTGGTTAGCACCCCAAAACATTGGATAAATCCACCTAAAAAACAGGATTAAGTGTTTGTAACAAACAGGACTACCAACCATGTAGTCCCCACACATCCATCTAACCCAGTGCACATGCAAGTGCTTAGACTTTAACACTTGAACCTGGTGCCTAAGGGCTGCTGTCATGTTCCCCCACCTCAGTTCTGGTCCCTGTATATATTCTGAAAGCTGAACAGCACTGGCCTCTTTCTTCTCAGCAGTAGGATCAAATACATGATTTATGGGATGGACTAGGTGGGGAATGTATGGTGGGGGAGCATTTCGTATTCTCTTCCTTGGTTGGAAGGCACTAAATGGAATAGCTTTCAGATGAAAGCCAAGTGGGTTTAGAAGCCCCAGTAGGCCAGTGCAACGCTGCAGTGTAAGGCATGTGTGTCACTCAGACAGGGCCAGTGCGGGTGCTGAGAGGGGGTCAAACTGAAGTAAGCTCCTGGCTCACAAGGGGAGACCCTGAGAGTTTGAAGAGGAGACAAGTGGGAGGGGTCCACAGGCAGGATGGAAGGGGAAGGTCAGAGGTGAATTGGGGT
Source organism: Tokudaia tokunoshimensis (assembly GCA_036184795.1). NCBI lineage: Eukaryota > Metazoa > Chordata > Mammalia > Rodentia > Muridae > Tokudaia > Tokudaia tokunoshimensis. The sequence goes on along the minus strand of BTHU01000010.1, from coordinate 38,769,128 downwards.
GGGTGGGGCAGGTACATTGCGGGGAGGCTTCAGTGTCTGGGTTGGCTCATCAGGGCCCTACTTTACTGAACCCCTTTTTGTGTATGAGTCTGTGACATAAAAAGAACCGTGTGTTTGGGCTCTGCACTCTCCTGGCACACAACTCACACTACTGTCTTAGTGAAATTCACTAAGCACCGTTTATAAGCTATTGAGACTAGTGGCTGGGGTGCCTGCGAAGAGCTTGGAAGGAATATGAGGTGGTTTCCGGGGAGCTAGCCGTGTGATTAGAGATCGGGAACTTCCTACTCTGCTCTGCTGAATCTCCCACCCCCACCTTTGACCTCGGGGTGAGAGCCTGAGACTGAGGTAATCACTAACAGACAGCAACGATGCAATTAATCATGCCTACATCATGAAGCCTCTGTTTCAACAAGGCAAACTACTGACCCACCCCTAACTGAGGAGGCTCAGAGTTTCCTGGGTGAGGGACAGGACCGGGCTCTGGGAAGGCAGCACCTGAAGACTCTGGAGCTCTACGCCCTTTCTGTACACCTCATCCTGCATCCCTCCCCCATCCAGCCCTTCCTGCCTCATGCTTTCTATGATCTGATGGTGTAGTGAGTAAACTGTTCCTCTGAGTTCCATGAGCCGTTCTTGCATATTGTTGTCCTGACAATGGGATCCTAAGGGCCTCTGTTTGTAGGCATGCTGGGCAGAGGATGGGGGAAAGCTAGGACCATTTGCAGTGGAAGCCATCTTGTGGGACTGAGCCCTCAGTCTGAGGGGTCTGTGCTAACTCCAGGTGGCGTCAGAGTAGAGTTGTAGGATACTCAGCTGGTGTCGGGTGTGCCAAGAAGAATAGAGAAGAAGTGGAAGTTTCCCTTGAAGTGGTAAAATATAGGCAGTGTAACATTGCTATCAATCACTTTCAGCTCCCTTCCTGCACACAGAATTCCGCCCCTCCTGCATTTGCCTCTGCCTTTCTTCCTTCCTCTGACAGGTGTCACTCAAGGTCTCTCCACTCCCAAGCTACCTCTGACATTAGACATCCCAGAGGCTTTATGGCATGACAGTTAACACGCTGGGCTTGACAACAGACCTCACAGGGAAGGTGTCCTCTCTGTATGTCACTTGGCTGGCTACAAGATTATGAGTAGCAACCGTGGCTTCTCCACATCTGAAAGATGGAACTGATTGCTAAGCAGTAGGATGGTTTTTAAGCTTGAATCAGGGAACAAGCCCAAGCCCCTTGGCACGAAGGAAATGCTCTGTACAATCTGGAGAGGGACCAAGAAGCCTGGTCTTCCATCTGATGCTGTGCCTGTCCAATCACCTTTTGGAGAAATAAGGATCAAACCAGGGAAGCACTTCCTGTCACTGAGCTCTCTCCAAATCCCGAGCTTGTAGCTCTGTTGAAGCCGGTTGTCTCATCTGCGTTGTTAGCATTCAGTACCCATAGAACCTTCTTGCCATGTTTATGTGCCCATTCCCCACACCAGGTTGAGGGTAGGACAGATAAGGGGATCGTTTATTTGTTAATCTACTTGCTCAACAATCATGTGAGTCTTGAATTTAGTCTGGTGGAAGAAGCCCCTGAAGGTTCTTCCATAAGGTAACAAGAAGAGATAATGATTAATAACTACTATAGAAGTGATCGACATTTGAAGAGCCATTACGCCTTTGGATGGGTGCTAGGCTGTTTCTGTACATCATCTGACTGAGTCCTCGAGTCTATTAAATAGGTCATGTTTTTGTCACCTTTGTAAATGATAATAATACTGAGGCCTGGGGAAAAGATAGTATGAAGTCATATGTAAGAAAGATCAGACCGAACCCATGAACTGAGATCAACTACTGTTGTGTTTAAGCATGGTGGAAATATTGACCATGCAATAAGTGGCTTGTTCCACAGGTGCAGAGTCAGATGAAAGGTTTGGGTCTCTTGTCCCCTCTCCAGTCCCCTGAACTCTGGAGTGGCCATGTACTGTCTGCAGTCACACCTGGTGGGGACCAGTGATGAGACATTTTTTAGGGGGACAGAGACACTTGGGAATCTCACTCTTGCGGCCATCACCCCGTAGGTCTGAGGAAGATCCTGAAGGTGGTAGGACAGGTCCCAGACCTGCCCTCATGCCTGCCACTGACTGACAACACCCGCATGCTGGCCTCCATCCTCATCAACAAGCTCTATGATGACCTGCGCTGTGACCCAGAGCGCGACCACTTCCGCAAGATCTGCGAGGAGTACATCACGTGAGTTCCCAGGCGGCACCAGCCATCTGTGGCTGTGTAGCCAGTCACTCCCACCTTCTGTAACTTACAGAAATGATAGCAATTTATTACCTCTCAATAGGATGGGTATCTTGAGAGCCATGTAACTGGGTGATTCTAGCTTGGGGTCTCCCAACAAGGCACACTCACTCTCGTTTAGGCTGCTGCCACTGGATGGTTTAATGGCTTGATGGTTTGACTGGGGTTAGAAGATATCTCTAGGAGGCTGCACTCCCATGCCGGTGCACTGGTCATGGCTGCTGGTAGAGGTCTGCAGTTCCTCCCGTGTGGACCTCTCTATTAGCTATGATGAGTCTTTCTTTCTCCTTGCATGTCCCCTACTGTTTCTTTGATGCAGCTTTTTAACTGCTAATTCCAGTGATTCCAGAACATGGTCCAGATTTCTGGAATGCTACCCGTGCCTCAGAACCTGGAATGTGGCTTAGGAAGCTGCTGCACTCTGGATGGGTCCTAGGTGGAGAAAGACATCACCTTTCCTCTGTGTCCTTTCTCTCCTCCTAGGGTGGCACACTGGTTTTGTAAAGGGCCAGGGAAGAGATGTTTTAGGGTTTGTAGGTCAAATTCATACATGTATTTAATTTTTAAAATATTTATTCTTTAGAAAAGGTCTCACTATGTAGCTCCTACTGGCATAGAACTCTCTGTAGAGCAGGCTGGCCTTGAACTCACAGAAATCAAGTGCCTCTGCCTCCCAAGTGCTTGGGATAAAAGGTGTGAGCCACCATGTCCAGCAAATTTGTACATTCCTATCATGTATGTATGTATGTATGTATGTATGTATGTATGTATCTGTCTGTCTGTCTGTCTGTCTGTCTGTCTGTCTGTCTGTCTATCTATCTATCTATCTATCTATCTATCTATCAATATATAATGTTTTTCAACTGCCCAATTAAGAACTTTTCTGAGCTCTCCTGTCCACTCCTGTTCTGCTAACCTCGACCTTGGCTCTTAAAACTCCTCATGACTGAAGCTGCCCACCAGAGCTTCAGCCCATCCTGTTAACTTCAGGAGTCCCTCTGTCCTTGGAGCTTAAGTCTTAGTTTCATAAGCCTTAGGAACAAGTCTGGACCTAGGGAGCTACAGGCAAAAGTTTTTTATTGAGATACAAACTCCAGCTAAGTAGGAGAGAAAGCTCTGAGCAAGCCTTGGTCAGGCGGTGGCTCCCTAAATGAATGGGCTGGCAGACGCAGGAAGACCTGCCGTCCAAAGTTCCCATGTAGGTCCTCCATGTACGTGAGGAACTCATGCTTGTAGAGTGTCTGGTACTGATCGGTCAATGTCCCTGAGCTCAGAGGAAGGCAGCTTGCTCCTCAGCTGGGACCCCCGGGGGTAGGCAGTTGTCAGGAAGCTATTCTGCTTGCACTGGTGTCTATAGGACACATCCACTGTTTTTAACTCTGGGGTTCTGTGTGCACCCCAGTCCTCATTTATGTCCTTGGGTTATTCCACTCCTACTTTTTGGGTGTTCCCCTCACTGTCTCATCTTATGAGATCCCAAATTGAATTTTGCACCCTCACCTGACAGAGGGCAGCTTCTCAGGTGCCTCACTGGACCTGTCTGTGGCTGTGGTTATGTGCTGTTTCCCCAAGTCCAGAAGGGTGGAGCTGTTGTTGGCTGATAGCCATCAGTCAAGGTCTCCTATTGGTCCTTGCTTAAGCTGACGGGGCTCTCCCACCCTTCCCAGTGTAACCAGCATCTCATGATCTGTCCACTCACCACAATTTGAAATGACATTTTAGGGTGTCCCAGCTTCTCAAGGGAGAAACTTCAGGGTGACTGCATTGCAGGCCAATGCATTCCTCGATGCTGCTTCCTTCTCTGCCCAATAATTCAACTTCCTGCAGGTCAATCCCAGAGGTCAATGTACTGCCAGAAGGACATATCCTGTGAGCAGGCGTGATGTCGTGTGTCCCTAAGAAATAACAGCACTATGCTCTCTATTTATAGACCAAAAAGCTGAGACTCAGAAAGGTCCAGTGAACCGCCCAGTGCCACACAGCTCACAAGGGTGGGCAAATTTCAATCTTCCCCCACTCCATATTTCCCACCTCCTTGGGTTGATTCTCTTGATCATCCTTGTCCTCTGTTTTAGGAGCAAGTTTGATCCCCAGGATATGGACAAGAATGTAAATGCCATCCAGACAGTGTCGGGCATCTTGCAGGGTCCCTTTGACCTGGGCAATCAGCTGCTGGGCATGAAAGGTGTGATGGAGATGATGGTGGCTCTGTGTGGCTCGGAGCGTGAGGCGGACCAGCTGGTGGCTGTGGAGGCTCTCATCCACGCCTCCACAAAGCTCAGCAGGGCTACCTTCATCATCACCAATGGCGTGACGCTTCTCAAGCAGATCTACAAGACTACAAAGAATGAGAAGATCAAGATCCGCACGCTGGTGGTGAGTGGACTGGGTGCCGAGTGTCAGGGATACCAGGATGAATAAAACATGACCTCCATCCAGGTGTGTGTGTGTGTGTGTGTGTGTGTGTGTGTGTGTGTCTTAGGGTTTCCATTGCTGTGAAGAGATTCCATGACCAAGGCAATTCTTATAAAGGACAACATTTAATTGGGGCTGGCTTACAGTTTCAGAGATTCAGTCTGTTATCATGGTGGGAAGTATAGCAGCGTGCAGGCAGACATGGTGCTGGAGGAGCTAAGAGTTCTACATCTTGATCCACAGGCAGCTAGGAGGAGTCTTCCCTCTGCACTGGATGGAGCTGAGCACTAGGAGACCTCAAAGCCAGCTGACACAAGGACACACCTCCTCCTCCAAGGCCACACCTCCTAATAGTGCCACTTCCCATAGGCCAAACATTTTCAAACCACCATAGGGGGTGTCTTAGTGTTATTGTCGTGATGAAACACCACGATTAAAAAGCAAGTTAGGAAGGAAAGGGTTAATTTGGCTTACACTTCCATATCATTGAAGGAAGTACCACCCACAATGGGCTGGGCCCTCTCCCATTGATCACTAATTAAGAAAATGCTTACAGCTGGATTTTTGGAGACATTTTTCTCAATTGAGGCTCCTTCCTCTCTGATGATTCTTGTTTGTGTCAAGCAGACATAAAATCAGCCACTATGGGGGTGGGATCAGGTACTAGGGGCTCCCTGCCCTGCCAGGTCATCCTAGTGCCCCTGCTGACAAAGTGATAGGCAGGGCTTCAGGAATAGAGTCAGGAGGATGACCCTGAGTTTAGCACTAGAAAATTACCCTCCGTACTGTGAAGAGACAAACTTGGACACTGTCCAGGAAGTACTTTCAGAGCAGACACCAACAAATGTGATTCTTTAGCCAGCCATTAGACTTTTCATTTTTACTATTTTTGCCTTACTGAATTATTTACACTCTCCTTCCTTTACCTCATAAAAAATTACAGAGAAGATTTGATTCATTGACCTGGACTTGAATTCACTTTGATAGTTTTTTTTTTTAAAATATTTATTTTATGTATATGAGTACACTGTAGCTGTCTTCAGAGACACCAGAAGAGAACATCAGATCTCATAACAGATGGTTGTGAGCCACCATGCAGTTACTAGGATTTGAACTCAAGACCTCTGGAAGAGCAGTCAGTGCTCTTAGCCACTGCGCCATCTCTCCAGGCTACACTGATAGTTTCTTGAATGCTGGAATTAAAGGCCATAGCTCCAGAAAGTTTGGGTTTTGTTTTTTTTTTTTTTTGAGTCTTATTCTAGATTCCAGGTTGGCCTCAAACATACTCTGTAGGCCAGTCTGACCTTCAACTCATTATTCTTCTGCCTCTGTTTCCCATGAGCTGGGATTAAAGGCCTGTACCATTCTGCCTGGCTCATACAGTTAAAAAACAAAACAAAACTGTGTGTATGTGTGTGTGTGTGTGTGTGTGTGTGTGTGTGTATGTGTGTGTGTGTGTATGTGTGTGTGTGTGTATGTGTGTGTGTGTGTATGTGTGTGTGTGTGTATGTGTGTGTGTGTGTATGTGTGTGTGTGTATGTGTGTGTGTATGTGTGTGTGTGTATGTGTGTGTGTGTGTGTGTGTGTATGTGTGTGTGTGTATGTGTGTGTGTGTGTGTATGTGTATGTGTGTATGTGTGTGTGTGTGTATGTGTGTGTGTGTGTATGTGTGTATGTGTGTGTGTGTATGTGTGTATGTGTGTGTGTGTGTGTGTGTGTGTCACGGCACACGTCTGGAGACGTGGACACCCTGGATGTTGACCGTTGCCTTTTTACCTTGTCTGACACACGGCCTGTAGTAATGCCATTGCATTACTAGACTGGCTGGCCTCTCTGAAGGAACACTTAGCATCCCAGACCCATGCACACCATGTCCAGCATCCCACAGTTCTGGGATCTGAGCTGGGACCCTCACACCAACACAGCAAGTGCTTCTTTACTCAGTGAACCATCTCTGCAGCTCCTCATGTCAGTCAATTTTTTTGCTTGTGTAGCTTTGGCTGACCTGGAACTCACGCTGTAGACCAGGTTGGCCTTGAACTCCCAGAGATCCACCTGCCTCTACTGCCTGTGTGCTGTGATTAAAGACGTGCACCAAGATGCCTGACCCTCATATCAATGTTTTAGAAATTTTTTTTGCCATGGGCATGATAACTTTTCTGCCCCAGAAGACATCTCTCTTTTCCTGACAAGAATCCATTTCCCGCCCCCCCCCCCCTCGGGTTAGACTTTATATATCTGTATTTGTTGTTGCCCACTTGATGTGATTTCTTTGCTTTCTCACGCCATCTTGAGGTCTCTCACAGTGGCTGCAGATATTTAGTATGATTCTCTTATGCAAATATTTCAAAACATCAAAGAAGTCAAAATGGTGAGGACTTGAGGCTTTGTGGGCATCTTTCCACATTGGGGAATCGGGGAAGGGCGTCTCAGAGGAGGTGGCAGGGCACAGAAGTATATCCAGGCAGAGAAAAGGGGACAGTGTTGCTGAAACTCAGGCCTCATTGTTACTGATCCTTCTGTATCCCTTCTCCACAGGGGCTCTGTAAACTTGGCTCAGCTGGGGGCTCCGACTACGGCCTCAGACAGTTTGCTGAAGGGTCGACAGAGAAGCTAGCCAAACAGTGTCGAAAGTAAGAGTTTTATGCTCCTGGATCCACTGCATCCTCATGGGCCTCTATGAGGGATTTCTGGGGTGTGCTTCAGTGATGTCAGGCTGGAAAAGACCGCTCACTGGCTACCTGTTATCCCGAACCTGAGTCACTGTTGGTCAGAGCCCTGGCTCATTCTCCAGTGGTTTTCCCACTCTCCACTTCCAGGTGGCTGTGTAATACTGCCATAGACACTCGGACACGGCGCTGGGCAGTGGAGGGCCTGGCCTACCTCACGCTGGATGCTGATGTGAAGGATGACTTTGTCCAGGACATCCCTGCTCTGCAGGCCATGTTCGAGTTGGCCAAGGCAAGAGTGGTCCAGATCTCTAAGTTCAGGAAAGGGTGGCAGTTTGACGGCCCTGGTGCTCAGGGCTCTGCGGGCTGTGGGCTCACGCTGGCTCCACTCCCTGGTGAAGCTGGATTGACTCTTTTACTGAATGGCCCTCATCTCGTCTGGTTGTGGGACTCACAGCTCTGTCCTGTCAAAACGATAGGATGACATGTTTGTCTGGGACCCTTAGGCAGTGAGATCCTGAGGGAGCACAGACAGTGTCTGGACTCTGCTGGAAGTGGGATGGGGTCCACTAGGATCAGCTGAGAGGCTTCCACTGGTCTAACACTTCGGTGACTCCTTTCTGTTTTTTCCTAACCTGGGGCGTCCAGACTAGTGACAAGACCATCCTGTACTCAGTGGCCAACACCCTGGTAAACTGTACCAACAGCTATGATGTCAAGGAGGTCGTCCCTGAGCTGGTGCAACTGGCCAAGTTCTCCAAGCAACACGTGCCAGAGGAGCACCCTAAGGTGGGTACAGGGCAGCTCAGTCGAGGAGCTGTGTGGTCATTAACGTTGTTGAGATGTGCGGTGTGGTTTGACGATGACAATAGTAGACTTTCCCCACTAGGTGGCGCTCATGATTCTGTCTTAATTTTCTGGCTGGGGTGGGGAAGATGGCTGACAGTTTTGTAATCTGATTAAATGGAGCCAGATGGACATTTTGCAACATTTGTTGTTGATTTCATGGATACTTGTGTTTCATTTCATGCCTCCTAGTCATAGAATTTTGATTTTTTTTCTGGGGTATCTGGACTTAGGGATATGAGTGCCGAGTAGGAACAGAGGAGGAACACAGGTTTCCTATGCTCAAATGTCATAAAATCCCTAACACAATGCTATGTATGGTGATTACCCCTACACAAGGATATATTTGCATACAATATTCATTTGTATGCAACAAATATATGTATGTAACGTACTCCCAGCTAGTGAGATCGTTTGATTTTAGGAAATGATAAAAATCATACCTGTGTTACAAAATGGGGTGGTGGACAGTAGAGGGGAGAACTTAGCCAAGCAGTGATGTCTTCTCTACAGGACTGCTGCTGGTGGTTTCTTATGTCACTCACAGAAAATCCTTTTTTCTTTCTCCCTTCTATTTTTTTTTTTTTTTTTTTTTGGTTTTTGGAGACAGGGTTTCTCTGTGTAGCCCTGGCTGTCCTGGAACTCACTCTGTAGACCAGGCTGGCCTCGAACTCAGAAATCCAACTGTCTCAGCCTCCCAAGTGTTGGGATTAAAGGCGTGCGCCACCACTGCCCCGCTCTCCCCTCTATTGTAACAATCAGAGTCTGAGAGTCACTTTGTGCCAGACATTGGGAACATGCTCTTGTCACCAGCTCATTCTCTTCATGGTTTTCATGTCTTTGTGATGTCATGGGCATGCTAGGCAGGCGCTCTTCCACTGCCTCCCCAGCCTCCAGCACTCTTACTTTCTAGGTTGTGTTCATCCAGGCAGGGATGTAGCACATACTTGCCCCACGGCTGTGTGTGAGACTTAAGCACATTTCCAGAGATTATGCACGACGCCCTCAGTCCTTCCACTCCCTACGAGAGCATATGTCATAATGACTCAACCTGGGGCTGAGAACTAGTCCCTTCCCATGCCCATCCATTTGTCCCCTCCAGGACAAGAAGGACTTCGTCGACTTGCGAGTGAAACGGCTCCTGAAGGCAGGCGTCATATCCGCACTGGCCTGCATGGTGAAGGCAGACAGTGCTATCCTCACAGACCAGACCAAGGAGCTGCTGGCCAGGTGCAATCAGGGTGGGATGGGGAGATTGGGAGGCAGAGGCCTGGGTGGAGGGATTGGAATGGCAGAGACCAAGCCAGGGGATGGAGAGCAAGGAGCAGAGACGTGACAAGGCAGGTCACCACAGCTGAAAACTTGCATCGGGAGGTCCCTTTTAGTTACTTTGTTCTCAAAGATGAAGGGTATCCTGGGGTGGGGGGGGCAGTTAGGTTACAGCACAGTGTAAATGCCGTCACAGGGAAGCACAGTGATTGGAGTCCAGGCAGTAGGTCCCAACCGCCCAGACTAGAAGGTAAGTGGGTGGGCATCCAGGAAGGCCTCCCGGTAGAGGTGATAACTTAACAGAGTCGTGAAGGAAGAAAAGAGAAGGAAAAGGCATCAAGATGGAGAGATAAAGAGTATAATTTGTTTTTTTTTCAGTGGTATGTCTTAGTGTTAGGAGTGGTGGTGGTATTAGGTGGGACCAGGGTCAGGAATAGGATAGACCCTGTCTACCCAGGGATACAGGTAGACAGGGAGAGTTTCTCCTGGATTGAGGGTAGTAGGGAGCTGTTGGCTGACTCCTGAAACAGGAATGAGATGGATATTTGAAGCCTTGCTTAGTCTTATTCCCTGCCCCCGCTTATGGCCACAACAGTGTCCTTTAAAAGTGACTCATTCCAGGTAAGGGCATACAGTCTGCCTTTCTTGGCTTCTACTGTTGTTTTGGGGTTTCCTGGCTCTGACTGGCATGTGTGTGATTCTGGAAATTTGATACAGGAATTGTGAATATCCATTCTCTCTTATCATTGGCTCTGCAGGGTATTCCTGGCACTCTGTGACAACCCAAAGGACCGGGGCACCATTGTAGCTCAAGGTGGTGGCAAGGTAATTAATTAGGCAAGAAGATGAGGTCCTTGCTGTCTTAGAAGGTGATATACTGGGAAGGAACACACACACACACACACACACACTTGTGTCTGTGTCTATGTGTGTGTTCATGTGCCTGCTAATACTACATGCCCATGCATATATGTGAGTCCCTCTTCTTTCACTCCAAAATCATGTGTTTCTGACCACCCTAACTTCATGAAACACACCTACTTAGTTATCTGCACCATCTAATTCACTGGCCCAAACTTGTTCCTTCTTGATTTGATAATGTCCTGGTATCTACTTTGGAATCCCATTCACACTCCTTGCTGTTCCTGCCGGAAGACGGACCATGGGCTTCTCCACAGACATCGAAACTTCTCTTGCAGTGGGAGTTTGCTCTTTTTTGTTTTAGCTGTGCAAACCTGGGCACTTTACTCTTTCTGAACTGTAATTTCTTCCTCTGCAAAATGGAGAGGAGAAATCACACTCTAACTTTCCAGATAGTCGTGAGAAGTATATGAGATACATTCAATTCTCAGTAGCTGCTCAATAAATAAATAGGATTAGATTTAGCTTGACCAAAATGTAAAAAACATAGTTACTATTTATCATTATTATTGTTATTATTATTATTTGAGACAGGGTCTCACCTTGTAGCCCTGGCTAGCCTAGTTCTTGCCATGTATGCAATCCATGATAGACTTGAAATTGTTGTAATCTTCCTGTTTCATTCTCCTGGGTGCTGAGATTTTAGGCCTGTACCACCACACCTAGCCAAAGTCAATGTATTGATTATTTATTTTTTTTTTTCAAAATGGAGTGAGGTGTGAAGGTAGAGTCCCTGGGAACCAGGCAGTGAATCCTTGATAAGTATTTAATTGTTTTATACATGTTTGGGTTAGTCAGACTCTTGTCTCTGTGATGAATATCTGAGATGACAACTTTAGAGGAAGAAAGCTAGGTTTGGGTTCATGTTCTCAGAAGTTCCGGTCTATGACAGGCTCACTGTGGATAAGTGATGAGGCAGAACCTCATGGCGGAGTGTGAAGCCAAGCAAAGTTTTTTACTTCATGAGTCAGGAGAAAGGGGGGAGGAAAGAGAGGGAAAGGGGAAGGGAGGGAGAAAAGGAGAGTGGGGAAAGGAGGAAGGGAAACAAGACACACCCTTTTAAAGGCACACTTCAGGGATGTACTCCCTCCAACCAGGCCTTTCATCCCTACTGCCCCTTCAGCTGTCAGCTCATCGATGGATTAATCTGAGGGTTTGCTCAGAGCCTTCAGAGTCCAGTTACTTCCTCATCACCAGGACAACTGGAAACCAAGCCTTGCTCACATGAATCTTTGGGATTTCGTCTAGAAAGGAACAGTTCTCTGGGGTTGATTATGCTGTGGGTCTCTGATCAGGCAGGCAGGCAGGCAGGCAGACAGGCAGGCAGACAGACAGACAGACAGACAGACAGACAGACAGACAGACAGACGGGCAGCTGGAGCCAGAGGAGTGAGAGGCTTCTGGATGTCTGTTGCTGGCTAATGACTGCGCTTTCTCTTGCAGGCCCTGATCCCCCTGGCTTTGGAGGGCACGGATGTGGGCATGGTGAAGGCAGCCCATGGGCTAGCCAAGATTGCTGCTGTTTCCAATCCAGACCTCGCCTTCCCTGGGGAGCGGGTGGGTATTTGAGAAGAAGGAGAGAAGTTGATGAAGGAGTCACCATTGCTCTTAGCGTCCTGTCCCCTCATCTCCTCTGCTAAGAAGGGGTTGTGGTGCTGTCAGAGGGAGGATAATGATTTGGACACCTGGACACCAGGCCTGGCTCTACCTCTAGTGAGCATTGATTGTCCTCCCAGAAATTCAGCTTTCTCATCTGCACAGAGAAAAGGAGCAACCCAGCCTCTCAGGATCACAGATTAAACCAGACAGAGTGTGGGAAAGAAAGGACTTTGGAAATGTAAAGCTTCAGACGCAAGAGACAGGGAGATACCTGTATCTCACCTGACCCATGTCTTCCCGCAGGTATATGAGGTGGTACGGCCCCTTGTGAGTCTCCTGGACACACAGAGGGATGGGCTTCAGAACTATGAGGCTCTCCTAGGACTCACTAACCTGTCTGGGCGCAGTGACAAACTCAGGTATGTGGAGCAGGTGGAGAGGGCAGAGGGACATAGAGGTATCCATAGTGTTTGGTTGAAATTCTGTATTTATCATGTACTGACGCCTCTGCTTGGATGATGTCAAAGATGAATCAAGGATAGGTGGAATTTGAGCTGGTACCCCATAAAAACACACAGGGATTATATAAAGCTGATTTCCCAAAGGCATCCTGCCTCTTAAAGTAGGAAGGAATAGGCAGGTGGGTGGAAGGATTAGTAAGAATCCCTTCTTGGAAGCAGAGGGATGATGGACTGTACTGTGTTGTGATTTTAAGGGACAGACGACCTGGTCTAACTGGCTCCCTGCATGAAGGAAGTTTATTGACTCATGCAAATTAAGTTTGGGATAAACCAGTCAGGTGTGGTTTGATGCAGGGATTATAAAGTTATCTCTATTACTGGTCAACCAGTCCCCTCCTCTCCCTCCTTTCTGTTGTCTTAACTTTCAGGAGGACTTTTCTTCTCTCTCATGGTCACATGCTAGCTCTCCATCTCACCTACAGCAGAAAAAGGGAGAGAATTTCCTGGTTCAATAATGAGACTCTCCAGTGGGGTGACACATTCATCCCAGAGCCCGACACTGTGCCTGGGAGACAACTGTCACGTCATTTAATTTATATCCATTGGTGGCCCTTCTGGAGGTGGGCTCAGTGCCCTGTACAGGCTGAGGATGTGGAAGGGACCTCATGAAGATGGAGGAAGGACTCTGTATGACCAACCTGACATGTTCACTGCTGGGGACTCAAGGCCCCTTCTTCCTCACCCTTCCCCTCCATTCCAGGCAGAAGATCTTCAAGGAGAAGGCCTTGCCAGACATTGAGAACTACATGTTTGAGAACCATGACCAGCTACGGCAGGCAGCCACCGAATGCATGTGTAACATGGTACTCAATAAGGAGGTAAGGCTGGAGCTCCAGAGGGACAGGGTGACTAAGGTGTTTTCATGAGGCTAGGGGGTTCGGAGGGATGGGGTGACCAAGATATGAGCTTGGGATGAGGCTGGTGCCCTGAGATGATACTAAAACAGCATTTTGGTGGGAGAACCCAGGAGTCCCCAGATCAATCAGATTATTGCCCTATTTCCATATAGGAGCCCTAAGGAAACATTTTCACAGCATTCTATCCCAAGCTGAGCTGTGGTCTGAGTGAGGTGGAAGGTGCCATTTCTCTAAGTTAGCTAAATAATGTCATAGCAAGGCAGGCTGGGAGATCAGGGCTCTTGGAAGTCAAGGGGCTTTTGGGGGCATCAAGAAGATCCTTCTTCCTACCAGCCTGGAGTGGTCTCTGTTTGGTAGCGAGTGGGAATGAACAGAAGGAGAATCTGTGCCTCTTATCCCAGGTGATCTGGGTGACAGAACTTACCTCTGCTTCTAGTCCATCTGTGATAACTAGACCATGGGCACAGGTATAAGAAAAGGGAGGACTGCCATCCTTGGTGGAACAGCTACTTCCAGCCACAGCTGGTCCACACAAGAGAGGACCATACTGACCTCTTCTTCCATCTCCTCCCCTCTGATAGCTACTGTTACAGATCCACGGAGATGCAGATGGAGGACCTTACCTAGGGATCTGTGACCGTTATCCTCTTTCAGAGATCCACGTTTTGGATATTGCTCCAATAGAATGCCCTTAAACCTGACGGACTAGATTTGACTGTCTTGTGTTGAAGGGTGGCAGCAAGTGCTATGTGGTCTTAATACCTCTCTGTGACAGGTCAGGGTGTGGGAGGCATCAGGGCGCTTCTGTTTTCAGGTGTTGGGGGCACTTTAGTGTCACCTGGCGGAGACAGGACAATCACTCCCCAATACCAAGCAGACTCCCCGATTACTCCTGCTCCTGTGCAAATCTCCATGCAAACCCATTGCACAGCAGACCACAAAGGCCCAGGACTGTCATGGAAGCAGTCTGTATTTCCCAAAGAGAAGTTGCATTTTTGCTGGTTTAGAGATGCAAACAGAAGGAACAGACCACACAATATAGGGGAAGTGCCTTTTTTTTTTATTTTTTATTTTTGCCTTAGTCTTTTGACTGTGAGGAGTTGCACCCCCTTCACTCAAGCAATCAGGGAAGAGCTCTATGCAGGACCGGCTCAAAGCAAATCTCTCAGAGATCCTGGGTCAGAGAACTTCAGCTGCCTCTGTCCCTCCTTGGGAGGTGCAGGTGTGGAGTATCTTTCACTGAGTCACACATCTGCCTGGAACAGGTTCAGGAGAGGTTCCTGGCCGATGGGAATGACCGTCTTAAGCTGGTGGTGCTTCTCTGTGGGGAGGATGACTACAAACTGCAGAACGCAGCAGCCGGGGCTCTGGCCATGCTGACCGCAGCACATAAGAAACTGTGCCTCAAGATGACAGAGGTGGTAAGAGCCGGCCAGGGGCGGGAGAGAGCTGGGTAAGGTATATAGAGTCTCACAACTCTCAGACCCCACTGTCCTGGCTCATCTAGGGAGGCTGGGCAGCAGAGCAAACTTTCCCAACTGGAAGTTGGTTCCCAACACCTAAAGAGAGGAAACTGTGTCTACTTGCCGTTACCATGACTGTTTGACTTCCTGGGTGCATTAGCTAAAGTCCTCTCTCAACAGTGCGTCCCCATGCCTTTGTGGGTGTGCATTATCTCTACTGAAAAAGGGTAACAACACGATGCACATTACTGTTGTGGGGGCTCACAAGTTCCTCAGTGAAGCCTGGAAAGGGTTGGGTCCCTGCAGGAAGCTGGTGGTGATTTGGCAACGAGGCTGTAGATTCCCTGCCATGGGCAAGTTGACTGGCTCTTATGGTAAGACTGTGGTCGCCTCAGCAGCTGTAATGGGATAATGCTGTCAGTCCCAAGCATGAAACTCTTCCATCTCCTCACACAGAGCCTAGCTCAAGGGCATTCATCGTCATTGGAGAGAACAGGTCAGCTCAGCTCAAACGTGCTTACATCTGGGGTAGAGGTTGGTTCCTTTACATGGTCAGTGGAAAGACTCTCTCTCTCTCTCTCTCTCTCTCTCTCTCTCTCTCTCTCTCTCTCTCTCTCTCTCTCTGTGGTCTCTGAGTTCCATGTAGGGTTTTTTTTCTTTTTTCTTTTTTTGTCCTGCCATGTAGACCTCTGCCGGGTACTGTTCAACCAGTGTAGAGTTTGGACTTCAGTTTCTTTTGCTATGGCAAGATCCTCAAAATTATAATGCTTTTCAGCATCACGCATGGAGATAGAAGAGTTTCCCTTGGTGTTCTGATTCAATAGATTAGGGTCTGGGAGGAATCTGTTGGCCTGGGGACCACACTTAAAAAACCACTGTTCTAGAGCTGCTTCTCGTGGAGTTGCTTCTTGTGGAGTAACTAGACTCCAGTGGACACGTGGTCCACCAGGACACTTTGGTGACTGCACTTCTCATACGTGGGATGCTGTCTTAAGGAGATGTGTGTACGACATATACACATAATATATCATTTAATATTTCTGATCACCCTGGAATCTAGGGCATTATTATCTCCTCATTTTCCCACTGGGAAGACAGGCTTAGAGATGTCCCTAGTAGAAGGTCAGTGACAGACGAGGCTCTTGAGGCACATAAGTTAGGTAAGGCCATGCAGACAGCAAGGCTGGATGGGGTCTGAGGTTTGCTGCCCTCTATGAATCCAAACGCATACAGAAGATGTTTCTTCTACTATGCTACCTCCTGTATGTCTGTCCAATGGCAGGAGTCAGCTCCTGGCTGTGCTGTCAGCTTCCTCACTGTCTCATAGGGTGATGGGAGAGGTCGAGCACCCATATCCAACAGTCAGCTATAGTGGATGGTGGATGGAGGAGGACCGAGGAGAGAACTCGCCTTGGATTCTTGTGGTTTAGTCCAGTCAAAGGCTGGAGGCATGTGTGCGTGCCTGGAGCTCTTGTCTCACAGGGCACCTGGCTTGGTAGAAGCGAACATTATCTGTGTTTCCCATATGAGGACTCTCTTTCCTTAGTGATCTGCATCTTCATTCTGCTGAGATGTTCAGTGGGCTGGCTTTACTGTTTCTCAAGATGCTTTAAAAAAAATGGATGGGGGCTGGGGAGACAGCTCAGTGGATAAAGAATTTGTTGTGAAAGCACGAGGACCAGAGTTTGGAGCCCTAGCAACCATGCAAAAGCCAGGCAGGCATGGTGGATGTGTGCAATCCCAGCATTCCAGAGACAAACTGACTAGCTAATACAGCTGATCAATGAACTCTGGGTTCAGCTGAGAGACGCTCTCTCTCCAAATAAAAGTGGAGTGTGCTTGAGCAAGACACTGGACATTAATTTCAGGCCTCCAAACACATGCACAACAAACTGTGTGCATGTGTACCTATGTGTGTTCACCTCCATACATTCATACACATCACATACACACACAGGCAGAATGAATGAATGAATCAATCAATGAATAAATGGATGGGTTGTTAGTATATTTTAGTTTAGTCTATTACTGTTTATAGATATGTGGTCATAATCAAGTTATTTAGCTGTGGGCATGGCTGATACTTTTTGTTTTTCTTGTTATCAAGTCTTTTCTCTGCCTCCTCACTGATTCCTCAAATCCTTCCTCACCCATTTCCACTCTGCAGACAACCCAGTGGCTGGAGATCCTACAGCGGCTTTGCCTGCATGACCAGTTGTCAGTGCAGCACCGGGGCCTGGTCATTGCCTACAACCTGCTATCTGTGGATGCTGAGCTGGCGAGGAAGCTGGTGGAGAGCGAGCTGCTGGAGATCCTGACTGTCGTGGGGAAGCAGGAACCAGATGAGAAGAGAGCAGCTGTGGTCCAGACTGCCCGGGAGTGTCTAATCAAGTGCATGGATTACGGCTTCATCAAGCCGGTGTCATAGAGAGTGGTCCACAGGGATGCTGGGGTTTGGTCCTGAACTGTGAAGAGTCGTGAGCTGGGTCCTCCCAAAGTGTCAGTTCAGCTAGGATCACAGCAGTGTCAATGATGTCTCATTTCAAAGGAGAGACTTGGTTGTCTCCTGATTTGTGACTCTTCCTCTTGGTCCTGGGAAAGTTTGAGCGTTCCTAAATTTGTCATATTCCAGAAATTTCTAGGGTCAGTTCTCTCTGTGATCAGAAAGCACGGCAGACAATTCTGTCTATCTCTATTCTGCAGGCCAGATAACAGGCTGTAGAATGGTATTTTGTTTGCTTTGTATTAAAAAAAAAACAACAACTGTGTAGTGGTAAGGAAGGAACTAACAAGTGTGTGACCATAAAGATCAATGCTGTCCTTCAATTTGGATGCTGCTTTGGTTGATTTTCATGACCTCTCCTACACATTGAAACTACGTGTCTCATCTGCATGTGCCCTGTCCAAGCTCCATGCCCACCATTGTCACCTGATTTCAATGGTAACACAGTTTACACTCACAGTAGCACATGGTTCATTTCAGAAAGTTTTTCATGCAGTATGCATATGGTGACTACCAATGAGGTAAACTCAAAGTCCCTGAGCAAGGCATAACTAAAGATTAATGAATATATATATATATATATATATATATATATATATATATGTATATATATATACATATATATATATACATATATATGTATGTATGTATATATATATATATATATATACGTTAGTCACCCATGGAAAGGTCCGACTTGCTAGACCCAGCTCAGTTCAATGCCCTTACCAGTCTTATTCTGTGTCTGTGTGTTTTTCTTCCTCTTAGTTCCACATCTGGTCTCTGCATTCCTTCACGTTGACCTCATTTTGTGGTGCTCTCTTTGCATGGCTAATAAGAGTAGACGCTAGCAGCTCTGGACTTACATAATTGTTATGGTTCATTACAGAAGAGAAGAGGAAGGACTAGTAGCCTCGCAGAGCCCCACAGACAGATTGATTAGGGTTAGTAAGGAATCTGTACTTTGGACAAACAAAAAAAAGAGCATATATCTGTGTGTTATGCTTAGTCACAGAAGAGTAATACACTTGTGGAGATCTATTTCTCTGTTAATATGAACTTCCAAGGATGATTAAGAATGATATATAAGGGCTAGAGAGAAGGCTCAGTGGCTAAGAGCAGGGCTGCTCTTCCAGAGGACCCAGGCTCAATTCCCAGCACCCACATGGTGGTTCACAGCTGTCTGTAACTCCAGTCCCAGCAGATCTAATGTCTCCTTGGACATTGTAGAGATGCAGTGTACAGACTTACACATAGTCAAACCACCCATAAATATAAAATTAAAATGAAGCCAGGCATGGTCACATATCAGGTATCCTCCATGTCAGATATTTACCTTACAATTCATTAACAGTAGCAAAATTACAGTTATGAAGTAGCAACAAAATAAATGGCTGGGTGGCGGGGGAGCATGCCTTGAATCCCAACATTTAGAAGGCAGAGGTAGGTGTTTGAATTTGAGGCCAGCCTAGGCTACAGAGTGAGTTCCAGGACAGCTAAGGCTACATAGGGAAACACTGTATCGGAGAAAAGGAAAAAAAAATGATAACAAACAAACCCAGGAGGCTATTGTCAAACCTCTTCACTCTAGTGAGTCTCAGTTCTACCCACACTTAAGGCAGGGTCAACAGTTCTGAAGCCCAGATGCGGTGCCGCATCTGAACCTGCTGCACACAAAAAGCAGAGGCAGGAGGATCATGAGTTTGAGGCAATTCCCAGGTCCACAGCAAGACAGTGACTAAAACAAACAAGCAAAAACCACTTCTGACATCAGCATTGGGTAAAAAGTGACATTCAGAGTTTTGGCCCTTGATACAATAATTAAATTATTTTGGTACAATAAATATAATTGTCCAATATCCCTGGGATATCAGATGGAAGGGGGTGGCCATGGCAGAGGCAAAGACAGAAACATGGAGAGAGACAGAGAAACAGAGGCAGAGATGGAGATGGAGACAGAGAGATAGAGAGATATTGATTGATTGATTGATTGATGATAGACTATTGGAATGTTGTGCTGTCAGGATGTAGATATCAAAGTATTCCGTTTCACTCCCAGAGATCCCTCTCAGATGTAAAAGGGAGGGCCATATTGCTCAGTTAGATTTTTTTTTTCCCTCCGAGACAGTGTTTCTCTGTGTAGCCCTGGCTGTCCTGGAACTCACTCTGTAGACCAGGCTGTTCTCGAACTCAGAAATCTGCCTGCCTCTGCCTCCAAAGTGCTGGGATTAAAGGCATGCGCCACCACTGCCCAGTGGTCAGTTAGATTTCAACTCATTGTGCGGGACAAGTCTGTGGAAGGTTTCCAGAGGTGAGAAGTTTCTTTAACACAGTCTACTAGATAGACTCTGTAAGGACTCGGAGCTGTCACTTCCTCCTTTTCCCTAGGGGAGCACACAGCTACAACAGGTGCCAACATGGCAACCCGAGTTCCTCAGATCTTTTCAGCGGTGAGGAGCCTCACATGCACTCTGATGCACTCTGCTCGCCCTTACATGGGCGGTTTCCAGTAGGAAACTGCTTATTAGACCCTTTTATTCTGACAGAATGACAGTCAACATTGGGCCATGGCCTTTAAAAAAGTACAAATTAATGAGCAATAAATGGGATGCTTGACCTCTGCCCAGACTCTCCTTGTTCTCCTTTTCCCACATTTAGGGGCAAGTGGGGCCAGTAAGCTACTTACTGGAAACATCTCTTAGATGTAGGCTCACAGCCCAAACTATTTTCAATCTCATGAAGTTGGTTGGACAAATCTCATCTTTGCAGGGTGGAGAGATCACATTCTTTAGTGTGAGTTTTGGGCTGTCAGTCCAAGAACAGTCAAGGACAGTCAGTGGACTTGCTGAGGAGAGTGAATTCCTGAATCTGATTTTTGCTGCCTCTCATTGTCTGGATGAAACAACTTTGTGTGAGTCAGAAGATGTGCTATGGGAGGGACCTGGAGAGATGATTCAGTTAGTAAATCCCCAGGACCTGAATTTCATCACTACGGTGCACTTATGAATCTGGGTGTGGTAGTGAGTGTTTGTGATAGTACTGCTGCGGGGTGGAGACAAATGGGTCCCTGAGACTTGCTTTCCAGCCAGCCAATCCTGATTGATAAGCCCTACATATCAGTGAGAGAGCCTGTATTAAAAAACAAGGCAGGAGCTGGAGAGAGGGTTCAGCATTTAGGAGCACTTAACTTCTTTTGCAGAAGACCTGGGTTTTGATCCCAGCACTCACATGGTGGTAACTGCAAGTGATTTTGATCCCAGGGTGTGCAATGCCCTCTGGCCTCCTTAGGTGCCAGCATTCATGTGGTGCATATAAACTCATGTGGGATCATACAGATGCACACAAATGCTTGAAAAATATAGAAGCAAACAAGTAAAACCAGGGTGGATGACTCTTGGGGAGAAATGACTCTGGAGATGAGTCTTTGACTGCTGCATGCATGCACAGTAGACAAGCACAGTCACCCACACGCATACCCACTTCAAAGCAGAAACAGTAATTGTTTATGGCCTGCAGAGGTGGCTCAGTCACTGGTTAAGAGCACAGTCAGTTCTTCCAGAGGACCCAGATTAGATTCCTAGCACCCACATATACATATATACACATACATACACACAATTACATACACACACAACCATACACAGACATTACACATACACACAGATAAATACAATCACACACATACATATGCATACATACATAAAACATATACACACTACTATATACACATGCACACACAATCACACACACACATACAGTCATACAGATACATACACAAAGATAAATACACATAATCACACACATACGTATGTACACATACATAATACATATACATACAATCAGACACACATATATACACACACAATCACATACAGCCATACACACACACACACACACACACACACACACACACACACACACCGGTTACTTTAAAATGAATGAATGTCATCTGGAACAGTTTTACTTGTTTTTAAAGATTATGTCTGTGGGAGCACAGTATATGCACATGAATGTGGGTGCTGAGAAGACTTGAGGTCTCAGATCCTCCTGGGCTGAAGTTACAGGTAGTTCTCTCCCACCAGAGTGGTGAGGACTGGACTGGGGTCCTCTGGAAGAGCAGTATGCTTTTACTGCTGAACCATCTCTCCAACCCTCTGGAGCAGTTTGATGTTCAAGGAAAAATGGCCACATGCCCTTTGTCCTCACACAAGGATGCCTGCTGTACAGTAGCACATTTGTTATAGCTGATGAACCTACACTGTCATAGCATAATTATTCACAGTTCACAGGCAATGTTAGGATTTCCTCTGGATTGTGTGGCCTGTGGATTTTGACAAATACTGTCATTGCGGTATACACAGAACAGTTTCTCACTGCCTACAACCTTTCTGAGCACAGGGCCAGCAAGGCAGCTTCTTGCTTTTCAGTGGCACACCCACGAAATGCGTTGGTTAAGAAGCTGGTTTCCTTGTTATTGAGAACTTGAAAGTTTCTCCAGCTGTTACAGGGCCTACCTTTTGTTTTGTTTAACAATCTCAGAGTGAAAGCATGTGTGCAGAAAGTGACTGGAAGGGCAAATGAGGGTCAGTCCAGTCCTGAACTGACTCCTTGTGCCTTCTGATGCGCTTGGTGCCTCACTGTGCACTCTCCTGGTGCTGATTCAAATCCCTTAATACCTTGGAAGTAGTTTTTCCTTCAGGTTCTAAATTAAAACCTCAGTCTCCCTCAATCCAATCATATCTAGTTAATATGCTTTGGCTTTATGACTTTTTTGTTTGTTTGTTTGGTTGGTTTTTTGAGACAGGGTTTCTCTGTGGAGTCCTGGCTATCCTGGAACTCACTCTGTAGACCAGGCTGACCTGGAACTCAGAGATCTGCCTGCCTCTGCCTCTCGAGTACTGGGATGAAAGAAGTGTACCACCACCTGGTTATGAACTTCTCTTTTAAAATGTGTATTTCACTGCTGAGTGATTTCTTCCTGCTTGATAGGTTACAAGAAGAACCACCTTAGTTATAAATGTTCATTATATATACTTGTTTTGAGATCTTATTTATTTTTCTTTTATGTGTGTGGATGTTTGTCTGCTCCTGTATCTGTGAGCCATGCTCATGCAGAACCCTTTGAGGGCAGAGAGGACATCAGATCTCTTGCAACTGGAGCTGCAGAGAGTTGTGAACCATCATGTGGGTGTTGGGAATCAAACCCATATCCTCTGGAAGAGCAGGGAATGCTCTTAACTCCTAGCCATCTCTTCAGCCTCCCAAGCAACTGCTCTTAAAATGTAGCATGAAATCTCGTGAACTGCCAAAATGTTTCCACTTTCCACTTTAATCCTAAGATAGTCCAGAGCCTAGGCAGCTTAGACTTCCAGGACACTCCTTGAAAGCTGGGTCTGGTATTTTTCATAATACAGATGCTTTAGTCCTAGCTTGAAGCATCTTTTCTTAATATAAAAATAAAATTAAAGGCTGTAAAATGCTTTCATTACAACTGGCTCGCATTTATTTGTTTTATATACATGTATAAGAATGTGCGTGTGTATGTTTGTGTGTGCATGCATGTGCCATGGTGTACAAATGAAGGTCAGAGTGTAACTTGTAGGAGTTGGTTCTCTCCTTCCACCATATAGGTCTTGGGTATTGAACTGAGGTTGGCAGGCTTGGCAGCCAGAGCCTTTACCTGCTGAGCCATCTTTGCTGGCCCCAAACTGCTTTTCCAGGTAAGAGCTATGTTATGCTACCTTCCACTTCCAAGGACAGCAGCTGCCAGGAGTCTTTTTCCCCATCAGCATTGTGTTGCCTCCCTGATACTGATAGCATCCTTGTAGTCATCACAGGCAGTCAGAATGACCTATTTTGTTTTACTTACATTATTTTTTAGTCTATTTTTTGTTTTTAATACATCCAGACCACAGTTTCTCTTCCCTCCATTCCTCCCAGTGTTGTTCCCCCACAGCCTACCTTCTCCTTCAGATCCACTCCTCCTCTGTTTCCCTTCAGAAAAGATCAGGCCTCCCAGGGTTAGCCACTGAACATGGCATAACAAGTTACAATAAAACTAGATACAAACCCTCCTATCAAGGCTGGGTGAGGCAGCCCAGTAGGAGTAAAAGGGTCCTGAGATCTGAGAGTATCAAGAGATGCCCCCCCCCCACCTCACCCCCACCGTGAGAAGTTCCACACAAACACCAGGTTACACAGCCACGGTAAGTACTCAGAAGACCTAGCACAGATTCATACTGACTCTGTGATTGCTGTGTCAGTCTCTGTGATCCCCTATGAGCCCTGCTTAGTTGGTTCTGTGGACCATGTTCTCCTGGTCTCCTCAACCCCTCAGGCTCCTATAGTTTTGCCTCCACATTTTCTGTGGGGTTCCCAGAGTTCCAAGGGGAAAGATCAGATGGAGATATCCAATTTTGGCGCTCTCTCTCTCTCTCTCTCTCTCTCTCTCTCTCTCTCTCTCTCTAATCTTTGGCTCTGATGACCTCTTTATTTTATGGTCAGTTGATTTACAGCCTCTGGTTCATTAACTATGCTATGTATCGTTCATCTAAACAGACGTTGATAAATCTTCAACTTCCTCCTACGACTGAGCTCCTTTTATTCCACTTTTTCAAATGGCAAACATTGTAAGGAGCATTGTAAGCACGTCTGTGAAGAGTTTACTTTTAACTCGCTGTCAGGAAAGGTTAAAGAGGCCTAGAGAGGTAGCTCAGATCTGAGTTTCATCTCTACAAACCGTGTGTTTGTAATCCCAGTGCCTGGAAGTCACACAGGAAGCTCCCTGGGGCTTCTGGTCAGTCATCCTGGCCTACTTGGTGAGTTATCTGGATTTCAAAGAGGAAATGTAAAAGGGCTGACCAGGCTCTGTGCTCTTGACTGCTATGAAAGGGTGTGGTCACCAGGTCCCCGCACCCCAAGTCTCATCAGTCACAAGGCTACAGAATCCCAACATAAATCTCTCTGTGACACCCGTGAGTTTTTCTTGGACCTGGATTTACTCACTGCAGCCTCCGGCTGTGCCATGCTGACTGGAGGAGAAGGGAAAGTACTGGCAACTGAGTCCCTAACTAATAGAGGGATTATTAATGGCTTTAAATCTCTTTAACAGCACCACACCCCTTTCTGCTTCCTTTAGCTTGCTTCTTTAGTCTGTTGAGGAGGAAGGAACCTGATTTGTTCCCCCAGCTCCAGGGGTTCTGGGGGTGTCCATGCCTGAGTTGTTGTAAAGAGTAAGAGAAATATGCACTCGCCAGAATATTAAGAAGCTCAAAGAGGGGCAGGAAAGGCGACAGTTGGCGTCAGGACTGGAGGAATGCTTAGGAGTTCCAAGTGTCACAGGGTCGGGAAATCTGGGCTGGAGTCAGCCCCCAGGGAGCTCGCTCCTCATCCATCCCCACCCCCACCCCCAGTTGCAGCATCTCCTGCTCTGGATACTTGCGAACTACCCTGTCCCCCCTCTTCAGCCCCCAAGCAGCAATTTGTCCTGCAGGAACTGGCGCCTGGAGGGTAAAGGCAAAGGAAAGCGGATGGAGTGGGGAGCGCGGTGTGTGTGTGTGTGTGTGTGTGTGGGGGCGGGTATCAACAATCTCGAATGTTTGGGGAAGTGGAGACAAAGGAGAGCTTTAATTTTTTGCCTATTGTTCTTCCTGATGCCTCCACCGACCCGCCATCCTGAAGATCGCTGTCCTTGGTAAACTGAAGACCTTGACATGAGGGTTCCAGCAGAAACCGAGGAAACCGAGGAGAGGCACTGAGGAGAGGGACCCGGGAGCAGTGGAGTCTGAAGTGTCCCGAGAAGGGCCAGGTAGGGTCGGGGAGGTTTGGAGTACGTGGGATTGCGCCAGGTTTCCTTTCCTGAGTGGGCGTAAGAACTATTAACGCCCCTTCAAAGTGAAAGATAAGAAGAAAAAGACCCTCCTCTTTCTTAAAGTTAACCAAAGTTATTGGCAGCACTGGGGTTTCCTGGTCCAAGCGAACAGGACTGTTTTCTGCACAGTGCCCCGCCCAGTGAGATGTCACCGTGCTCAGGTGATATAAGGACAAGAGCCCGCAGGGTAGAGGTCTCTATTCTGGACCCAGGACACCATCTCTGACTCCAGGAGACGAAGTGGACTCGCTGCGGAGGACACGCGCCAGCGGGTAACAGGTCCCCCATAGTCTTTTGCACAAGTTTTATCAAAGTCAGGGTCATCAGGTTCCCCCCGCCCCGCCCCGCGCGAGGTTGTGGGGAGGAGGGGTGCCGCGCCTGAATTCCAGAGTTCGCTTCCCATTAGTTAACATGTGTGGTAACATCTAAGGATAGCCGGCTGGGGAGCATCTAGAGCCCATAGGCTTGGGCGGCAGAGAGCGGGAGGTGTAGAAGACTTGGGAAGGTGAGTCCCTGGGAAGGAGGCCAAGTAAGGTCCTATCCCGGGGAGGAGACGGGAAGTGTCCGCTCTATCACCAGAGCCACCTCTAAACCTCTGGCTCGGTGCCCACTGACCCAGGGGAACTCGCAAAGCCTTGTATTGATGATAACTGATAACACGGTTAACAATTCAAAGGACAGGCCAAAGAAGCAGGTCTGCAGACCGTGATTCCGTGACTTTGTTTCCCTTTAAACAGGGTGGTTCTGAAAGCAGAAGTGTCAGGGAAAGGTGATTGGAGATATGAAAGCATTTCGTAGTAGCTCCTCATGTCCTAGGGTTGGGGTGAGCTGGTGGCTGGTGGTTTAGATGCAAGCCCTTAAGAGGAAGTGGGTATACTGTCTGAAGTTCTCCAAACCGCCCCCCATCCCCGCCCCCCAAAGACCAAAGCTGGATTTGTCGTGCCTGGGAAATAGAAACTGACCTCTAATGTGTGTGTGTGTGTGTGGGGGAGGTGGGCAGCGGGAGGGAGTAGGCAGGAACTGAGGGTTTCTGTGTCTGGACCTATACCAGAGCAGTAACTTAGTGCCACAGCACGCTGAAGCAGAAGGAAGGGTTTAAATGCCAGAAGGCATTTAAAATTTAAATGCCGCTGTCTTTGTGAAAGTGAAAGAAGAGATGGATGTGACCATGGGCTTTCCTGATGGAATAGAAGTTACACCCATCAGAAAGCAGAAATCCATTTCAGAATTATTGACATAGCAAGAGGACTTTCAGGTGTCACTGCTGGACCCAAATGGCAGTCTCTAAGTCCCAATGTGGGAGGATTACTTTGTCGGTGAAATTACAAAACAAAATGAAAAACTGCTATGAAAGTTCTCGAGGGTATTACTTCCTGCTGTTACATAAATGCAAGAGAGGAGAGGAGGCTTCTCTTTTGTTACACACAGCTTGGAAAGCCTGCTGTTCTCACTGCACAGTAGGTTTTCACCGAGAAGTCATTTGATGGGTCTAAGGAGTCTAAACTTCTAACAATTAAGGAAAAGGAAAACAAAGATTAGAGGCATCTGAAAGTCTTAAAATGCCAGGTGAGACCCACACCGTTTAATCCCAGCACTGGAGAGACAGTGACAGGTGGATCTCCAGAAGTTCAAGACCAACCTGGCCTTCACATTGTGAGTTCTAGGTCACCCAGGGCTGCATAGTAAGACTTTGTCATAAAAAACAATGCCTCAAAATGCAGTATGCAGAATTAGAGCCATCAGTTTTTATCATAGATTTCGTTTTTTACAGAAAAACAAAAAACCACCACCACCACCAACACCAACAACAAAAAAACCCAGCAGACGGTTTGGTTTCCAGCGGTGCTGGGGAGAAAACTCAGGGTCTCCCACTTGCAAGAATGTTCTTTGGTTGGTGGTTGAGACTCTGAGAACCCCAAGGATCCATGTTAGTTGACTCTGTTGATAGGAACTTCCTGTGGAGTTCCTATCCCTTTAGGGGCTGCAATCCAAGAAGGAAAATTCTTATAGTTTGCTGTGTTGAGTTTTCTTTTCTATCTTTAAGAAAGCTCTATTTGCTTGGGGCTGGAAAAGTGGCTCAGCAATCAAGAGCACCGCTTACTCTTGCAGAAGCTGATTCCTGGCTCTCCCAAGGTGGCTCATAGCCATCAGTAACTCCAGCTTCAGGGAATCTAACGCCCTCTCTGACCTGCACAGGCTCCAGGCACACACATACACACACACATGTGGACTGAACACCCAGACACACTAAGTAAAGATAAATGAAGTTTTAAAAGGACATCATCATTTTCTTTTATGTTTCTTGGTGTTTAGCCTGCATGTATGTCTGTTTATTATGTGCATGCTGTGCCCTTGGAAACCAGAAGAGGTTGTCAGATTCCATGGGACGGAATTACAGACAGTTATTCCCCACGTGGGACTGGATTTGAACCCAGGTCCTGTGGAAGAACAGCCAGTGTTCTTTCACTGAGCCATCTCTCCATCCCTTTCTTTCCTATATTATGCATTTAATATCATGTATATGAAACGTCTGCCTAACCCAAGAGAAAAATGTTGAGAGAGAGAGAGAGAGAGAGAGACAGAGAGAATATGAATCTGACCACACACACTGTAGCAACCGAACCATAACTCCTGATTATTTAAAAGTTGATTGGCTAATAACTGGCAACTTTCCTAATTTTGCCTCCACTTCCTACGCAGGAAGCCAAATATCTTCCCTAAATTAATCATGAAGGATGCTCCATTTCTAGCAGGTGGTCTGTTTCCCCAGTAATAACAATCTCAGTTAGACCACACCCAAGCTTAGCAGGCTTTTAAACTCTCCTTCCTGTCATTGAGATCCAGCCAATGGTGGTTGACTCTAATTATAGCAAGCTCAGAATCAATATCATGTTCTCAAGTGAGTGCTCTTAACAACACCCATGGTTTCCTGGAGGTTCCTGCAAGACACCAGCTCACCACTGGTTGCTCTAGAGCTCAGCCTTTGGCCAGGTGAGTACCCATCATGCCTCTTGCTCTTTGCTGATGGGAGCTTGTTGGTTCTGCACCGATGTGGTGAGTGGTGACTCAGTTCTCTCCTATTGAGTTCTCTGGTACTTGCTTTCAGGCAGTGTCCTGGGTGAAGTCAGTCAACCTATTCCTTTTTATCCCCTTCTTTCTTTTGTGTGCCCCATTAACCATAACAATGAGAGTTGCCAGGCAGAACTGACCCCCGCAGACCAGCGAATTTGCAATTCTCTCTGAACTGGTGTCCCTTTAGACCAAAAATTATAGGCCACCCCTATTGTTCCAAATAGTCACTAACTTTGTTCATGAAATTCTGCCAGGTATAGCTGCAGGAATTCTGTCTTTGCCTTCCTAACCAGATTTGCATTGCATCGATATTCTATGAGTGTGTGCGTGCATACATGTGTATGTATGTGTACATTTGCATGTGTAACCTTTTTTTTCTTTTTGTTTTTTTGAGACAGGTTTTCTCTGTCTGTCTTGGAACTCACTCTGTAGATCAGGCTGGCCTCAAACTCAGAAGTCCGCCTGCCTCTGCCTCCCAAGTACTGGGATTAAAGGCGTGCGCCACCACTGCCCGGTATGTGAGTAACTTTTTTTGTGTGTGTCAAAAAAATAGACCCCACCTGGATCAGAGGATTCAAATCATCTTTTCGATAGTAACAATGATAAATTCCTAATAAAATCACATTAGACTAAAAAAAATCTTAGGAATTTCCTAGTCTTGATCCGTGAAGATAGACAAAAATGAAACAAGACAACAAACACCAGCATACTACACAGATTGCTTTTCAAGGAAGTTTCCTTCCTGGAGTCTACAAGTACTATTAGAAAATTTCCCGGGTTTTACAGATGACCCGAGAGACTTAGCCACTCAGAGAACTTGACCAAAATAGTCCCCAAACCACAGCATATGCTCTGGTAAGACAGCTCAGTGAGTAGAAGGGTTTGCACATAGGCCTGCTGACTTGAGTCCCATCCCAGATCCCACAAGGTGGGAGAGAACTGACTCCTGACCTCCTTGTGCATGCAGGGGCACTGGCCAGTGTGTGCACACAATACATTTTAAAAAGAAAGCAAAATCAGACAAGGAGTTCCCTGTGGCCATTTCTGTGATGAAAGTGGCCATCCCACAGACTTGGCCTCAAGCTATGTGGGATAAAGGGCCAACTTCAGAAAAGCGTCCTTAAACGTCATTTCCCACCTGCTCGTTCTTGTTCTAGTCTAATGGTTCTGTCTTTCTGGGTTTCAGGAGACGGTTTCAGCTAAAAGCGAAGAAGATGAATTTCCTGGCAAATTTGGAACTGAACTTTGCGGAGTGCGTAAGAGATGTAGGAAAAGCCACCCTTGGGGTTAGGCAAAGGGTGGAAATGGACGCCACACACCGGATGAGACAGAACGAAGTCATCTCGCAAGCCGTGTGCGCTCTGCTGAATTCCGGAGGTGGTGTGGTCAGGGTTGAGATTGAGAACGGAGACTATGATTTTGAGAGGGATGGAGTAGGCCTGAATCTGCCGCCATTGTTCAGAAACCATTTAGACGAGATGCTGCATGGAAAGTTCTTTTTAATGTATGTGAGTTCGTGGGACGTGGCAGCTTCACGTGTGCGGATCGCTACCTTGTGTTCCAATTTGTACCACAGATGTGGAACATTTACCGAGGTCATGGATTCTGAAGAAGCCCTGACATTCCTCAGAAGGGTCCAGGCTCTTAGGAATCTTGGTGATCCTGACTCACTAAATCTACAGGAAGCTCCTGTTGATGATAATCAGATCTTAGCTTCTCATTTTTTTAATGGCCAGCAGCTCCAGTATCTGGAAAAACTCAACTTTACAGCGTCCCCACACGTTGAATTTCAAATGTTCTCCACAGACCTTTCACAGGGCATTAGGGAGAGACTTCCCAAGTATGTTTCTGCACTTGCCAATTCTGAAGGAGGCTATGTGTTTTTTGGTGTGCATGATGAGACCTGTCAAGTCATTGGCTGTGAAAAGGAAAGAATAAATCTTCCTAACTTGAGGTCTACTATTGATGCCTGTATCAGGAAGATGCCTGTCTATCACTTCTGTGCACATAACCACAAAGTGCAATATGCCCTCAAATTCCTTGAAGTGTATGATAAGAAGGTCCTTTATGGGTATGTCTGTGCAATCAGGGTAGAACCATTCTGCTGTGCAGCATTTGCCAAAGCGCCCGATTCCTGGGAGATGAAGGACGATAATATGAAGCAGCTAACCGCAAATGACTGGGTCTCTTGGATGATAGAAATCGACCCAGGTCAGGGAACAAGACAGAAATGATATGTTTGCTGGGTGGGGTGGGGTGGGGTTGGGGCAGGGCGAGGCACGGGGTGGGGCGGGGCGGGAGTGGGGTAGGGGGGGTGGGGCAGGGGAGGATAGAGAGAAAAGAGAGATGTGAAATTCTTTGGAATTTGGGGAAAGAGATTAATTCCTACAGATGATAGGAATACTCTGCATGGATCAGAATGGCAGTTCCATTAGAAGTTGATGCAGTGGTAATCGGAAATAGTCACTTCTGCTCCACGTTTTCTTTTCTTGTTTATTTTTTGAGTCAGGTTAGCCTAGGCTAGCCCCAAACTCAAAACCCTCCTGCTGCAGTCTTCAAGAGTCTTGGGTGACAGGCGTGAACCACCACGCCTGGCATAGCTTTCCTCCTGTTCCTATTAAGACCTCTTCCTTTCCAAATACCAGCTTTCATTTAACTCCTCAGCAAATCCCCATTCCACACTGACAGATGTGTCCTTTCTAACTTTTTGACAGTTTCTCCTCCCCATTTTTTTTTAAAGATTTTATTTATTTATTATATGTGAGTACACAGTAGCTGTCTTCAGACACACCAGTAGAGGGCATCAGATTTCATTACGGGTGGTTGTGAGTCACCATGTGGTTGCTGGGATTTGAACTCAGGACCTTCAGAAGAGCAGTCGGTGCTCTTAACCTCCGAGCCATCTCTCCAGCCCATCCTCCCCATTTTTTAAAGCACTCTTTTAAACAAAAATTAATTTTATTTTACATGTATAGTTATTTTACCTGCATATTTGTACAACATGTACGTGCAGTGCCTGCAGAGGTCAGAAGAGGGCAACAGAACTGGAGTTACAGATGGTTGTGAGCTGCCATATAGGTGCTAAGAACAGAATCTAGGTCCTTCAGAAGAACAGCAATGTTCTTAAGTGCTGAGTCACCTCCCAACCTGCAAAGAACATTTTTTAATCCTTTCTCTGAGCTTTTTAGGAGCAAACCATGATTTCTCCATTTTCCCATTTCAGAAGCCTCAATATGACACTAAGCTACTGAAAGGCAGAAAGCAGGGATGTGATAGGCGTCTGCTTTGGAAAAGGCAAGACAAAATGAGATTAGATGAGAGAAAGCCAATGGTAACTTCAAAAGTAACAAAACAGGGAGGGAGGCAGAGATAGGGGGCTTGTGGAGGGGAAACTGGGAAGGGGGATAACATTTGAAATGTAACTAAATAAAATAACCAATAAGAAAGTAACAAAACAAAGGAACAAATAAGGCAACAAATGAGGTCCATTTCAAAATTATTCAGAATTCTATACCATCAACCATCACATTTTCTATTCACATATACTTAAACTAGTATTCTAAAAATATAAAATAATTGTATTTCAATATGATTAAATATTAAAGATTTGGAGAGGGGGCTCGGAGGTTAAGAGCATGGGCTGTCCTTGCAGAGAACCTGGGTTTGGTTTCCAGCTGATCTGATCTGGAAATGCAAATATCTGCAAATGGCAGCTTTGAGTTTAACATGGCTCAGCTAAGAAGTGGGGTCTGTCCTCCTTATACTCAACTTCTGTTTCATGTCTCCTCAGAGCTTCCCAGTTTCCCTCAGATGATTCCCAGGAGGAGTATGTTAAATGCCACACCCCGCAGCAGGACTGTGTTCGTACATAAATATTTGAAATGTGTGGAGGAACTGCAGAAGGATTACTTTCCAGGTAACTGTCATTTCTGGCCACTTTGAAACATGCTGATTGTTCCCATATTTAGGGGTGGGGGAAAGCCTTGATTTGAATGTCCATACAAAACCACCTATGGAAAGTTTAGAGAGGGGCGGGAGCTATAGCTTAACAGTTAAAAGCACTGGCTGCTCTTTCAGAGAACCTGGGTTTGATTCCCAGCACCCACATGATGGCTTACAACCATTACCACAATGGGTAACTATGTTGCAACAGAGTTGCAGAACCCATCATTAGCAGTGAGAATGAGTGCATTATCGCCATGTGCAATCTCAGGGCTGAGTGTGGACCATGTCCAGGTACATCTTGTCACGACCTTGTTCGTGGATTTTCTTGGTTTGTTTATTGATTACAAAATGTTTTGAAACATTCTAGTGTTTCTGGATTTTTCTTGGTTTTAGTTATTTCACTATTAAGCTTTTGCATACGGCCAGGACATAGAACAAAGATATAATCTAGTAAGTAATTATACCATGAAACTTGTGTAACTACCTAAATAAAATAAGTAACTAGAGCTTTTCAAATGATCTGCTGCCATTTCTTTTTCAGATTCTCTTCTTTTGATGGCTTTTGGAAAATGGCTAATATTCTTCTCTTTCCTCTTCTTCCTCCTCCTCCTCCTCCTCCTCCTCCTCCTCCTCCTCCTCCTCCTCTTCTTCTTCTTCTTCTTCTTCTTCTTCTTCTTCTTCTTCTTCTCCTTCTCCTTCTCCTTCTCCTCCTCCTCTTCCTCTTCCTCCTTCTTCTTCTCCTCCTCCTCCCTCTCCTCCTCCTCCTCCTTCTTTTTCTTCCCCCCTCTCTCCTTTCCTCCTCCACCCCCTCCATCTCCCCTTTCTCTTTTTTTCTTTTTCTTTTTCCAAGACAAGGCTTTCTCTGTGTAGCCCTGGGTGTCCTGGACCTCAGAGTTAAAGGTGTTGCCACATGCTGGCCCATGAGAGTGAACAATCAACATCTGCCACAGGTTATGAGTTAGGTCAGTCTGTTTATAGGAGAGGCAGCATGAAGGCAGTTTCCTTTGTGAATAATGGAACTGTTTTGTATTCTGACTGTGATGGTGGCTACATGAAACTGTGGGTGTGCTAACATCCAGAGCTGTACAACAAGAATGTCTACCCTATGTAGGTTCATTGTGAGGTTTAAAAGTCTTTTAAAAGATTTTTATAGCTGGGCAGTGGTGGCGCACACCTTTAATCCCAGCAATCCACTTGCCTCTGCCTCCTGAGGGCTGAGACTAAAGACACATTCCACTACTCCCAGCTCATACTTCTCCTTTTATTAGCTCTCTATTCCTCCATCATTCCACTGGTTAACTAAAGGGCACCCTGGAGACTCAGCCCAGATGTCTTCTTTTCATAAAGACAACTTGTCTTTCTTCCTAAGCTGTACTTCCCACTAATGTTTGCATAGTCCAAGAGAGGCTCTTTCTTGCTGCCTTTGCTACTTTGTTCTCATTGTTGTCTGTGTTCATGGCAGCTGGTGTTGATCCCAGCTGGTTATGGGCTCCCCTAGACTCAGGATTACTTCTCTTTTTGTTACTAATATAAAGCTGATCATTGACACATGGTAGGGCTCAAAGGTCAGCAGATCTACTTCATGTAATGATGAAGAAAGAAAGAAAGAGAGAGAGAGAGAGAGAAAGGGTCCTGGTCCTTTAAGTCCTGCTGATTGACACATACTCTTCTATAAAATTTTGCTGGCTTGCTCACTCCACCTAGTGGTTTTAGAGTGTGATTACAGCCTGGGCCTGGGCTTGAAGGCTTTCCAGAGCTGTCCTGGCTTTCGTCCACTGGTAGCATCTCCTCTCTTCCACTCTCATTGGTGTTAGAGTGCTTATTCCAGAAAGATTCCCACAGCAATGGTGGTTATTAGCCTGTCTCTGATTCATTTCGATTCTTTCCTTGTCTAGTGTCACCCAACAGGATTACATATACTCCAGAGAGCGTCTACAAGGACCTCTTCTCAGACTACAGAGGACTAAGAAATTTAATAAATGTGGAAATGCGCTGTTTCTCTCAAGGGATATTGATCTTCTCCCACAGCTGGGCTGTGGACCTAGGTCTTCAGAGGAGGCAAGAAGTCATCTGTGACGCTCTTCTAATTTCCCCGAACAATGTCCCAATCCTGTACACCATTTGCAACAAGTGGGATCTGGGAAACAGGCTCTATTCCATGACAGTTGCCTGCACCCTGAAGCAGAGGCTGGTGAACATGGGTGGCTACACTGGAAGATTAGGCATCATTCCCTTGGTCTTACAGCTGGGTTCTGACCAAAGAGTAAGGGATGATTTAGAAGTGCCGGTTTACCCCGAATCCTATTACTTCACAACCACACAGCAGGTGGAAGCTCTGTTGCAGTCTCTTGTGGTCATCTTGTTTGGGTTCAGACCCTTGTTAAACGAAGAGTTAGACTCTGAGTCTGAGACTGTGGCCCTACTCACAGACCAACAGTATGAGTTGCTTTCAATGAATCTGAGCAAACACAGAGAGCTGTTTGTTCACGGCTCACCCGGATCAGGGAAGACCACTCTAGCTCTCAGGATCATGGAGAAGATTAGGAATGTGTTCAACTGTCAAGCTTATGACATTCTTTACATCTGTGAGAACCAGTCTTTGAAGAGGTTTGTGAGGTACGCGGCCTGACTCTATTCGTTTCTTTCTGGTGGGCAATTTTAATGGGCGTGGCTTTCGATGGGTGTGGCTTTCGATGGGTGTGGCTTTCACCGGCTAAGCTCTGGGTTGTTGCTACCACGCTCAGGAACTATTCCTATCTATTGGGCTGACTTGCTTTGCTTAGCTGAGGAAATCTGACTGTGTTTCTTACACTTTCAGCAAGAAAAACATTTGCCAGGTGGTGACACGGAAAAACTTCATGAAAAATACCTTTGATAACATGCAACATATCATCGTGGACGAAGCTCAGAATTTCCGAACTGAGGAAGGGGACTGGTATGCAAAGGCAAAAGCCATCGTTCAGAGAGGGAGAGATGGCCCAGGAGTTCTCTACATTTTTCTGGATTACTTTCAGATCAGTCACTTGTGTTGCATTGGCCTCCCTGAGCTCCAACACCAGAGGCCAATAATGAGGCTCACCAGGATGCTCCGCAGTGGAGACATCATAGCCAACTACCTTCAATATATAATGCATCAAATCAGAGAAAACCCTCCCCCGAATGTCCCCCAAGAGGCCCTGACGATGGGCGAAGACCCTGTATGGGGTCCAGATGTCACAGGCAGTTTAGAGAATATTAATGACTTGAATATGGAGCAGATGACAGTCTATGTAGCAGAGAAATGCCAGTATCTTTGGAGGTCTGGATTTTATCCCACGGATGTTGCCCTTCTTTTCTCTAAAGCCAGAGATATAGAACGATGTAGAGAAAGGCTTCTGCTAGCAATAGGTAGGAGGACCATGTTTCAGCTTGGCGAGGAGCCCAGTTCACTAGCGCAGTTCAGGGAGGGGGAGGGGTTGGATAGTCTGGGTAATCAGATCGTGTTCGATAGTGTCCACCGATTTTCAGGCATGGAAAGAAGTATAGTATTTGGGATCATTTCAGCGGGATCTGAGAGAACCATTTTCAACAACATTCAGCTCTGTCTGGCTTCCAGGGCAAGGACCCATCTGTATATTATAAATGCTGAGCTTTGACAGGAAGATACCAGCTTTCAGTGAGCTAGGGTTTGGTCTCTAGATGTCGTTGAAACTCTTCGATCTAAACATTTAAGCACCAAAACATTTTATGTACAGTCACCCACTCAGGGCAAGCAAATATGGGTATGGGGGATTCAGACAGTAGTAAGAGAGAGCAGAGCAATTAGCGCTCTCTCTCTCGCTCTCTCTCTCTCTCTCTCTCTCTCTCTCTCTCTCTCTCTCTCTCTCTCTCTCTCTGTGTGTGTGTGTGTAGGATTGGTTGTTTGAGGTAGGAAAGAGCTAATCATGAGACAACTGCTGGACTATATGTTCTGGTGGACTCAATTTCTTCGTTTTTAACACAGTTACCTGCAGAAATGCTTGATCCTGGTGTGTGGGGAGAGCATTAAGGGTGGAGGGGGAGAGTGTGTCCGTCTTTAGCAGGACATGGTTTGAAATGTAAGTTCACAAACTGCAAGCTATAATTTCAGGGTGAGCCCAGTTTAGATCGTTGTGTTATTTCCTGTTTTGCCTTTTTTTCGGCATTCTATTTTTGATCTTTGCTTTCTACATGACTTGTTCATTCAGAATCTCTGCCCTATGACTTTAATATTGTTCCCATGGAGACTCAGAGTTACTACAGTCAAAGTGCCAAAGTGTGAGTTTAGTGGTTTGGAGGGTATAGGGCCTAAGAGGAAGAATGTACAGATTCTAAGCTTGGCATCGCTTCACACTTAATTTAGTAAGCAGAGTATGCAAACGTAAGTCAAATATCTCTGATCTCTGTGTGCTCAGTAGTCCAACCAGTCTTCCAAAGGCTGTTGTTGAAAAATACTCACTTTATTTTAGGTTTCTCTGAAACTTAATATTTAGAGTCAAACAAAGCAAACTTTTCTGGGAGACACAAACAAACAGAAATCCAGAGTTCATTTTCTATTAAAAAGAGCAGAAGCTTTGCATGTGTTTTTACTTATGAATGTAATGGATTTATAAGTGACTTCCTCAGTTTTTATCAACTTGTATCCTGGGTAAACATTTCATAATCATAGTGGATATTGATAGTGGATAGTGAATGGGGGAATTTGAAAACAATGCAACATAGAAGAATTTTTACTATGTAGGATTTAGAAGTGCTCACATACTGTCATAATTGATTCAACCTTTTTTATTTTTTTTAAATAAAAGACATAAAATGCTGCAAACTAAAATGGAACCTTTCTTTATTCTTTTACCTTGTGATGCTTTTTCCCC
Organism: Tokudaia tokunoshimensis; assembly: GCA_036184795.1. NCBI lineage: Eukaryota > Metazoa > Chordata > Mammalia > Rodentia > Muridae > Tokudaia > Tokudaia tokunoshimensis. The sequence continues at coordinate 38,732,018 of BTHU01000010.1, read as the reverse complement.
CTTCCCTCAAGGACAATGACAATCAGGACTTTGGGATACGTGTTAGAGTTTTATACACACAGGTGATGGCATCAGACTGCACTAAGCAGCAGAATAAAGTGAGGGTGGGAGGGAAGGCACTGGACTCCAAATGACTGGTGATTGGTTTCTATGGCAACAGTAGTAATTATAAAGATAATAGAGGGCTGTGGAAATAGCTCAGTCAGTGGAGCTGAGTTCAAACCCTAGTAACCATGTAAAGAAATGGGCCGTGGCCATGCACATGTAATCCCTGCTCTAGGTTCCTGCCCTACCTAAGTTTCTACCCTGACCTTCTGGTACCTGGATGTGTAAGCAAAATAAACCCTCCTCTGTGATGGTTTGTATTTGTTTGGCCCAAGATGTGGCACTATTAGAAGGTATGGCCCTGTTGGAGTAGGTGTGTCACTGTGGGTATGGGCTTTAAGACCCTTCTCCTAGCTGCCTAAAAGCCAGTCTTCCACTAGCATCCTTCAGATGAAGATGTAGAACTCTCAGCTCTGCCTGCACCTAGATGCTGCCATGTTCCCACCTTGATGATAATGGACTGAACCTCTGAACTTGTAAGCCAGCCCCAGGTAAATGTTGTCCTTTATAGGACTTGCCTTGGTCATGGTGTCTCTCCACAGAAGTGGAAACCCTAAGACAGTATTAAACAGTCTGGGCCTGTGAGGATGACTGTATTGGCTCTGGGAATCTGGCATTTCTCTGCCTTACTTGAAGTAGTTTCAACAAAGCTTCCTTCGTTCACAGCTTCAGTTGTTTAACAGAGAGACTTCTTAGTGTTTGTAACAGAGATCTGTCAGGCCCCAAAGAAACCTGGGACAAGACTCACTCAGAACCTGTGGCTTCTCTCCAAGTCTCTACCCTAACCCTCTGTAGCCCAGGGTCTGGGCTTTGCTTCTCTTCCCCCAGCTTCTCATTCTCCATAAACCTGCCATTTCAGCCTTGCACTCTCTTGGTTCTAGGAGCCTCTCTTGGTCTTCTTGCCCTGTCTCTTCTAATCCCCTCTCTCTTCTTCCTCTCTCACTTTTCCCCTGCCTCTTCTCTTGACCACGTTCAGTCTGGACCCTTCCAGAGGCCTCTGGCTGTGCTCTTCCTCATGTCTACAGTAAAACCTTCCCCTCAACGTTCCCTAGGAGGTGTCTGTGTCCTCATTTTCATTCGAGATCTAAGTAACATTAAATCCTTTATTTCCAGTGGAGTTTATCCAGCATTTAACTCCCAGCCAGATGCTTTTACACAGACATCCTCTTGGGAAAGGTTAAGCCCCCTAACCAATCTCTAGTGATGCCTGAGCAGGGTTCCAAGACTGAGGCAACTGTGTAATTTTCCTGGATTGGAGACAACAATCTCTCTGCTATTTCCTGGTACATAAGAGAGGATCCTCCGCCATTTCTGTAAAACATCTTGGGGAAAATAAGCTAACACTGTAACTGAGAGAATTCTGTAAGCTTGAATCTTGGTAAACACAAAGCCAGAGTAAGTACAGTAGAGAAGGGTTTATTGCCTGCAGCAGACAAATAACACAGGAGTCATTTCCAAAATAAGGCTCTTTTCAAACAGAAGAAGCCTGGGGTTTTTATTCAGGGGCCCTGAATCCACTCATATAGGGGTGGGCCTGTCTTCATTACTTTCCATAGCTGTGACAAAACATTATAACCAAGACTCTGTGTGTATATATGTATACATACATTTAATTCAGAGTCTCACAGTTCTAGAGTGTTAGACTCTATGACCTTCATGGTAGAAAGCATGGCAGCAGGCGCTGTGTAACTTCAATTTTTTCAAAACCTATTTTTAACGATGGTTCTTAAACACTTTAACCTCCCTTCTAGCCCACCACCCACCAGAGGTAGTGGAAAAGAAAGGACATGGAGGAAGTGGACCTATTTAGAAGTTGTTCTTTGAAGCAAATCTCATTTGTGTTGTCAAGAGATCAGTAGTTTAGTTTACAGATCAGCAGTGGCAGCTCAATCCAGTTGCAAACACCTCAAGGATAAACCAGCAGTCCAGTTTGGTACAGTTGGGATAGCAGCAGTGGTGGCACAATCTAGCAGGAACAGCCAGGCCTCAGGCCAACTGGCACCAGTCAGCAGAAAGGACCAGAGCCAACAGGAATGCCAGGAAAAGTTCTCAGCTGTGACTCTTTCAGAAAAGTGAAGATCAGCAAAGATATGAGACCAACAAGCGTTGCACAGCTAGCTCTCTAAGCAAGCCAAGTTCAGCCTCCATCACTGTCCACTGAGTCCTATTTATACCCTCTAAACATCACGTGTCCTCCACGGATCTTGTCTCAGCACATGAGTCTGTCTTAACGAAACTCCACGTGAGTCTGTCTCAGCTGACATCATTTGGCCAATCAGCCTGAGTCTGTGGAAGTAGCAAGAAGCCTTTGCATGCCACCTGAAGTATTTTTGTGCATTTCTCTCTATGGAGTTGCAACAAACAGAGCTCAACTACTTAGTGTAAGTCAGACCAATACATGTGTGTTGTTAACGAAGAATCCTTCATCACATGTCTTTTCACATGCTTGTTGTAGCAGAACATCTTTACTTGTGTCTGCTTCAGTGAAAAGTTCCTTCACTTGTCTGCCTTAGTAAAACAGCTTTTCAGTTGTGTCTACTTCAGGAAAACACTCCTTTAGGTGTTTGCCCCAGCAAAACACCATCCAACACAACTGACTTTCCAAAGGACCCTTAAATTTCCACTTCACGAGTGGGCGTTAAGACTTTTCAAGGGTCTGAGGCATACTTTTGGTTTTGTGAACTCTCAGAGTGAACTGCTGTGCTGAGAAAAATCACAAGCATCCTCAGAGACTTCCCCTGGTAAGTCATAGTAATTTTCTGTGACATTACTTCTGTCAGGATCCCAACCTGAGATGAGGAGGTTTTTTTATGGGAACAAATACTCTCTTGTCCAGGGCAAAAAGCAAAACCTTTGCACTACTTACACAAGGTTCTTGACAGATGGATTGTGGTGACACTAACCGCTGGGTAAACTGCTTCATGTCTTGCTTCCTGCCAGGAACAAACTATAGACCCTGTTGAGTTGACTGCTCTACTCTGCCTAAGTCAAGGTAAGCCAATTTTCCCAAGTTCCTCCTCCACATGAAAATCCTGAAGACCTTCTGGGTCTGGCATTGAAGGCCTATGCTATCCTGTGCAGCAGCTGAAGATGCAATGCTGTCCTGTGTGACAGCTGAGGACCTATGGCCTCTGCCCCACAATGAGGCCTTTGAGATCATGGCAGCCTACTAGAGTAATAGGCCAGGTAGCTGGTAAGTCTCTGTCATTTTAATCAACATAGAGACCATTTGGTTTATACTTCCTGCTATAATGTATCCTTCTGTGATTCCTGGTGGTGTTGACAGCTAACTGTAGCTTTGTCAATTTGTCAGCCACAGGCAGCCAGCTTTTCTCTCAAGGTTGCAGCTGCCTGATCAATGTATACCATCTACTAAAACTAAGTCTTATCTTTCTAGAGCTACTAGGTCTCCCAATGAAAAAGGCAAACTCACAGACAGGTTGCCTTGCTGACAGGCCTCATATTAAAGGATAAACAAGTTTCTGGCAGTGCCAAGGGTCCTGAAGGCACTGCTTGACAAAGGTCCAGTGCTTGGACAACCTGGACTGACTCCCCACTGCCCTCGGTGGACTTTTGCTACACAGCTTTTGCTATACTTATGTTTCTCACTGTTAAAGGCCTCTCGCCAAAGCTAGAGCTGGGATAACAAAAAGCTAGTGTAAACAAAAATAAAGTTAAAGTTCCCCAGAAAAAACATTTATGTAGAAATTTGAGTCTTTCCTACTTACACAAGCATTTAGATCATTAAAGAGTATTTGATAGTAAGCATGAGTGGATTTGAGAAGAATTATTAAAGAAGAAAAACTTAGGGAAATTCTAGAAGCTGACAAACTGTAATCGAATTGCAATTTTTTTTTAATGTTTAACTTTAGAAACAAGGATCTTGTATGAATAGAAAGAGATTTTGATCATACAGTTAATGACAGGTCTTGGTACCTTCCTGAAGGCAACAGTAAGCAGTTTTAGGAATCCTGGTGTTCTTCTGTTCTTTACAGAATTGTAATAAAGCTAGGAATCGTATTGTAACAAGGGTTCATGACAGAGACAGACACACAGAGGAAGGCATCTTGGCTCAGTGAGATGCCTGCCTTCCTGAAAAGACTTTTCAGACCAGAACTTTTCTGATAGACTGCCTTTGCTTAAGCAAGGGACTACACAATATTTTAAGAATCAAAGAAAAAGGGTAGTGGGTCTTATGAAAAATATAAAAGAAATATAGAGGAAGGAAAGGATGAATTAAATAAGGGTCAGAGATTTAACTTTTGTAGAAAGCCAAGTTTGATATAATATGTAGTAAGAAATCACTTTTGATCTATTAATCTTATGCCAAGCTGAAATAGAATCAAATTCAAACAGAGTCATTCTGTCTAGTACTTCTGTAACCACAAGGCTTTATGACACCAATCTTAAGGAAGAAGATGTTGAGTTTAAAGAAAATTGATTTTATCATAATGTTAATTTTTAGCTCTCATAAAATTGCTGTTTGCTTGCTTTGCTCTTCTTTCAATATTCTTATGTAATCGAGAAAGACTTTAGAACAAAATGTATTTTGAAAAGCTGTGTGATCAATTAATAAAATTTCTGAGGAAAGATGCCTATTAAAACCAAATAGACCCAGATCTACCAATAGGTAAATTTATTAGCTGAAATAGTTCTATTTGACAGGACACTCAACCTACTCTGTAAAAGAAGGGAGTTATTGTTTGGTGTTAAGAAAAAAAATTGTTACTTTGCAAACCACTCAGTAATCATTAGAGATAATTGGGCTGTACAAAACAAAACAAAAGACAACACATTGCTAAAAGGGAGACCTGAGACTGGTTCCTATTCTCTGTTTCAGGCTCCTCCTAGATAGTAACATTGATGCCTTTGGCCCTTCTGTTCCTTCTAGTTACTGTTGGCCCTTGCATCAGTAATTCATTAACTAGATAAAGAAATACACATCTGGGTGTTATTAAGCTGATAATTATTAGATCCCAATGTGAACAGGTCTCACCATAGAGTCAAGGATTTGACACTGGATATAACTTGGGAGTGTGTGTGTGATGGCTAAAGTTATCTTTTATGTTTGAGATATTTAAAACAAAACATGTTTCTAACCAGTAAGCTCCACTTGCCCAAGGACACATAATTTCCTGGAATTCTGGGGGCTGTTCATGTAAAATAACAAGCCTAGTGTTTGCACTTCTTCAAACAAGCATGGTTGCACTAATTGCAGAAGATGTGTGGTTGATCACACAGGCAGGAGGTATGTAGGCAGGAGACACATAGGCAGAAATCATGTCAGGATGTATGCTTGCACCTGATTGGACGAAGGTGGGAGGTATGTAGCCTTGTGAGTTTTGCCTTTATAAGCCCCTGTCTAATGTAATTTAGGGTCATTCTCTGGGAATCCCAGGTATGGGCCTATCCTCCCCCAACCCCTGGCCTCCTCCTCCTCTTCTTTCCTTAAACATCAAGTAGGACAAAGAACAGAGCTGCAAGGACACTGCTGAATTCAAGTGCACTGTCACTTTCCATTGGCCTCTTAATCTGGATGCCTGCAAGGTTGCAGAAAGCTGGTACTCAGATGGAAAGAACCAGACTATCCAGTACTACTTTTTTTTTTTCTTTTAAGCTACTTTTAATCAAAGTTAATGCATCATGACTTTGAAACATAGAATGTTTTCAGGCTATTCTTTCTTAAAACGGGTTATGAACCTTTAAGGTCAAAAGGACAAAGCAATGATTTCAGGTTAGTAAAAACATTTTTTTTAAAAAATAGTTGAGGTTTCTGAATGTCTTATGAAGGTCTATACTCCTAGAAATTAGGAGATGAAAGCAAGAAGGTCAGGAATTCAAGGACAACCTCAACTACATAGTGAGTATGAGACCAGCCTAAGCTATAGGAGAATCTATCTAAAAAAAAAAAGCAAAATATTAAATTACATTGAGAACTAAACACACTTGAGTCAGTTTCTTCACTTCTCTTCTAAACATATACCTTAAAGACAAATTCAAAAATATTTTCTTTCTTTTTTCTTGGATATTTTCTTTATTTACATTTTAAATGTTCCCCCTTTCCAAGTTTCCCCTCTGGAAACCCCCATCCCATCCCTCCTCCCCCTGCCTCTATGAGGGTACTCCCCTACCTACCCACCCACCCACTCCTGTCTTTCTGCCCTGGCATTCACCTACACTGGGGCATTGAATACCTTCAGGCCCAAGGGCCTCTTCTCACACTGATATCCAGCAAGGCCATCCTCTGCCACATATTTGGCCAGCATCATGGGTCGCACCATGTGTATTCTTTGGTAGGTGGTCCAGTCCCCGGGAGCTCTGGGGTATCTGGCCTGTTGACCCTGTTGCTCCCTCCATGGGACTGCAATCCCCCTCAGCTACTTCAGTCCCTTTTCCAACTCCTATATTGGGGACCCCCATGCTCAGTCCAATGGTTGGCTGCAAGCTTCCAACTCTGTATTTGTCAGGCTCTGGCACAGCCTCTCAGGAAACAGCCATATTAGGCTTCCATTAGTAAGCACTTTCCAGCACCCACAATAGCGCCTGGGTTTGTTGGCTGTATATGGGATGGATCCCCAGGTGGGGCAGTCTCTGCTCCACACTTTGTCTCCATATTTTCTCCTGTGAGTAATTCTGACAAAATTCAAGAAATATATAGAAAAACATGTTAAAAATGACTATTTCATGGAAAATTATACAGGTAAAATGATAGGAATAAAAAATATTCCTTAGTTGATTGAAAATAGAATTATAAACATTTTCTGATAAAATTGAAGATTTACATGGAAAATATTTCTGATAAAATTGAAAAAATATATAGAAAAACATTAAAATTTAAGATTATCATGGAAAATTATACAGATAAAATGATAGGCATAAAAGATTTCTGACTATTTCATGGAAAAATTATACCAATAAAATGTTAGGCATAAAAATATTCCTAAGTTGATTGAAAGTGGAATTATAAACATTTTCTGACAAAATTGAAGATTTACATGGAAAATATTTCTGATAAAATTGAAGAAATATATAGAAAAAATGTTAAATTAAAGATTATCATGGAAAATAATATAGTTAAAATGGTAGACATAAAAAAACATTACTAAATTGATTGAAAGAGGAATCACAAACATTTTCTGATAAAATTGAAGATTTACATGAAAAATATTTCTGTTAGACTATGTTTTTTGTTGGGGAATTGAGTCCATTGATGTTATAAGACATTAAGGAATAGTGATTGTTGCTTCCTGTTATTTTTGATGTTATTTTTATGTTTGAGTGGTTACTTTATTTTGGTTTAGTTGGAAAAAGATTACTTTCTTGCTTGTTCTAGGGTGTAGTTTCCCTCCTCGTGTTGGCATTTTCCATCTATTATTCTTTGTAGGGCTGAATTTGTGGAAAGATTGTGTAAATTTGGTTTTATCATGGAATATCTTGTTTTCTCCATCTATGGTAATTGAGAGTTTTGCTGGATATAGTAGTTTGGACTGGCATTTGTGTTCTCTTAGGGTCTGTATGAGATCTGCCCAGGATCTTCTAGCTTTCATTGTCTCAGGTAAGAAGTCTGGTGTAATTCTGACAGGTCTGCCTTTATAGGTTACTTGACCTTTTTCCCTTACTGCTTTTAATATTCTTTCTTTGTTTAGTACATTCGGTGTTTTGATTATTATGTGCTGGGAGAATTTTCTGTTCTGGTCCAGTCTGTTTGGAGTTCTGTAGGCTTCTTATATGTTCATGGACATCTCTTTCTTTAGGTTAGGAAAGTTTTCTTTTATAATTTTGTTGAAGATATTTACTGGCCCTTTAAGTTGGAAATCTTCACTCTCTTCTATACCTATAATCCTTAGGTTTAGTCTTCTCATCGTGTCCTGGATTTCCTGGATGTTTTGGGTTACAAGCTTTTTGCATTTTGCATTTTCTTTGACTGTTGAATCAATGTTTTTTATGGTATCTTCGGCACCTGAGAGTCTTTCTTCTATCTCTTGTATTCTGTTGTTGATGCTTGCATCTATGACTCCTGAATTTGTTCCAAGATTTTCTATCTCCAGAGATTTATTGTTTCTACTTCCATTTTTAGATCCTAGATGGATTTATTCAGTTCATTTACTGGTTTGTTTGTTTTCCTGTAATTCTTTAAGGGGTTTTTGTGTTTTCTCTTTAAGGGCCTCTACCTGTTCACCCATGCTCTCCTGTATTTCTTTAAGTGATTTTTGTGTTTCCTCTTTAAGGGCTTTTACCATTTGACCCATGTTCTCCTGTATTTCATTAAGGTAGTTATTTATGTCCTTCTTGATGTCCTCTAACAGCATCGTGAGAAGAGACTTTAAATCCAACTCTTGCTTTTCTGGTGTGTTGGGGTATCCGGGATTTGCTGTGGTGGGAGAACTGGGCTCTGATGCTGCCAAGTAGCCTTGGTTTCTGTTGGTAGGGTTCTTGCACTTGCCTTTTGCCATCTGGTTATCTCTGGTGTTAGTTGGTCTTGCTGTCTCTGGCTGGAGCTTGTCCCTCCTATGGGCCTGTAAACCTGTGTCTGTACTCCTGGGAGACCAACTCTCTTCTGGCAGGGTCTGTGCACAGAAGGTTGTGGAGCTGTCTGGTTCCCTGCTGCAAATGGCGGCTGGAAGGGAAAACTCCTGTCCCAGCAGCTCCACTGATCTTATGCACTGTGAGCTCCTAGATGTTCCCCTCCAGAGAGAAGGTGGAGATCTCACCTCCACACTCAGAAGTGAAAGTGCTTTTGGGAGATCACTCTCTCCTGGCAAGCTAAGAAGACTTTGGAGCTGCCTGGTTCCCTGCTGCAGATGGCGGCCAGAAGAGAAGACTGTCACCTGAGTTTTTGATTTTAGCCATTTTGACTGGTGTGAGGTGGAATCTCAGGACTGTTTTAATGTGCATTTCCCTGATGACTAAGGATGTTGAACATTTCTTTGGGTGCTTCTCAGCCGTTCCAGTTTCCTCAGTTCAGAATTCTCTGCTTAGCTCTGTTCCCCATTTTTTAATAGGGTTATTTAGTTCTCTGGAGTCTAACTTCTTGAGTTCTTTGAATATATATTGGATATTAGCCCTCTATCAGATGTGAGATTGGTAAAGATTGTTTCCCAATTTGTAGATTGTCGTTTTTTCCTATTGACAGTGTTCTTTGCCTTACAGAAGGTTTGCGATTTTATGAGGTCCTATTTGTTGATTCTTGATCTTAGAGCATAATAAGCCATTGGTGTTTTTTTCAGGAACTTTTCCCCAATACCCATGTGTTTCAGACTTTTCCCCATTTTCTCATCTATTAGATTCAGTGTATCTGGTTTTCTGTGGAGGTCCTTGATACACTTGGACATGAGCTTTGTACAGGGAGATAAGAATGGATGAATTTGCATTCTTCTACATGTTGACCGCCAGTTGAACCAGCACTATTTGTTGAAAATGCTGTCTTTTTTACACTGGATGATTTTTAGCTCCTTTGTCACACATAGGTGTGTGGGTTCATTTCTGGGACTTCAATTATATTCCATTAATCTACCTACCTGTCACTGTACCAATACCATGCAGATTTTATTACTATTGCTCTGTAGTACAGCTTGAAGTCAAGGATGGTTATTCCCTCAGAAGATCTTTTATTGTTGAAAACAGTTTCGCTGTCCTGGGTCTTTTGTTATTCCAAATGAACTTGAGAATTGCTCTTTCTAACTCTATGAAGAATTGAGTTGGAATTTTGATGGGGATTGCATTGAATCTGTAGATTGCTTTCTGCAAGATGGCCATTTTTACTATATTAATCCTGCCAATCCATGAGCATAGGAGATCTTTCCATCTCCTGAGGTCTTTGATTTCTTTCTTCAGAGACTTGAAGTTCTAGTCATACAGATCTTTCACTTGTTTGGTTAGTCATACCAATATATTTTATATTGTTTTTGACTATTGTGAAGGGTGTCATTTCCCTAATTTCTCTCTAAGCCTGTTTATCCTTTGTATATAGTAAGTCTACTGATTTGTTTGAGTTAATTTTATATCTGGCCACTTTGCTGAAGTTGTTTACCAGCTGTAGGAGTTCTCTGGTAGAGTTTTTGGGGTCACTTAAGCATACTATCATATTATCTGCAAATAGTGATATTTTGATTTCTTTCTTTCCAATTTGTATCATTTTGACCTCCTTTTGTTGTGTAATTGCTCTAGCTAGAATTTCAAGTACTATACTGAATAGATAGGGAGAGAGAGGGCAGCCTTGTCTAGGCCCTAATTTTAGTGGGATTGCTTCAAGTTTCTTTCCATTTAGTTTGATGTTGGCTACTGGTTTGATGTATATTGCTTTTACTATGTTTAAATATGGGCCTTGAATTCCTGATCTTTCCAAGACTTTTAGCATGAAAGAATGCTGAATTTTGTCAAATGCTTTTTCAGCATCTAATGAAATGATCATGTGTTTTTTTTTCCCTTTGAGTTTGCTTATGTAGTGGATTACATTGATGGATTTCCGTATATTGAACCATTCCTGTATCCCTGGGATGAAGCCTCCTTGATCGTGGTGAATGATTATTTTGATGTGTTCTTGGATTTGGTTTGTGAGAAATTTATTGAATATTTTTGCATTGATATTCATAATATTGGTCTGAAGTTCTCTTTCTTTCTTGGGTCTTTGTGAGGTTTTGGTATCAGAGTAACTGTGGTTTCATAGAATGAATTGGGTAGTGTTCCTTCTGTTTCTATTTTGTGGAATAGTTTAAAGGTCTTCTTTGAAGGTCTGATAGAATTCTGCACTAAACCCATTTGGTCCTGGGATTTTTTTGGTTGGGAGATGTTTAATGACTGCTTCTATTTTTATAGGAGTTATGGAACTATATAGATGGTTTAGCTGATCCTGATTTAACTTTGATATTTTGAATCTGTCTAGAAAATTGTCCATTTCATCCAAATTTTCCAGTTTTGTTGAATATAGGTTTCTTTTTTTTCTAGAGCTTTCAGGTGTGCTTTTAAGCTGCTAGTGTGTGCTCTCCCCAGTTTCTTTTTGGAGGCACTCAGAGTTATGAGTTTTCCTCTTAGGTCTGCTTTCATTGTGTTCCGTAAGTTTGGGTATATTGTACCTTCATTTTCATTAAATTCTAAAAAGTCTTTAATTTTTTCCTTTATTTCTTTCTTGACCAAGTTATCATTTGAGTGGAACATTGTTCAGCTTCCCTGTGTATGTGGGCTTTCTGTTGATTTTATTGCTATTGAAGACCAGCCTTAATCCATAGTGATCTGATAGGATGCATGAGATTATTTCAATCTTCTTATATCTGTTGAGGTCTGTTTTCTGACTGATTATATGGTCAGTTTTGGAGAAGGTACCATGAGGTGCTCAGAAAAAGGTATATTCTTTTGATTTAGGATGTAATGTTCTATTGATATTTACTAAATCCATTTGGTCCATAACTTCTGTTAGTTTCACTGTGTCTCTGTTTAGTTTTTGTTTCCATAATGTTCATCTGTCCATTGATGAGAGTGGGGTGTTGAAGTTTCCCACTATTATTGTGTGAGGTATGATGTGTGCTTTGAGCTTTAGTAAAGTTTCTTTTTGTTGTTGTTGTTATTTTTCTTTTCTTTCTTTATTATTATATATAAGTACTGTAGTTGTTTTCAGACTCACCAGAAGAGGGTGTCAGATCTCATTACGGACGGTTGTAAGCCACCATGTGGGTGCATGGATTTGAACTCAGGACCTTCAGAAGAGTAGTCAGTGCTCTTAACCACTGAGTCATCTCTCCAGTCCAGTAAAGTTTCTTTTTTGGATTTGGAGCATAGATGTTCAGAATTGAGAGTTCTTTTAGGTAGATTTTTCCTTTGATGAGTATGAGGTGTCCTTTGTTATGCTTTTGGATAAGTTTAGATTGAAAGTTGATTTTATCCGATATTAGAATGGCTACTCCTGCTTGTTTCTTGATACCATTTGCTTGGAAAATTGTTTTCTAGCCCTTTATTCTGAGGTAGTGACTGTCTTTGTCAATGAGGTGGGTTTCTTGTATGCAAGAAAATGTTGGGTCCTGTTTATGTATCCAGTCTGTTGGTCTATGTCTTTTTATTGGGGAATTGAGTCCATTGATGTTAAGAGATATTAAGGAAAAGTGATTGTTACTTTCTGTTATTTTTATTGTTAAAGGTGGAATTATGTTTGTGTGGCTATCTTCTTTTGAATTTGTTAAAACATTATCTTCATGCTTTTTCTAGGGTATAGTTTGTCTCCTTGTGTTGGTATTTTTCCACTTATTATTCTTTTTAGAGCTCGGTTTGAGGAAAGATATTGTATAAATTTGGTTTTGTCATGGAATATCTTGTTTTCTCTGTCTAAGGTAACTGAGAGTTTTGCTGGGTAAAATAGTCTGAGCTGGCATTTATGTTCTCTTAGGGTCTGTATGACATCTGCCCAGGATCTTCTAGCTTTCATAGTTTCTGGTGAGAAGTCTGGTGTATTTCCGATAGGTCTGCCTTTATATGTTATTTGCCCTTTTTCCCTTACTGCTTTTAATATTCTTTCTTTGTTTAGTGCATTTGGTATTTTGACTATTATGTGATGGGAGGAATTTCTTTTCTGGTCCAATCTATTTGGAGTTCTGTAGGCTTCTTGTATGTTTATGTGCATTTCTTTCTTAGGTTAGGGAAGTTTTCTTCTATAATTTTGTTGAAGAAATTTTTCTGACCCTATAAGTTGGGAATCTTCACTCTCTTCTATACCTATTATCCTTAGGTTTGGTCTTCTCATTGTGTCCTGGATTTCCTGGATGTTTTGGGTTAGGAGCTTTTTGCATTTTCTTTGACTGTTGTGTCAATGTTTTCTATGGTATCTTCTGCACCTGAAATTCTCTCTTCTATCCCTTGTATTCTGTTGCAAATGCTTGCATCTATGTCTCCTGGTCTCTTTCTTAGGTTTTCTATCTCCAGGATTGTCTCCCTTTGTAATTTCTTTATTGTTTCTGTTTCCATTTTTAGATCCTGGATGTTTTTGTTCAATTCCTTCACCTGCTTGGTTGTGTTTTCCTGCAATTCCTTAAGGTATTTTTGTGTTTCCTCTTTAAGTGCTTCTGCCTGTTTACCTGTATTCTCCTGTATTTCTTTAAGGGAGTTATTTATGTCCTTATTTATTTATTTTTGCTTTATATATTATTATATGTAAATACAATGTAGCTGTCTTCAGACACACCAGAAGAGGGCATTGGATCTCATTAAGGATGGTTGTGAGACACCATGTGGTTGCTGGGATTTGAACTCAGGACCTTCGGAAGAGCAGTTAGTGTTCTTAACTGCTAAGTCATCTCTCCAGCCTTATTTATGTCCTTCTTAAAGTTCTCTATCATCATCATCATCATCATCATCATCATGAGATGTGATTTTTAAATCCGAGATTTGCTTTTCTGGTGTGTTGGGGTATCCAGGGCTCGTTGTAGTGGGAGAACTGGGTTCTAATGATGCCAAGTAGCCTTGGTTTCTGTTGCTTATGTTCTTGCCCTTGTCTCTTGTCATTTGATTTTCTCTGGTGTTAGCTGGTCTTGCTGTCTCTGACTGTGGCTTGTCTCTCCTGTGCTCACAGTCTTGTCCGAACTCCTGGGAAGCAAGCTCTCACCCAGCAGTATTTGGGTATGGAGTTCTGTGGCATTAGATCAGCTCTGGGCATAGACCCCAGCACTACTTAATATTGCAGTTTTAGTCTTTTTCTTTATCCTTATAAAATATTTTCATAAATGTATTTACCAATATAAAATGGAAGGCTGTTTTAAGAATTGGATATGACTTACTGTATTGTGTTGTCTTCATCTACAGTTTCAATCCTTATGGTCTCAACATTCCCATAGCATACGTCACATGTACATTGCCTTGCCAGTCTTCCCTCCAACCTTGTTTTCAGCCTTAGTTAGTTACAATATCCATTGGTAATATTTTTTCCTACATTTTCCTAAACTACAGAACAAGGTTTTGTTATATCTTTACCTTTCTTCTTGTCCTGAAGGAACCCAACTAGATTTTTCATTCTCATCATCAGCGATCGAACCTAGGACCTCTTATATCCTGTTCAGCATGCCATTGTTGAGCTACACCCCTCAGTAGTAAAGATACAGGATATATAGATGTTTCTTCGCTCTGGAAGCTAGGCAGAGCAATAGATTGTGGGAAATGGGCTGCTCAGTTGTATGGGGATTAATACCAAACACAATGCTTCTTTCTAGGCCTGAGAATCGACGGATGGTGTCAAACATGTTAGAACAACAGACAGAGGCATCATTCATCTGAGATGTTCTCCTCCTCTTCCTTATTTCTCTCAGGAACATATGCTCATAGTTTTTCTTTTCCCTGTCTGTGCTGAAAAGCACTGCAATGTCTTGGGGAGAATAGCCATTACTCAAGAAAAACTCGCACTTATCTGCTACATAGCTCACCATCTTTTCCAAACTCAAGTATGTAAGCTCATGGGTGCCTGATACACCTTGGGACCAGTTAAATTCATGGAGCATGTTTAGGGACTGTTGAGGGATGCTGAATGGAGGGTCATCTCTGATTTTTTGCAACTCTTGGTGTAGGAACTCAGCTATTTTATCTGCATTGCGTACCACTTGTGTGAGCTCTTCCTTTGGATACTGACATAAGAAATCTGGGAGGCCACTCTCCTGCAAGTGACTGGTCTGAAAATAGTCCAGAAAGATCCAGAGAATTCCAGGACAATTTTTCATTCTCTGAGTGATTTTTCTTGCCTTCTCATACCAGTTCCCATTTTCAGTGCGGAAATTCTGGGCTTCATCAACAATGATGTGTTGAATCCTCTCTGTACTAAATTTATAATTCATGAAGGTTTTCCGGGTCACTGCCTGGCAGATTTTTTTTCCCCTGTAACAGTGAAAAAGACATTAGGTGTTTCTCTAACTAGTCATATTCCCAGCAACACAGAACTGCTGTCTCAGATTGTTTTACTGACTAATTTCCAAGAATCAGGGTAACATAACAGAAAAGTTCAACCCGGATTGAAAACACACAGACAAAGATCCAAACACTTACAGGATGAAGTCCCTCAGTGGCTGATTTTCACAGATGTAGAGAATTCTATCTGTTTCACAGTGGAATGTGTTTTTGATCTTTTCCATGATTTTCATGGCTATGATTGTCTTCCCTGAGCCAGGCAAGCCATGCACAAACAGTTCTCTGGTTTTGTGGAGACTTTTTGAGAGTATCTCATATTGTTGGGCTGTGAGAAGATTCAAAATTTCACAGCCAAGCTGGTCACTCAAGAAAGATCTGAAGTTGAGCAAAACAATCACAAGGGCCTGCAGCAAGGCCTGCATTTCCTGGATGTTTGTAAGGTTATAGGAGTGTGGGTAATCAGTAGGAGAGATTAAGGACCCATTGGTCTCAATATTGTTCTGAGAACTCAGGCAGAGAACCTTGGTCATGACACACACTCTCCCAGTGTAGCCACCAGTGTTCACCAGCTTTTGCTTCAGAGTAAAGGCAGTGCGGGTGCAGTAGTCCTGACCTCGCTCATCCTGCTCTCCAAGGATGGTGTAGAGTGTCGGGGGGCTATTCTCTGCAATCAGCAGAGCATCACAGATGACTCCCTGCTTCCCTTCCAAGTTCAGGTCCACAGCCCAGCTTCTAGAGAGGATCAGCAAACCACAGGAGAAAGAGTGTATTTGCTGGTTTACTAAATTTTCTAGTCTCTCATGCTGGGAACACAGCTCCGTCCAGAGGGATTCAGGAGTATACTTTAAACAGTCTGCTGACACTGGACATGAAAAGAATAGACAAGATTTCAAATAAACATTTGTATTGTTTCAAACAATTCACATATTATGTTTAAAATGGAGAATTAAATAGGTGGCCAATATATAACAAACTTGATGGTATTTTTGGAAGATTTTTGTCTCATATGCTCATATATTATGCTAAATATACTAAATATAAAGTCTAACATTATCCATGGTCTGAAATGATTACTTTGTACCAAGATTAGACCCTGGTGGTTCTCTCACTATCTTCTTTCAAGACAAATTATTAATGGCTCCTTGGTGCCCTCTTATCTGCCATATGAATGGTTATGTTTTTCCCTTCATCCTTAAAAGCTGACTAAAGGGTCAATTTTATCACTGTGTTTCCCATGCAAGGCTTTTGTCATGACTGTGCTGGTCAGTGAGTTCTGGACACAGAGTTAGAACTTCTTAAGAGGCTGCTTCAAGTGCATATGCCCCTGGGAATGATAGGTTTTAAATCCCTGGTGGGGTCGTTGGCCTCTGCATTTTTAACTGTCAGATTTTGCTAGCCTTAGTCTAGATGACCTCAAGGGTCGTCTCTTTCCCAAGAAGTTTGTAGCACTGCCGCTTCATAACTTCTTTTTGACCAAAGTTATTAAACGGTCTTTTTCTCTTAATGGAAAAAGTATTTGTTCTTACCTCGAAATAAACACTCTTGTAGGTCAACTTTATGTTCCAGTCCTTTCTTAGAATACACTGGTCTGCAGTGTGGAGGGCTGTTGGACAGACTCAGCTGACATTCAAAATCTTTAGATAGGTCATTGAGGGAAGATTGCTCATTGGAAGCTGCCTCTGTGTGACACAGTAAGTGAAAAGAGTCAGAGTAGCAAAGTGTAGGCTCTATGGGAGGAGGGGTTTTAAGGACAACAGAAACCACAAGAAAGGGAAGCTGAGACTTGATTCAGAAGGTAATATAAACAGCCCTGGTGAAGAGACCTGAAGACCTACTTGTATGACAAAGGTATAATCATCAAAAACATCAAAACCAATTGGAGGTTCTGGGGAAGCAGGGACCCCTCTGTCATCATAGGTAAGTGGTAGAGAGGAGGGCCATTTTGTCAATTCATTGGCTGCCAACTTGACAGAGAATCAGTGGTTGGTACTGAGCTGGTTGGCTCCCTGGGATCCTGACAGTAAGAATCTCAGATCAGGGATCCCAGTGTCAGCCTGCTA
The DNA here is from genome assembly GCA_036184795.1 of Tokudaia tokunoshimensis. Taxonomy (NCBI): domain Eukaryota; kingdom Metazoa; phylum Chordata; class Mammalia; order Rodentia; family Muridae; genus Tokudaia; species Tokudaia tokunoshimensis. Next base: position 38,714,982 of record BTHU01000010.1, on the reverse strand, counting down.
CAGTTGTAGGGTAGGAGACAAATATGGAAGATAAGCACATCAAATACTCCAGGTAGCAGGAGGATGGACACAGAAAGTGAAGGCTGGGAATGGAGAGATGGCTTAGAGGTCATGAGCACCGGCTGATCTTGGAGAAGACCAGGGTTCGGCTCCCAGCACCCACATGTTGGTTCACAATCATTCATAGCTCCAGTTCTGAGGATCCAACAGCCTCTTTTGATCTCTTCGGACTCCATGAGCACACGGTGCAAATACATACATGCAAGGAAACGTTCATACATTTAAAAAAAAATAAAGAAAGTGAAGGTGACGTGGGTGGCAGCCTGCCCTGGGTAGTATAAACCTGAGCCCACAACCTGAAATAACTGAGGGTCTGGTAGTCAAGAGCTTGTTAGAAGCACTGGTGCGGCCCGCAGTGAATAAATATATGTGCACTGTATGTCAGTGCACTGAATTTCACAAAACACTACTGGGCACTAAGGGACAGATGGGTCAAGATACAATAATGGTAGGTGACAATGTCATCAGTAGGTAAACCATCCTTTACAAGTACTGCCAGTGATCAAGGAAATGGAGAGTCCCTATATCAAAGCTTTCTTTTACCTCTGCTCCAAGTCTTCGCTCTGTTCCTCCTGTTCCCCAGCTCAGCTCCTTCTAGCTTTGAAGTCTGAACAAAATGACTCCTCCACCACTTTTGATCCTACCCAGATTTGCTGGATTCTGCCCAGAGCTGCTTCTCTTCCTCCAGCTCCTTGGTCTCCCCTTCTCCCTCTCTACCAACTGGCCATCCTCATCAGCCCACCCTGGCTCCCTGGTGGTTCTCCCAAACTGATGGGCACTGGATCTTCTCCTAGTTGAAGTTCCTCTTCCTCCAAGAGGAGTGCTGCTTCTGTGTCAATCAATTGGGTGTTGTAAAAAACAAAATCCAACAACTTCGAACAGATCTCCAAAAATGTAATGAACAACTTGATGGCTCCAGCCTCTGGGCCTGTTGAGAAGCTGTGAGAATGCGGAGTTGGATACTTCGCTTCCTGACCCCCGCTTCTCGTTTCCCTGCTTTTACTAATTGCACCCTGTTTTATCAACTTCTTCTCTGTGATCTGCAACAACAAATTCAATAAACCTCTAATCAAACAATTAATCAGTTATTTTAAAAACAAAATTCCAAATGTTCCATTTACCAAATGAAGACTTAGTAGCCAGACACTGTGGTGAAAGCCTGCTAGCTCAGAGAGACAGAGAAAGCACCCAGCTGACCTTCCCACTCTACCCACATCCCAGAAGAAAAAAAAGCTCCTTTTCCATGCTGTCTTAACTACCCTTCACTTCAAAGACCCTCCTTTCTTTCCTCAGTCTTCTTATGTTCGTTCCCTGTGAAGTGATTGCTTGCTTCAGGGTCTCCCAAGATTCTCTGGGTGTCCAGCTGAACTCAAAAAATGGATGCTTGCTCTGGACACAATTCCAGGTGAATTCCTCCTCTGCTTTCTGCAATGTTAGTAGGCTTTTTCTTCTCCAATCACATTGGGTTTTTCTTCCAACCATGCTGAGTGCTGAAGGGCCTAGCTTGAAGGGCTCAACTTAACATTACAAACTTCACTTTGCTTTTAGACTCTATTTTATGATTAAGTTGGCCTCTGAATCAAATCATCTACTCGAAAAAAAACCCTACTTGTGCCAGGAGCCATGTCACTCTCGTAACAATAGCAACTCCCCAGGCAAATAGCCTCTCCACTCCTAGCAACAACCAATCATTTCTTAAGGGGAAATTATTTAATGTCTAAAGTAGATTGATTAAGCTAGCAACCAGTATTCATACCAAGTTGAAATATTTACTAGCCAATACAACCCCCCACATTCCAGATCCAGATGCTCCCACCCCCACCCAGGTGCTCCCATCCCCCACCTTACTCAGTGACTCACTGCCAGCAGTCCTGTCATCACTAATAGACATTTCCACCACTGCCATGATTATGTATTTTCACTATTTGTGTGCTCAATACTGCCTATAAAGCCGGTACCATCATGGCCTGCTCTTTCTCTTTTCCAACCCCACTCAGAGGCAACCATTTGCATACCACCCCCAAAGTTTGCATGGTGTGGTTTTGTGTCATTCCTTGGCCCTCTTCTTTTGCCACAAAACCATTTCATTCATAGGATACAAAAAAACAATATATGCCAAAAGGTGGTGGCAATAGGCCTTTAATCCCAGTACTTGGGAGGCAGAGGCAGGTGGATCTCTGTGAATTTGAGTCCAGCCTATCTACAGAGCAAATTTCAGGACAGCCCAGGGTAATTGGAGAAACAATGTCTTGAAACCAACAAAACAAAACAAAACAAAATGCAGAAAAAGCCAACTTCAGTGGGTGTAATGAACTCAGATTTCCAGAGCATGAAGGATACAGAGGAACTCAAAAGAGACAGAAAGGACAGAGAAGGAAATACTCTTGCCTCCTACCTGGGCCAACATCCACCATCATGCGTACCCATTCCTCGGTGTTCAGGCTGTAGACACCTTTCTCCTGGTCTGCCATCCATGAAATGGGAGCCTCTGAGAACACCGCACAGCAGAACTGCTCTACTTTGATCACACAGAGATAACCATGCAAATTGCCTTCTTGAAACACATCTATGACTCTGGTCTCATAAGACACCTTGTTCTTAGATGAACAAAAATGGAAAACTGGCAACTTGGATATTGCTTCATTTGCTACTGTTTTCAAAGAGTCACGGTCAACATTGTCTTTTGGGCATCCCAGGACCGTCTTACTCTTATCATCCACTCCAATGAAAAGATAGCCTCCCTGGGTGTTTGCAAAAGCGGAGATGTACTCTGGAATTATGTTTTTTATATATTCTTGGACATTTTTGGTAGAGAATTGTTTAAACTCTATAAATGTAGATTCAGAAAAAGGCAAGCATTGGCCATGTTTGAGTTTCTCACTTTGGAAAATTTCAAAAACTGAATTTGATTCAAGGCTGTTCTGACACGTGGCTCTGGGAATTTTAATAGGTGGAGCTGTGTCGTCAGTCGGGCTGCATTTGGCACAGCCCTTCTTGTCTTTCAGAAAGTCAAATGCTTCTCTTGAATTCATGGCAACCTTAGAAGTTAAAGATCGACAGTACAGGGAAGAGGCCAGGCTGCAAATTCGAGGCTTAGTGAAACCATCTTCAGGACTGCAGTTCCAAGATTTAACAAAAATGTAAAACTGGTCCTCTCTTTGCTTGGTCTCAAAGAAAGCCTGCAAATTAGGGGTCAGAATAAGCTCTCTCAAAGACTTTTCCAAGTCCAGTCCCATCTCCACAGGATGCTCACTCTTGTTGGCCATTTGCACGGCAATCACTCCTCCTCCAGAGTTTAACAGAGCACAAGCAGCCTCTGTAATTCTTGTCTTCTCCAGCTTTCTTTTCTTTGAGTCCATTTTATTTCGATCTTTTTCTCCGAGAGTCACTTCTCCTGCATAGATGATCAAGTCTGGGTAAGATGGTTTCACTGCTAAGGAGGGATGTGTCTTCATGCTGATCCTACAGTCAAACAATCCAAACATTTGTTTTACTTTTACTAAAAAATTAATCCTTCCATGCACACAATTCACTCATCTACTTACTGAAAAATATTTAATATGAGCCAAATAAATTCTGTCAAAGCAATAAAATATCAAGTAAGATAAAAATAGTCCTTTTATTTTAGAAACTGTTTTGAGGGGGCAATCGATGTAGAACTCATCATCAAATGTAATATGAGCTATAGGAGGGAAATCATATTAATGAGGTATCTGAACTAATTTGGCTATTAAACTGTGATTCAATAAAGCTCTCAGAAGTAGATAATGTCACCTAGTTACCAGAATTGTTAGGGTGAAGCCATAAGCATTGAGGACCAGGAGGAATCAATAAATCCAAGGGTGTGCCATGGAGTGAGATATTACAACTTGGAACATATTTCTATTAAATTAAGGGATAAAGGAAGAATATATTGGAAGGAGATGTCTAACAGGACCTGAAAACCTAGAGGTGGGAGACAAGCAAGAGGAATATGGTGTCAGACATGGAGCTCAAGGCCACCTGCCGAGATTTGACTTTGAAAAGCCCCTATATGCTTTGGCTCACAGATGTCCAGTAACCAAAACTCTATGAATTGTTGCAGTGGATTAAGAAATGAAAACAAGGTATAGAAAAAGCCACTATATAGACTTACGAGAGAGGGAGAGAGGGAGAGAGAGAGAGAGAGAGAGAGAGAGAGAGAGAGAGAGAGAGAGAGAGAGAGAGAGAAGTACATAAAGAAAGATTAGTTGACGGTTCTCTTTAAGATGATACGGTTCTCTTTAAGATGGGAGTGTTAGCCCTTCTGCTGCCTGGTCCTTTCTTCTGGGGTAGACCATTAGCTGGTCTGCTCCCCTGGAGACTTCATCTCCTGATGCATCCTAGAGAACCCACTGCACTCAGAGCAGTTGACCCAGCAGTCTGAAGGTCTCCCAGGAGATCTACTGCAGCCAGGGCAACAGATCAGCACCCTCTCTGCCCCTGTGAAGAGCCCCCTGTCGGAAGGCCCCACAGGTGGTCTGCTACAGTCAGGGCTGCAGGCCTACCAGGAGACCTGAAGCAACCCAGGGTCAAAAGAGGCAGACTCCAGACAATCACCCAGACCAAAAAACCACCAGGGATATCCAGATGGCAAAAGGCAAGCACAAGACCATAAGCAATAAAAGCCAATATACATGGGCTTCATCAGAACCCAATTCTCTCACCACAGCAAACCCAGAATACAACAGACCTGAAAATCAGGAAGCTGACCTAAAATCCTATCTCATGAAGATAATAGAGTCCTTTAAGGAGGATATCAATAACTCACTGTAAGAAATACAGGAAAACACAGGTAAACAGGTGAAGAAATTGAATAAAGTGATCCAAGACCTAAAAGTGGAAATAGGAACGATAAAGAAAACACAAATGTAGGCAAACCTGGAAATGGAAAACCTAGGAAAGAGGTTGGGAATTACAGATGTAAGTATCACCAACAGAATACAAGAGATAGAGAGAATCTCAGTTGTAGAAGATACTGTAGAAGAGATGGACACAACAGTCAAGAAAAATGCAAAATGCAAAAAGCTTCTGACCCAAAACATGCAGGAAACCCAGGACACAATGAGAAGACTAAACCTAAGGATAATAGGTATAGAAGAGAGTGAAAATTCCCAACTTAAAGGGCCAGTAAATACCTTCAACAAAATTATAGAAGAAAACTTCCCTAACCTAAAGAAAGAGACACCCACGAACATACAGGAGGCCTACAGAACTCCAAATAGACTGGACCAGAAAAGAAATTCCTCCCATCACATAATAATCAAAACACCAAATGCACTAAAGAAAGAGAGAAAGAAAGAAAGAAAGAAAGAAAGAAAGAAAGAAAGAAAGAATATTAAAAACAATAAGGGAAAAAGAGCAAGTAACATATAAAGGCAGACCTATCAGAATTACACCAGACCTCTCACCGGAAACTATGAAAGCTAGAAAATCCTGGGCAGATCTCACATACGGACCCTAAGAGAACACAAATGCCAGCCCGGGCTACTATACCCAGCAAAACTCTCACTTACCATAGACAGAGAAAACAAGATATTCTATGACAAAACTGAATTTACACAATATCTTTCCACAAACCCGGATCTACAAAGGATAATAGATGGAAAATACCAACACAAGGAGGGAAACTACACCCTAGAAAAAGCATGAAGATAATATTTTAACAAACCCAAAAGAAAGATAGCCATACAAACAGAATTCCACCTTTAACAATAAAAATAACAGGAAGTAACAATCACTTTTCTTTAATATCTCTTAATATCAATGGACTCAATTTCCCAATAAAAAGACATAGACTAACAGACTGTATATGTAAACAGGATCAACATACAAGAAACCCACTCAGTGACAAAGACAGTCACTACCTCAGATAAGAACTTACATAAAAGATTTCTAGATATTTCCTATAAACATGTAGAAAACCTTCACTCATCCTAGTAATTTTTTTCTGATTAAGACTTTAAGATTATAGTAAATATTTTACTCTGTGTTGTGTATCTGCTTCTCTCACTTTGAAAATTCCTCTAGAAGTCTTTCAGAAGACATAGAAATAGTCCTACCAGATGGCATAACCATACCACTCCCTGGCATATTTACTAAGGAATGTGTATCTTACTAAAAAGATACCTATATATCTATGTTCAAGCACTTCTATTCATAATAGCTAAGAAATCAAATCACCTTAGCTGTCAACTGATGGAAGGATAAAAAATGTGACTGATACATATATACCTAATAGGATATTACTCAGCTGTAAAGAAAAGTGAAACCTTGAAATTTGCAGATAAATTGATGAAACTTAAATCATAAAATAAACTGAGTGAGACAACCCAGGCCCAGAAAAAAAATGAACTATGGCACATGATACTTTAGTTTTGTGTGTTTAGCTTGAAATACTTCAGAAAGCCTGAAAACTAGAGATGAAAACATGGGTGTGCAGTTTAAGGAAGCAGGCTCAGTAGCTTATAGGTAAAGTGAAAGTGGAAAAGAGGAATATTGCTAGTACACAAGTTCAAAGTGGGAGAGAGGTCATGGGATAGATCAGATGGGATGAGAGAATGGGAGGGAGATTATAAAAATGAAAGAAGTATGAGAAAACCATTTGGAAACCTACAATCTGATACCTTAATTAGTTAGCATAAAAAAGACTTTGAAGGTAGATAGCTTACAAAGCTAGATAATGCTGGTTCTAGAAGTAATGTTTACTCAATGAAACCTCAGTGCCAGGTGTAGGATACTAGTCCAGCAGTCATTGATCAGAGAGTTTTCAGAGGATCTCAAATCAATTCAGGCTCTTTTCATTACACTTTACTACTCAACATAAGAATTTAATAAGTAATTATAAGATTCTATTGCTTGGATATCACATATTTTTAATGCAAGATAGAAAGAAATCAAGGCAGAACTGAGCTTGAAGCTTCTTCCTTGCTAATTAGCTCTCATCGTACTAGCACCCATTCCGGAACACTGCTATACAGGTAGGAGAGAAAAGGCATCAACAGTCCTACCAAATGTGCACTCTGAGCTGCAATACAAGCCTATCAGTGAAGATGTGCCCTTTGTTTCAGTAATAGCACAAAGGCTATAGGAAATAATCACTCACTCCTTCGTTGCATTTGAGGCACACTCCATAACAAGAAATCTAGTCCTAATACTGTAAACTTCAAAAAGTCTGAGTGAGGAGGTCTTAGTCCTTAGGAGGGAACATAATGCTGTTGCCCTGATGAATTAACTTCTTTTTAAATGTCTGTGTTTAGATATAGACAGAGGCCAGTCTCGGGCCCTACTCATAGGAACCACCCCTTGCTGTACATGGAGATGAATGTAGAGACTCATGCTGCCTGCAGTGGTCATGCTGAGAACAAAAGGACAGCTGATGCACAGCTTGAAACATTGTAACATTTATACTGTCTCTCAAGACTCAGGGAATATTTCAAACCCTGTGGGCAGGGCGCAAATGCAAGAGGTGGAAGACAAAGAGAAGTGCTTTAAAATTTTGTCTTCTGCGCATAACCCAGCCATGGCCACCAGCCATGGTGAGAACCATGGTACTGTTCTCACCTAAGCTGTGCTTCCGTACAGTCAGCTACTAATGGGAAAGAGTGTCCAGGGCCTTAATACTTACCTCTCTGAGTTATTTTTTTGCAATTAAATGATTCTGGAGATTAAGGGACAAACTATTCATTTTTGTAGCCACTGGTCCGCCATGCTCTAATTAATAGTCCCAAGTCTGAATTACAATAATGGTTCTAAATGCTGCAGAACACAAAACAAACAAAAATCATGGATATAGAAAAGAGATTTGCAAGGCAAGAGGGAGATCTGTTGGGATAGGAAGGAAAAAGGAGAGGGGGTTATGACGGGGAGAATAATCAGAATTTATCTGTATGGTATTGTCAAACCTCCAGTGAACAAAAATGTATCAGATCCATCTTAGTGATATTTTATACTTTTTGTTTAGATTAAATGGATATTTTTATTACCTAAAAAAATTAAAAAAAGATGGGAACGTTAATATTTACCATGGATGAGAGAGAGCCAGCAGGGAAGTGAGAACTTAAAGATGGAGAAGGCTGAGGAACAAAAACAACAGAATCCTGAGCATCAGAGTTTGGAAACGATGGTGGTCCAAGAGCTGGGAGAAGGGAAAGAAGAGGAGAAAGGTAAGCAGCAGGCTTCATTGAGGTTAGGTTATGGTAGTAGGGAGAGTCTTCTAATGCAACCCCCTATCTCATGTGTGTGCCTGGAGGACTCCTCCTAGGAGAGTCCATATCCCATCAAGTTGACGGTGAGTGCCGTTACACCATGTCTTCATACATCCAACATATACAAATCTATAAATTTGTAATATGTAATAATGACTTGAAAAAAACAATCTTATAGCAAGGCATTACGTTATGATGTTATTTGCATAACAAATTAAAGACAAAGGGCCTGGAGAGACAGCTCAGTGGTAATTGAGTATTTTTCTTGTCTGTATGTCTGTACATCACCTGCCTGGTGCCTGGTCAGAAAAGGGCATCAGATTCCCCAGGACCAAAGTTATGAGAGATACTCACTGCCGGGTGCTGAGAATTGAACCTGGGTCTTCTGCAGGACCGAGAAGTGTTCTTAAGTGCTGAGTCATCTCTCCAGATCTATATAATTGAGTTCCTTTAGGGAGTAAAATCCTAAAAATGTCATATGACACAGAATAAAGCTGTACTAGAGGATGTCTGCCAATGGTAAATGATTGTAGGGGTTTGTGGGACAACTGGTCTATAGTAATGGCATCATTTCGTGAGAACTGCAGAAAGGTGATCTTGTCTCCCTCAGACAATAATATAAACAGTCGGTGAAAGATTAGGCCTCTGATGACTGTGTATCCAAAGTAAGAGTGGAACACACAATACTCTGGATGGGCTGGGGAAGTACACTGGACAAAACAAATCGGGACTGGCCATCTTGGGGCAGAACCGAGATAGAAAGGAAATAGGCTGTAGAACCTGTAATATTTGGGAAACTGAAATTACGGGGTCTTTGGATCTTTTCCAACCCAGATTATAAAACCTGGGTTAGTTAGTAACAATTTATTTCTGCCTCTTAGTTCCTTCCTTAGTTAATGACAGTAGCTTAGAGGGAGGGGTTGCTCAGTTGCATCTGTAGAATTCCTTTCAACATTGTAATTTCAAAACAGCACCTTGGGGCCGGAAGCTTGTACCCTAACTCGCATCTGCTAAGAGTAACCGGTTCTACCAGTTCCGATTGAGAGCAGGAGGGAGCGCAGGCGAGCGAATTTGCGCGCTTGACAGAGACAGTCTCCCTCCCCCATCCCTTCGCTCCTCTGCGTCACCTCCTCCTGTGCTGGGCTGGTGAGGCTCTCACCCACCCGGATCATGCCCTTTCACCCCTCGAGTCCTCGGAACCTACTTTTAAAGAAGCTTGTCGCTGAGTCTGATAAAAATATCCGGGCCTTCAGGCAGGAGAGAAGGATGTCACTTGGTTTCTGGGCTGCTCAGGCCACCTGGTCCTGGATCTGGTTGGTTAGACCTCGGTGAGGGTGGAGTGGAGCTGAAGGTCTCTAACCACCTCGCGAAGAATCGGAGCCGGGACGTCCGGGTCCTGTGTGCGCCAGATCCCAGCGTGCACTCCAAACCCCAGTGTGCACTCCAGACCTCAGCGCTTGTGCAGATGAGGCATTGAATTCCCGCCTTTCCTTTTCACTGGTTGGCTCCCCATCCGCCCTCCGCGGGAAAAGACCAATAGGGAGCAGACAAGAATGCAAGTCTCCCTTTCCTTCTAGAACTCAGTCTCTGACCCAGATCCTTCAGGTCTGTGGCCCGGTGGCGTTGCACCCGTGGATTGGTCACCCGCCCGTGAGGCCCAGGGGAGCAGCCCCGGCCCCAGAGGCCTCAGCGGCCTCAGAGCCCCCAGCACATCTTTGGCTTGCAGTGATCACAACAAACTAGCTCAATCCTTCTAGCTGTTGGATTGCTTGTATTGGGTGAAAAGGAAACTGCTCAGATGTTCTGGCCTGCTGCAGGCACGCCGCCAGATTGAGCTCACTGTTGCTTTTTGAGGGATAGGACTGCCCCTTTCCAGCTAAGCCCCCATTCTTGGCTATGGGCAGGCCTCCTCGCTGCAGTGACTTACAGCCTTCTCAGCCTGAAGGTGTTCTCTGCTGCGGAAAGCCTGGGGAAGGAGCACAGACTCGGACTGATCTAGGGGAAGGAGAGGGAGAATGGTTTACATGGTTAACAGAGTCAGGATATGTATTCTAGTTCATAACCTGTTTTTCCATGCTTCCAAACTTCCCATTTCAGCATATTTTCATACCACCATAGTCATTTTTCTTAAAAATTCTTATTTTCCAGTCTGTACAGTGTTAAAAGAAAAAGACTGTCAACCTAGAATTCAACACACACACACACACACACAATTCACCTAATGGATAGAAAATAATGGTGTCCTTTTCTGGTGAAACAAAACAATTCAGCAAGGGCTTTGTTACCAGGAGACCTTTGTCCCATGAAATGTTAAAGGCTGATGGAACTTTGTACCAGAGTGACACTTAGAATCACATGAATAAAATTACAGGAGTAATTATGTGAATATTAAAAGGTAATTAATCTTTCTTAGTGTTCAAAAATTACTGAAAAGATAAAGATACAGCTATATTATGGTGCTTATAAAATGTAGAAATACAAAATTGTGGTAATTACAGGGGGCTGGGACAATGGCTCAGGGACTCAGGGCATGCTCTTTGACTCCCAGCACCCACGTGTGGCTCACAGGCCCAGTAACTCCAGTTCCAGGGAATCAATGCCACTGGCCTTGGTGAGCACCTGCTCTCAGATGCAAGTACCCAAGGGTGTTGGAGTGAAGTTTTTGTGCCCCCTGCATAAAGACTCTCCTTGTATTATTCAAATGCTAATTTCTGTGCTGGAGGAGATCTGATTACAGTGGATTTTGGTATTGACATTATTATCCTGTCCTAGTATTCTGTAAACTTCGTTCTCCATCACTTCTTGAATGGTCAAATAAAGAGGGGAATGGCCAATAGTTGGGTTGGAGAGTAAAGTGGGACTGCTGGTCAAAAAGCAAGGGTCTCAGATGGGAACCAGAAGTCAGGGCCAGGACAAGACTAAGATAGACAGGTGGTCGACCATGTGGTGAGTGAGGGGTTCATTTTTCATATCCCATTCAGAAACTAAGCGTGGACAATTTAGACCATTTGCTTTCTAGGCTTCTGCAGTTCTGCAGATGATCTGCCTGACCACTTAAGGCTGGCTTTCCCAGCCTCTAGTTAGTACCTCAAAGTGACACAGCGGGATGCAGTGGGTTGTTCTTCCCTAAATTGAAGTCTCCCAGAGAAAAGGGGAGGGGGTCTTATCTCTGCCCTTTGTTCTCAGTACTTGTAAGACTCTCAGAGCACCTGTTCACATGGTGAAAAAAATTCACTGCAGGTCTGCACATGAATCAGATCATAAATTGAATAAGAGATTATACCAGAGAATGCCTACATACATATACACTAGGAGCAATTATCTGGCTTAACTTACACCATTTGTTATTAGCTTGCAGGGTCATGGAAAAGTTTTAGATTATAACTAAGCCATCCTTGAAGTTTTGACAAACTCAGTCAATATCTTATATCCTGTTTTTGCACAAGGGGTCCTTACCACCTTCAGTTAATGGTTTCTGTAACCCCTTGGAATGTGCCCTAAGTTTTAGAAGTCTGCTGTTATTTCAAAATCAATGAAGCAGTCCTGTTATAAATCATGTTTCTATGGGTGTTGCTATTTGGAAACAATGGTAACTCTTGCATGCTAGATGTTTCTGCAGAGACAGAGATGCTTTTTGTCTTTAAGCGATTGTTGGACCCTTACAGCGAGATGTAGGGTGGGCCAGTGTTGTCAGGTTAGAATAACTGAGAATCTGCCCAGCTACAGTGCCCAAAGTTTATAATAAATACAATAAGTCTCTTTGTCCTTATTCAGAGCAAGGGTGGGCTAAATAGTTACAGTTACACACATGGACACATACCTACATACATACATACGCAATTTAAAGATAAATGTTTAAGATTTTGTGAAAATAAGAAACAAAAGAAGGGAAAGTATGAGACTATTGCAAGGCTTGTGCACCATTCATGAAGTGGCATGTAACTCAGCTGTGACAAGTTAAACTCAGGTAGTGTGAGCCCCAGATTTGCTGCTAAATACAATGGAAACAAAAAGCATATACTTACTGTGTTTGTTTAGATAACAATGGCCTCTGTTGGCTCATAGGGAGTGGCATTGGTGGACTTGTGGCCCTGATGGAGTAGGTGTGGCCTTGTTGGAGGAAATGCATCACTAGTGGGCTTTGTGGTCTCAGGTTTAATTCAGGTCTAGTGACTCACTGTCTCCTCCTGCTGCCCTTGATGTGGATGTAGAATTCTCTGCTCCTCCAGCATGATGTCTGCCTGCACACTGCCATGCTTCCCACCAAGATGATAATGGACTGAATCTCTGAAACTGTAGGCCAGCCCAAATTAAATGTTTTTCTTTATAAGAGTTGCCTTGGTCATGGTGTCTCATCACAGCAATAAAACCCTAAGATACATTCTAGGTCAACAGAGAAAGGGAAGTTAAATTAATTATATTGTGTTTGTTATATTTTTATCTATCTATCTATCTATCTATCTATCTATCTATCTATCTATCTATATCTATCTAGTATTATACAAATATATATGTATACATGTATTTATGTATACATTTTATATATGTATCCATGTATATATTTATGTATCTACTATTATATGTGTATGTACATATGTATGTATGTATGTATCTATCATCTATTTATCCATCAATCTATCTACCCATCTATCTATGTATGAGCCACATAACTATCCTACTTCCTCTTTGTCCCTATCAGCTCATAACTCAGTTTCATGCTTAGGCTGGCAGATTTCAAGATAGAATTAGATACCACTTATTTCTTCAGATCTCAGTTGCTTCGCTTAATAGTTGCATGTTTATCAGCAGCCATTCTGACAGGGGTGAGATGGAATCTCAAAGCAGTTTTAATTTTCGTTTCCCTGATGGTCAAGCATATTGATCTTTTAAAGTTATTTATCAGTAATTGATATTTCTCCATCTGAGAAATCTATGTAGTTTATTAGCTCACTTATTAACTGGATTGGTTGATTTGTTCTTGATGTTTAATTTTGAAGGCTTTAACTCATCTATTAATAATATAATTAACATAATCATTGTATTAATACTGCTTCTGAGGTGTAACTGGCCAAGAGTTTCCCTATCATACAGTGTGTCTCCTCATTCTAGCAACTGCTTCCTCTGTTGCACTGAAGGTTAATTCCAGGAAATCTAATTGTCAGTTTTTGAGAATATCTGAGCAACTGGACTCCTTTTCAGAAATCCTTGCCTATGTTGTATGTGTGTGTGAGTGTGTGTATGTATTTTCACCAAAGTTTTGTGTCTTACTATTAAGGCTTTGAACCATTTTTTTAAATGGCTTTTTTTGTTGTCGTTTTAAACAGGGTGAAAGATACAGATCTAGTATCATTTTCCTGTATGTGGAAATCCGGCTTTCCCAGTACCACTTATTAAAGAGGCTGTTTCTTCTTCCTTCTTCCTTCCTTCCTTTTTCCTTCCTTCCTTCCTTCCTTCCTCTTCCACCTCCCTTCTTCTCCTCCTCCTCCATTTGTTTCTCTTTGGTTTTTGGAGACAAGCTGTTCTGTAACTTGCACTGTATACCAGGATGGTTTCTGTTTCCTGGCTGAGGCTGTCTTCCTGAATCTACCAATGTATGTGTTTTTTGTTCGTTTCTCTGTTTATGGCTTTGTCAAAGCTTAGGCTTTGACGATGTGGGTTATTTCTGGGACCTCTGTTTTATTCCCCTGGTCTACATGTGTGGGTTTGTGCCAGTACCACACTGTTTCTGTTACTAGGACTCTGGAATAAAGCTTGAGGATGAGTATTGTGGTTGCCCTGGCATTGCTGTTTCTGCTTGAAAGTCACTGTCTTAGTTAGGTCACTTAGTTAGGTTGTCTCTGTGAAGAGACACCATGACCAAGGCAACTCTTGTAACATTTAATTGGGACTGGCTTACAGGTTCAGACATTCAGTCCATTATCATCAAGGTGGGAGCATGGCAGTGAACAGGCAGGCATGGTGCAGGAGGAGCTGAGAGTTCTACATCTTCATCTGAAGGTCACTAGGAGAAGACTGGCTTCCAGGCAGCTAGGATGGGAGTCCTAAATCTCACACCCACAGTGACACACTTCCTCCAACAAGGCCACACCTCCAAATGCTGCCACTCCTTGAGCCAAGCATATTCAAATCACCACAGTCACTTTAGCAACCTGAGGCCTAATGTTACTTTCCTTTTAAATACAAAGTCGTCCTCTGCCTGCTGAACCCAGGTCAGCTCCCTGAAATTGTAAAAACTGATGTTGATTAGAACCTGCAAAGGTTCACCTAACTGTGAACAGGAAAAGATTCTTAGAGATACTTAGTTTTCCTCATTTTTTAGGTTTTTCTGATGTCCTACAATTTTGTTAGGAGACCTTATAGTTTCTTGGAGTGGAACCTTCCTTCCACAAACGTGCTCTATGCAAAGGTGGCAAAGAACCATACCTCAAAGGTAGCTATAGAAATAGTCCCTCGAGGAGATCCACAGTTCTGCTTGATAGAGACTCCATGATAGATAATTGATATTTTATTGGCTGTTTATGTAGTCAAAAGACGCTCATAATGGGACTGGAGTGTTGTCTCAGAGCTTAGAAGCATGGACTGCTGTTCTAGAAAACCCAGGTTTAAGTCCCAGTGCCCACAGGACAGCTTACGACTGTAACTCCAGTTCCATAGGTTCCAGTGCCATCCTCTGCCTCCTGAGTGCACCAGGCATGTGTATGTCTTCTTAAACCAAAGGCACGCCAGAGACTTGAGTGTCTTATATTATCTTTTTCTCAGTTAGAACCTTGTGTCACCCCACCATCTACATGAAACATCTCAATACTTCTAGTAT
Organism: Tokudaia tokunoshimensis; assembly: GCA_036184795.1. Taxonomy (NCBI): domain Eukaryota; kingdom Metazoa; phylum Chordata; class Mammalia; order Rodentia; family Muridae; genus Tokudaia; species Tokudaia tokunoshimensis. Next base: position 38,699,883 of record BTHU01000010.1, on the reverse strand, counting down.
TATAAGCTGTTGAGGAGGCTGGACTGCCTCAGGATCTAAAGGCAAGTCATGAAGGAGAGATTCGCCCACACTCAGCAGTCCCAAGTACCGCTACTGTTTTAGTTTTTACCTAATGAAACTGTGGTTCAGTGTCCTTGACGTAGTGGATGTTTTCTTTTGCATTTCTCCATATCCTAAGCCATAATAGATGTTTGACTTTAAATGTCTTATCTCTGACACTGTGGGAACGGCTCTTTAGCTAGGCTCTGAACACTGGTGATAGTGTGACAGTACAAAGGTCCTTCTATTTTGTCTCAGCTGAAGACATCTTGGTTGAAACTGAAACTGACCCCGGCTCCGAAACAAACCTTTTCTACCCCTGCCCTGGAAAGTCCTGTGGTGTGGGAAAACCCCCTAATGATGTTCTAGAAACTCGAGATGGAAATGCCCCAGCTAACTGTATATCTTTGGTTCTTGTCCTTCTGTTTGCTTGCTTTACTTTTCCCTGCAACTGCATCAAGGATGTAGTTTTTCTGGGTTGTCTTTACAAACTCCCCGTAGGGCTGGAGAGATAGATGGAGAAAGAGTTTCTATTCCTGCACAAAACATCATGACCAAGAAGAAAGTTGGGGGAAAATGGGTTTATTCAGCTTACACTTCCACATTGTTGTTTATCAGCAAAGGAAGTCAGGACTGGAACTCAAGCAGGTCAGGAAGCAGGAGCTGATGCAGAGGCCATGAAGGATGTCACTTACTGGCTTCCTTCCCCTGGCTTGCTCAGCTTGCATTCTTACAGAACCCAGGGCTACCAGCCCAGAGATGGCACCATCCACAATGGGCCCTCCCACCCTTGATCTCTAATTGAGAAAATGCCTTACAGCTGTATCTCATGGAGACATTTCCTCAAGAGAGGTTCCTTTCTCTGTGAGAACTCCAGTCTGTGTCAAGTTGACACACAAAACCAGTCAATATAGCTGCTCTTCCAGAGATCCTGAGTTCAGTTCCCAGCAACCACATTGTGCCTCATAACCATCTATACCCTATAGGGTCTGATGCCCAATTCTGGCTTGAAGCTTTACATGCAGGAAGAATACTATATACATAATAAATAAATTAATAAAAATCTCCCTATAATGTGCATTTGAGACTGTTCTGTGAGCGCTGTATCTCTCCAAGCCTAATTTGAACTTTGATCATGCTGAGTGGTCATTTGGTCTCGACCCCCCCCCCAACAACAGCAGTCCACGTATATTGAGAGTCCTTGGTTATAAAGAATAGCCATTTATTTAAGTACATAGTCTATTTGTAGACCTGCAGAGTTAGATCTGTAGACACTCTATTAAAGTTTAAAATCTTCAGGCAGCCATGAGCTACCCATAAAAGGCTCCAATAAGTCAACACATGGTAACACATTAGAAAACACCCAACTCTGGACAGCGGGCTTTGACTCATGACAAAAAGGGAAGCCATCCTAGAAATAGGGCCACTCCTTGCCCTGGGATTTCCCAAGAATTGTTGACAAATCACATTTGGCACATGGATGTTACTCACGTCCCTAGCTTTGGGAAGCTGAAACATGTTCGTGTTACTGTGGACACTAACTCACTCTGTGCTCAATTTTACTGTTCCCCCTCAGGAAAAGCACTGAAGACTATTTTATGTTTTTACTCAGAGCTTTTGCTGTTTTAGGTCCCTGCAGAATAGTAAAAGCAGACGATGCTCCTGCATACATTGCCAAGCCTTTCCAAGAATTTTATCCAACAGTTTGACATAACCTGTATCCCAGTCATCCATATAACCCTCAGAATTCATCTTTTAGGGAAGAGCATTATCTTAATATTAAAACATAAGGACACAATGAAGAAAATATAACCAAAGACAAATTTTCCCACTGAAGATAGATGTAAGTATTGTAAGTAAAAGTTTTGCATGTTAAACTCAGTAGGTGCCCCCTACTTACACACCCCTCCCCACAGATACGATGCACACACACACCCAAGCACAAGCATGCACAAGCGCGTGCGTGTCCGACTCACAATAGGTCCAGCAGGTCCCTGAACACAACTTGTGGTCATTTCCCCAGTTCCAGAATGTATAATTGGGATACATATACTCAGAAATTGGCAGAATTCTCACATTGGTTCCCTGATCAGTTGGTTGAGGGCAATTATGGTTGGAAAGGCTTAATGGAAGACTTTAGAATTGCCTCTGCCAAAGGAAATAGTGAATCAAAAACAGTATCATATTCCTGGAGGAAATGCAGAAATTACTGCCACTATCAAGGACTTGAAAGATGCAGGGATGGTGGTTCCCAACACATCTCCCTTTAACTCTCCTATCTGGCCAGTGCAGAAGACAGATGGGTCATGGAGAATGACAGTTGACTATCGAAAACTTAATCAGGTAGTAACTACAACTGCAGCTGCTATACCAGATGTAGTTTCATTACTTGATCAAATTAACACATCTCCTGGTACCTGGTATACAGCTATTGATCTGGCAAATGCCTTCTTCTTAGTACTTGTCCATAAGGACCACCAGAAGCAATTTGCTTTCAGTTGGCAAGGCCAGCAGTATACCTTTACAGTTTTGCCTCAAGGATATATTAACACTCCTGCCCTGTGTCATAACTCAGAAGGGATCTTGATCATTTGTCTCTTCCACAAAATATCATATTGATACTGTGGGGGTGGGGTGATAATGGTGGTGGTGGCACACACATTTAATCCCAGCACTTGGGAATCAGAGGTAGGCAGGTTTCTGAGTTCGAGGCCAGCCTGGTCTACAGAGTGAGTTCCAAGACAGCCAGGGTTACACAGAGAAACCCTGTCTCGAAAAACCAAAAACAACAGCAACAACAAACAAACAAACAAACAAAAAGCCCCACACATTAGTGCACTATATTGATGACTTAGTGCACTATATTGATGACATTACACTAATTAGACCAAGTGAGCAGGAAGTAGCAACCACTTTGGATTCATTGGTAACACATATGTGTACCAGAGGATGGGAAATAAATCCAACCAAAATTCAAGGACCATCTACCTCAGTGAAATTCTTAGGAATTCAGTGGTGTGGGGCATGCAGAGATATTCCTTCTAAGGTGAAGGATAAGTTATTGCATCTGGCCCCTCCCACCACCAAGAAAGAAGTACAACATTTAGTGAGTCTATTTGGATTCTGGAGACAGCACATTCCTCACTTAGGTGTGTTACTCAGGCCCATTTACCAAGTGACTCTGAAAGCTGCTAGCTTTGTGTGGGGCCTGGAACAGGAGAAGGCTCTTCAACAGGTTCAGGCTGCTCTACCACTTGGACCATATGATCCAGCAGACCCGATGGTACTTGAGGTGTTGGTGGCAGATAGAGATGCTGTTTGGAGCCTCTGGCAGGCCCCTGTAGGTGAATCACAGAAGAGACCTTTGGGACTTTGGAGCAAAGCTCTACCATCATCTGCAGACAACTACTCTCCCTTTGAAAAACAGCTCTTGGCTTTAGTGGAAACTGAACGTTTGACAATAGGACACCAAGTTACTATGTGACCTGAACTGCCCATCATGAGATGGGTGTTATCAGACCCTCCAAGTCATAAAGTAGGACGTGCACAGCAGCAGTCTATTATCAAATGGAAGTGGTATATACGTGATAGGGCCAGAGCAGATCCTGAAGGCAGAAGCAAGCTACATGAAGAAGTTGCTCAGATGCCTATGGTTTCTACTCCTGTCACAATACCATCTGCTGCCAAGCAAGCGCCTATAGCCTCATGGAGTGCTCCCTATGATCGACTGACTGAAGAAAAGAAGACTAGGACCTGGTTTACTGATGGCTCTGCACATTATGCAGGCACCACCCAGAAGGGGACAGCTGCAGCACTTCACCCCCCTTCCCGGGACAACCCTGAAAGATACAGGTGAAGGAAAATCTTCACGGTGGGCAGAACTTCGGGCAGTACACATCGTATTACAGTTTGTTTGGAAGAAGAAATGGCCTGATGTACAAAAATTGTTCACTGACTCATGGGCTGTAGCCAGTGGATTGGCTGGATGGTCAGGGTCAGGGAAAGATCACGATTAGAAAATTGATGAGAAAAATATCTGGGGAAGAAGTATGTGGATAGATCTCTCCAAATGGACAAAAGGATGTGAAGATATTTGTGTCCCATGTAAATGCTCACCAAAAGGTGACTTGAGCTGTGAAGGAGTTCAGTAATCTAGTGAATAAGATGACCCGTTCTGTGAACAGTCAGCCTCTTTCCCCAACCATCCCTGTCATTGCCCAATGGGCACATGAACAAAGTGACCATGGTGGCCGAGATGGAGGTTATGCTTGGGCTCAGCTACATGGATTTCCACTCACCAAGGCTGACCTGGTTACAGCTGCTGGTGAATGCCAGATATGCCAACAGCAGAAACCAACACTGAACCCCAGATATAGCACCGTTCCTCGAGGTGACCAGCCAGCAACCTGGTGGCAGGTTGACTACATTGGACCACTTCCCCTGTGGAAAGGACAATGTTTTGTTCTTACTGGAGTAGATACTTACTCTGGTTATGGATTTGCCTTTCCTGCATGCAATGCTTCTGCCAAAACCACCATCCGTGATGCCTTATCTATCATCATGGTATTCAACATAGTATTGCTTCTGACCAAGGTACTCATTTCACAGTCAGAGAAGTGCAACAGTGGGCCCACGATCATGGAATTCACTGGTCTTACCATGTTCCCCATCATCCTGAAGCAGCTGGTCTGATAGAAAGATGGAATGGCCTTTTGAAGAAATAGTTACAGTGCCAATTAGGTGGCAACAGCATAGAGGGCTAGGGCAGAGTTCTTCAGAAGGCAGTGTATGCTTTGAATCAGTGCCCGATATAAGGTACAGTTTCTCCCATAGTCAGGATCCATGGGTCCAGGAATCAAGGGGTGGAAAAGGGAATAGTTCCACTCACTATCACTCTTCGTGACCCTCTAGGAAAATTTTTGCTTCCTGTCCCCACAACTTTAGGTTCTGCTGGCCTTGAAGTTTGGTTCCAGAGGGGGAAGTGCTCCTACCAGGAGCCACAACAAACATTTCTTTGAACTGGAAGCTCAGACTTCCTCCTGGCGATTTTGGGCTTCTAATGTCCTTAAATCAACAGGCTAAGAAAGGAATAAGTGTTAGGAGGGGTAATAGGTCCAGATTACCATGGGGAAATTGGATTGCCCCTGCATAATGGAGGTAAGCAGTATTATATCTGGAGTACAGGAGATGCTTTAGAGCGTCTCTTAGTACTACATGTCCTGTCATTAAAGTCAACTGGAAACTACAACAGCCTAATCCAAGCAGGATGACAAAGGATGCAGACCCATCAGGAATGAAGGTATGGGTCAGTCCTCCAGGAAAATAGACATGACTTGCTGAGGTGCTTGCCAAGGGTGAAGGAAATACAGAATGGTTAGTAGAGGAAGGTAGTTATAAATACCAGCTAAGACCACGTAACCAGCTGCAGAAATGTGGATTATAAAGTAATATGAATACTTCTGTCTTATTTTGTTAAGAATATATTTGTCTTTCTTCCAATTTCTTTAACATCAATTGGTATTTAAGTTGAGACACTAAAATTATGTTCCCAAGGGACATTGCCCCATTGTAAATTTACAAATGCGTTTGCGATTGTATGAGGAATAGTTATATCCTGTTAAGTATATGCATGACCTTGTTATTGTTTCATGTGGACATGAGATATTATTTGTGTCAAGTTGACAAGGGGTGAATTGTAGTGGCTATTCCTGATTGTCAACTTGACTATATCTGGAATGAACTACAATCCAGAATTGGAAGGCTCACCTATGATCCTAAACTGGAGGCTGAGAGATACAAGTTTCTGACCTGGATCTTGGCATGAAGATCTTGAAGCATAGTGGCTATGGATTACAGAAGATTAAGACTGGGAGATCTCTGAGTTCAAGGCCATCTGGGATTAAAGGCCTGTCCGCACACACCTTCATCCTGGACCACACCCTCTGCTGGAGACCTACATCACACATTGGAAAAAGGAAGACTTACTCTTCTTTGCCTGCTTGCCTCGTGGGACTGACAACTGCTAGATCCTTGGACTTTCATCCACAGCTGCTGCTGACCATTGTTGGGGAGTTGGACTACAGACTGTAAGTCATCAACAAATTCCCTAACTACATAGAGACTACCCATACATTCTGTGGCTCTAGAGAACCCTGACTAATGCATGCCCTAAGGCAGCAAAGGATAAAAAGGAATTCGTAATAGACAAGTGTGGAGTTCCTTTCTCCACTGTATTCCGTTCAGTGTATGTCTCAATAAAGGAGGTTGATAACCCTTGAGAAGAGTAGCAAGACCTAAAAGACAGGTCCATTGAATGAGAAACAGAGGTAGAAGGTGACAAGGTTGCTCCTAGGTGTGGAGAAGGTTTGCTGCAGATATGAGGGAGAAAATGGGCATCTAATAGGGTCCACTGTGGATGTGACTGGCAGACTGCCAAGGAGGAAGAGGAGGAGGAAAGCAAAAATGGGGGCTGGATATACCAGGTAGGGACTGAGGGATGCTGGGTGGACCTGGAGGCCAGCTCTGCTTTGATATGTAAAAAAATGTACCTCAGTCCCTTGTCCCAGGGTCCAAAACCAAACATTTTCCTCACAAGCTTTCCAGATTTTCTTTGGGTTCCTGGGGACTCTGAAGGTGGATCCATCGAGATTCAGATTCGATTCTTCAGAGAGAACTTTGTTTTTGAAGCAGTGTAACCTGACTGTTGTATTTCTGTCACCTCATCGCTGGTTAAATAATATGTCCTTTCCTCTTCCCCTTTCCATCTGCCCCTCCATCCGGTGCAGACACTCCTGGATGGCTAATAAATGTCATTACCTTTAACTCTGGGCTGGGAGATGACCTTCAATCAATTTTGAAATGATGGTTGGCAGAGTTTGTTCTGTTTCTGGACTTTCTTCAATGTGTTGGGGTTCCAAAAAGTCAAAACAACTTGAGCAGGTTGTCACAAGAGTTCAGCAAAGCAAGCTCTTTATTTCAATTAGGCAGCAAAAATTGACCAGTCAGGGACAATGGAGATGTCACTGAAGTCAGGAGCTGACTGTGTCCCGGAAGGGAAATTGTATCACATATTTGAATGATGAGACCACAGAGCAAGGTGGAGCATGGTGGCCTGTAGCATTGTACAATCTTATTTTGACACAAGGGGTTGGGCAATGGAGTCTCCACTGTGCCTTAGCTCTGACTCAGGCAGGGCGGGGGTGCGATGGTGGGTGGGGCGGTTGTCAGTCATAGGACCAGAGAAAGCATTGGTGATTAATTGGTGATCTTGGCCACCTGGCTTCAAGGTCTTTGACTCAGAGCCCTGGTGGTCAGGTCTTACCCTGGATATTTGGCCTGTAACTCAAGATGAGAAGGCAGCAAAGGTTCCTGGGAATGTGAGCTCAGCTGGACCCTGCCAGCAGATGGAGAACTTGTCCCTGAGGTGGCTGGACTCAGACAATTGTCTCCTTACAAATGCTCTCCTGGCTGCCTTCTTCCTTAAGCCTGGGCACTGCACTTTGTACATGATTGAGAAGTTCAGAATTTGCTGCAGTTCTAATCCCTGACCTTTGGAGTTGAATTTCTTTTCACTGACTTTGGAACTGAACTCTGAGGAAGGACTGGGAGGAGAAGCTAGGAGGTGGGAGGAGAGAGAAGAGGGGAAAGGGAGAAGACAACTGGCATGCCTGCTGGCACAGAACATGGGCACTGGACTCTCCGCCCAGTGGGTGCCTCTTACCAGATCCTGCTCCTCCCTGGCTCCCCCACTTTTCCTTCTTTTCTCTTCTTTTCTTCCTCATGTCCCTCAAAGCCCTGGGTGTTGGCTTGCCCTGGCCTCTGGCTAGTCTTGTGACACTCCTTAGGAATGGGAGGGTACAGTCCTGAGCAAGAGTCTGGGACTTGGGATAGGGACTGGATGGTGGCTCATTGGACAAGTGGCTAAGCCACTCCCCCAAGCAACTTCCTCTTCCACCTCCTGACACCCAAGTACAGAGGGAAAATTTGTCTTTGTTCAGTTTCTGCGTATTGATGCAAATATTCTCCTTTAAGTTTTGCAAGCTTCCCCCAACCCTCGCCAGCTCCGGAAACCTCCTACACTTTATTTCTTAAATTAGAGATTAAAGAAGAGATTCTAAAGGTCTCTGAGTCAGTTTCCTCAGAGCTGGTCTGGTGGTGACAGGCAATGAAATAGCCCATATGGAAGAGCCCTGTTCTAGACACTTAGGCTGGAGGAACAGTGGAATTCTGGGCTGCACTACCTCCAGCAGGTAGAGTCTGGAGTAGGAATGGGGTGATGCTCCCCATACAAGGAGAATCATAGCAATGAGCTAAACATTTTAGCTCTTTGTACTCCCAAGCCTGTGATTTGGGGGTGTGGGGGCAGGAGGCTGGGTAAGAGAGGGAGACAGTGGTCAGAGCAGGAGCAGAGCCAGGTGTGAAAATGAAACAAAGAAACTGAATATTGTATTCAATTCATAAGCACTCAGAAACAGAATCAGTTTCTTTTCTTTTTTTTAAATTCATAAGTCAGTATTTTTTCTACAAGATAAAAATGATTTATTAAGAGTAACATACTACTAAAATATGCAGTTAAGTTGTAATAAAAATTAACATCCTTGGAAGCTTAAAATACAAGCTGACAATATTTCTTTTTTTGTATATTTTTTTATTGGCTATTTTCTTTATTTACATTAAGAATGTTATCCCCTTTCCCAGTTCCCTCTGCCCCGCCCCCAAAACTCCCTATCCCAATCCCCCTCCTTCCAGAATCAGTTTCTCAAGGCTGGTTTTATGTAACAAGTTAGGGAGGTGTTACTGTAACAAAGTGGCAGGAGAGGTGTTCTGCTTTAGGGTAGCCTTGGGAATCCTATAGAGAGATTTCCCAGAGAGCTCTAGTAATCTGCTGGCAGGGAGGATCCTCCTTCCCTGCTGGGGAGTGCTGTGCATATCTTAAGCCCTGGACTGGAGGGACTCTAGAGGCTTTAACAGGGGCACCTGCTCTTGTGAGCAAAGGGACTGCCTTGCTGCTCTGGGAATGCCTGGGGCGGGTAGAGATGAAAAGATCTGATTGCTCAACTGTGAGCTTTGTGTTTCATTCTGACCAATAGAAAACCTCGCGTGGCTCCTCCTTTCTTTCACTTCCTGGAGGGAGGGTGATTAAAGATACAGGCAGTTCTGGGATTTTTCAGTCTAACACCAGAACTGAGATGGGTTCAATCTGTGAAGCGCTGTAATGCATCAAAGGACAAAGAACTCAGATGGTCTTAGAGGTGAGCCCGCAGCCAGGGCTGCAGTTAGAACTCTTCCAAGTGCCAAAGTCCATCTGCGAAGACATCTGCTGGCCAGGACTTGTTGCAGACAGAGGGTCTTTCTCAGGTGACACTAGCCTGCCTTACCAAGGGGGCTGACTGCTGGCATGGGTACTGGACTTCAGGCAACTGAGCAAAGCAACCACAGAACTCACAGGTATGTGACCAATGAATTACAGCCTACTCAAGTCCCTCTCCTAATGCTCTTTCTGTCCCTCACTTCAACACGTGCCCCCCCCCACCAGTCTAGTTGTTCTGGGACAATGTTGGGGTCATCAGTACCACCCACCTCTCTCAGGAACCTTGGTGAGTTTCTGTCTCTACTAGGAATCTTAGCTCCTTGGAGTCTTGGTAGCCCATTTGAACAGTGTTAACAAAATGACTGTGAAGGGTTTGGACACCTGGTGAGCTGTTGGGGAGGACAAATGCCCTTCTTCTTGGGTTGGGGGAGGGCTTAAGAGTCCAGGGAGAGAGCTCAGGTTTGTTTGGTCAGAGTCTGAACTTTTGAGGCACAGGGCTAGAGGATAAAAATGCAAGCCAGGCGTTGGGTACTTTTGGCAGGTCTGTGCCATGGTGTATCCCTGAGAATATGTCTCACAACAGATGTAGTGTAAGAGGTTTATTCGGGAGAGGAGAGTGAAAGGCGCTTCAGAGTTGAAACATGAAGGAGAGATAAGGGCAGATAGGCAGAGAGAGACAGGCACAGAGGGAAATGGACATTAATGGGAGCTAAGGCTGAGAGGGAGCAGAGAGAAGAGAGGGCAGAGAGAAAGGGCAGAGGAGGAGGAGGAGAGGAGGAGAGGGAGGGAGGAAGGGAGAGAAAGAGACAGAGACAGAGATGGAGAGAGACAAAGACAGAGAGACAGAGAGAGATAGAGAGAAAGACAGAGAGAGAGACAGAGAGAAAGACACAGAGAGAGAAAGACAGAGAGAGACAGAGACAGAGAGAAAGACACACAGAGAGAGAAAGACAGAGAGAAAGACACAGAGAGAGAGACACAGAGAGACACAGAGAGAGACAGAGAGACAGAGAGAGAGACAGAGACAGAGAGAAAGACAGACAGAGAGAGACAGAGAGAGAGACACAGAGAGAGAGATACAGAGAGAGAGACACTGAGAGAGACACACAGAGAGAGACACAGAGAGAGACAGAGAGAGAGAGACAGAGAGAGGGATCTGTGTTGGGTGGGGCCCCTTTTATCCACAGCAGGCACCTGGCACAGTTGGCAGGGGCAGGTGAGGAAATAAGCAGTCTCTAGTCCCTCTAGCAGGAGGATGTGAAGAGATCAGCCTCCTGCTGGTCTCCAGAGCCCCTTGAGGGTTCCCCACATGACCCTGTGGAAAGATGAGTAAATGTGTCCAACAGGCAGAGAGGAAGTGGAACTGTATTCAAAATGAAAAATGAGGTAGGTGCACTAGAGCCCTGAAAAGCTTATAATGTTCCCCCCACCAACTGCAAAGCACTTTCAGAGGTGTGCATCTCTCCTTCCTCTCCAAGAGGCAGCTCCTGCCCCTGCCTTGCCTGCCAATCTGCAGTGCTGCATCTGATGCCATGCTCTTTCCCTTGAGGACAGCTAACAAGACACTTTAAATTCCAGACCAAATTCTCAGAGACTTTCCAGTCCACACTGGACTTTCGGGAGTGGTCGGGATAGGAGTCTGACTGGTGAAGCAGACCTAGGACTTCAGCGTGGTTAATGAGTTTACACACCTGGGTTTGGAGCTCACCCGTTGGCTTATGAAGGAACAAGTCTCAGACACATGCCTAAGAGATGCACATTTTAAACGATCGACAATTTTACGTACGGAGAGTCACAGGTGTACGAGTGTAATGACCAGTATCCCAGGCTAACCCACAGCTCCTATAAATGTGACTGCACTATAGACCTGTGATTTCTGAATTTCCTGGGGCTGGGGGTGTCATGACCATTGTTCTTTTGTATTTTGGTGTGAGTTGTGGTGCTGGCTCAGGGGGTCCTGGATGAGTGCCTGGGAGGGAATGGGGAAGAACAGAGACTGCTTAGCAGAGGATGAAACAGGGTGGGGCTGCAGCTTCTGACTGGGCAGAACTGAAAGGACTCTTGAAAGCTTGCTTTTGGTTGGTGGGTTTGACCAAGGGAAAAAAAAAGGTGATGGCTTAACAGTGATGTGTTCAGGTCAGAGTGACTATTGCTGACATTTTAAATCCATTACCACGGTTTCTACCCTGTCTTGATCATTCAGTTCCCAGATAAAAGACCCACATAACTTTCATTATTTACAATAAGCCTTAAACAGCACAAGAGCTGGGCAGATATCTCACCTCTATGCTATTAGAATCTACTTTCCTATCCATAAGCCCGAGTTATTACTTATTATATTTCATCTGGGCTCCTCTTAAATCCAACTGGCCAGCCCTCAGGGCCACACATTATGAACTCATCAGACCCATGGCAGCTTCTTCTTCACTTTCTTCCTTTCTTCCTGGTTCTCCTCTCAGGCCCCAAGCCCAGGAACCCTAAAACCTGCCTATGTCTCTTCTGCCCAGCTATTGGCTGTTGGCATCTTTATTCACCAATCAGAAATCACTTGGAGGCAAGGTCATATGCTATCACTTGGGTCTAGGCGCAGACTCTTGTGTCTGGGGCACCCAGATCGTGAGGAACCAATATTAGCATCAGAGTACAAACAGCATCAGGCCAACCCACTACAACTGACAAGCAGTCGTTTGTGCGGGCTATGTGTATGTCAACCTGCCACAAACTATAGTCAATTAACTCAGAGGAGATGAAGAAAATACCTTTGTAAGACTAGGCAGCAGGCAAGCTTGTAGGACATTTTCTTAGTGATTGATGGAAGAAGGCCCAGCCCACTGTAGGTTGTGCCATTCCCTGGGTTGGTGGTACGACTTAAGCAAGCCATGGGGAGCAAGCCAGTAAGCAGCACCCTTCTGTAGCCTCTGCTTCAGCTCCTGCCTCTAGGTTCCCGCCCTGATTGAGTTTGTGTTCTGACTTCCTTCAATGATGGAGTATGGTGTAGAAGTGTAAGCCAAATAATCCCTTTCCTCGTCATCTTCTTGGTCATGGTATTTCATCATGGGAATAATAACCATAACTAAGACATCAAGTCAACTTATGAAAGTAGAATTTAATTTGCTTTAGGGTTTTAGAGGATTAGAGTCCATGGTAACAGAATAGATGAGAGCTCACATCTTGAGTGACAGAGAGAGAGAGAGAGAGAGAGAGAGAGAGAGAGAGAGAGAGAGAGAGAGAGAGAACTAATTGGGAATGGGTGAGTCTCTTAAGTCTTCTAAGACCATCCCCAGTGGCAGACCTTCTCCAACAAGGCCACACCTGCTGTATCCTTCCCAAACATTTACATCAACTGGGGACAGTTGTTCAAATACATGAGTCTATGGGGGCCGTTCTCATGCAAAAACCACTGACATGAAACTACAGTTCACTCTTAAGCAATTCCTCTGCTGGGCAGCAGCTATGGCTCTCAGTGGCATTTCCATGTGGAGACAGAGGCTTTCCCCTATGGGGTCAGTAGAGCAAATGGACTCACATCCGGGCAGCCTTCCTAAAATAGAAGAAGATATTGGGATTAAGGAACAGTAATTACTTGTAACATGTTAGTTTGGAGGACAGAGGTCGATGTCAGATGTCTTCATATTGTTCTTCACCTTATTTACAATCATAATAATCATAAATAATTTGAAACTGGGCTAGAGCGATAGCTCTGAGGTTAAGAGCACTGGCTGCTCTTCTGGAGCCCCAGGACTCACTTCCCAGCACCAACATGGGGCTAACCACCTCCTGTAACTTCACTTCTTGGGGATACGATGCTCTCTTCTGGCCTCCAGGGTTACTGCATGCACATGGTTCATACATGTAGGCAAAACACCCATAGACACAAAATAAGCACTTCTAAATCATTGCATAGCTAAAGCCTATGGAACAGAAAGACCAATACAGATTCCACTGAGGGTTTATTGAAAGAAGACTGAATACAATGTTAAGGACCAGAAAAGAGATGAGCAAAAATTAAAATGGGATTGAAAGTTTGAACACGCTCAACTCTACCTGTAACATTACATCTAAAAACTAGTAAGCATAAAAGTTCTGCTAATAAGTGCAAAGTCTGCAAAAAAAAAAAAAAAAAACAAAAACAAAAAACCATTTTTCCACCTGCACACCGACTGGGCCCGTGGAGCATGTGACCCGAGGACTGTGCTGTTGGTCTCACGGTACAGAAGATGCTCTCTCCTGGTTAGCTCTCATTCTAATGGCTCTGTCTGTTTTCCAGGAATGACATTCATCTGGAAAATGCAAAGTCTGCTGGGAAAATGGGCATCAGTGTTGATCTGGAAGCCAAATATGCTAAGCTGGGTCTAAATCTAGGAGCACTCACACTTGGACAGAAGGCTAGACAGAAAATGAAGAACTCTCACCTCAGGAAAAAGGAGAATGAAAACATCTCTGTAGCTGTATGTGCTCTCCTGAATTCGGGAGGTGGAGCAATCAAGGTGAAAATTGAAAATGAAAATTATAGTCTCACTAGGGATGGCCTGGGACCAGATTTGGAAGCCTCTCTTTGTAAATCTCTGTCGTCTGTTCAAGGCCACCTGGATTTCACAGAGAGTGAAGGCTACATTTATATCCACGTGAAATTGTGGAGTCAGGAAATCTTTGGACTGCCTGTTGGCACCCTGAGAACCAATTTGTATGTAAGGAACATGTCGTCCTCTGTACAAGTGGGTGCCTCTGCTGCTCTCGAATTCCTCCAGGACTTGGAGGAAACTGGAGGGAAACCCTGTGTCAGACCGGAGTTGCCTACAAGCATTGCCTGCCCTGAAGTAGAAGAAGAATGTCACCTGGAGGATTTGGCTGCTGCATTTTTCAACAAGACAGAATTTCAGTATGAGGAAACTTTCCACTTTACCAGATCCACATATGTTGAAGTTACATCACTTTCAGCGAAACACCTGAGAACACGCCTCAAAGAGCTCCTCCCTCAAACTGTTTCTGCTTTTGCAAACACAGATGGCGGATATTTGTTCATTGGTTTGGATGGCAAAACCCAGAAAATTATTGGTTTTGAAGCAGAGAAGAGCGACCTTGTGTGTCTAGAGAGTAAAATAGAAAAGTGCATCCGACTGCTGCCTGTCACTCATTTCTGTGAGGAGAAGGAGAAGATCAAGTACACGTGCAAATTCATCGAAGTGCACAAATCCGGAGCCGTGTGTTCATACGTGTGTGCACTCAGAGTGGAGAGATTCTGCTGTGCAGTGTTCGCTGCAGAGCCCGAATCCTGGCACGTGGAAGACAGCTGTGTGAAGAGGTTTACTGCAGAGGAATGGGTGAAGCGCCAGATGGAGCCCAGAGCAGCTTGAAGGAGAGGGATTAATAATCAGTTTCCAGAGACTGGAGAGATGGCTCAGTGGCTAAGAGCACTGACTGCTCTTCCAGAGGTTCTGAGTTCAATTCCCAGCAACCACATGGTGGCTCACAACCATCTGTAATGGAATCTGATGCCCTCCTCTGGTGTGTCTGGAGACAGTGACAGTGCACTCATCATATACTGCAAAAAATTAACCAGCCTCTGCACAGCTCCCCCTTCCAGGCTCTTGCCTTGTTTGCGTTCCCGTCCTGACTTCCACTCATATTTGACCACCGTGTGGAAGAACACCCCAAATAATTCCTTCCCTCCCCACTCACACTTTGGTATTAATGTTTCATTGCAGTAAGACGAACCATATGTGTGACACCTGCTCTATGTAATGTTTGTGTGAATAAAGTCTTACTGCAGCCCACTGATTGTGCTCTAGGTAGTGAGGGTGAGGAGGGTGGTATTACAGACAGAGTGGGCGAGGTCACTGCTTCAGGGGTGTGGGTCAGACTGACTGGACCAGGGACAGAAAATGGGGAAACACAAATGGGCACTTATGTTTTTTTGTCATTTTTAGAACCTAGCCATCAGCAGGGCGTCTTGGGAGAGAGAGATGAAGAGGCAATCAATGATTGAATGTAGCAACCTACAACAGAACAGCACTATGGAAATGACACAATGAGACCCATTATCCTTTATGCTAAAGATAAACATAACCTAACGTGGTAGCACAGGCCTGGAATCTCAGAACTGGGGAGGAGAAGGCCAGGGGTTCAAGCATTTAAGACACTTGTGTACACAGGAAATTACTTGATAACTCTGCTTTAAAAAAATTACATGAGACTAAGAAAGGAAAAATAGGTTAGAGAAACATAAAAGCAACAGTTTAGTCAACATTTTTAAAAAGAGCTGCAGCATTGTGGTTTCCCAGGGTATATTTAGATCCTTCTGAGAAATGGTCTCAAGTCAGAACTGACTTTCTTCCCCTGTTTTTCAGTGTTCTATGAAGGAGGAAATTACTGTTGTTTTTTCCTTTGAGGTCGGGAGGGCAGCACAGAGGGGTGGGAGTGTTCTGCTTTCCTTTTCGGAGAAATCGAAACCTAACAATGAGAAATGAAAACCTAAGAAGGGCGGGCGAGGCCTCAGAAAGGAAGTCAAACCTGGCCCTTGGCCTGGACTTGCTTCAGTCCTCTGGGTTCAGATAGCTCTGCCTTCCTCCTGAAGGTTTCCACCCAGCTCAGGACTCCTGAACAGGTTTCTGGGTGTTTTCTTCATCAGGGTTTCAGACATGTTCTCTGTTTTCAAGAGGGCAAATCGGTGGGACTTTTTATTTCCCTAGATAAATCCAGATTATTTGGAGAGATTACAGTATACACTCTCAATAGGAAGGAGGGTCAGAAAAGAGACCCAGGAACTGAGAGGTGCAAACCGGCCCTGTGGCTTTAGAGACTCCAAGCTACATCTGTGCTCACGGGAGCCTAAGGAGGACACACTGCCTCCATCTTTTCACTAACTGTGGAGCAAAAGATCAGTTCTGCTGGGTGGGAGTGTTTAACTCTCCTCCCTGCACACAACACATTTTTGCTTCCTCTAGTGCCTACTTGGCACATTGCTATGACTTTTCATTGGAAGATGTGAATAAACTCATTTTTATCCCAGAGAGGCTCTGAATACAAACCAAGCAATTAACTGCATCCCCATCTAGCTTGGTGAATTGAAGACATCACTGGGGTTACTTATAGGACTGTAGATCACACCAAGGCAACATATCAAAAGTGAAGGGTAGCCTGGGTAATGAATGGTTCAGGGAAGCTGTATCCTGGGGGCTCCATACCCACCCTGCAGTGACTGTCCCCCAGAGAATCTGCTCCTCTCTTTGCCAAAAACAGTGTCTGTATGTAGTTTTGAATCAGTTGGTTCGGAGTTGTTATCTTTTGGAGAGTCATGAGAGCTGATTCTCTTGGGAGTTGTTTATATTTCTATTTTTCTCTAAAAAAAACCTTTTTATTGATTCTTTGTTAGTTCCAAGTCATGTAACCTAAACTTGCTCATCTCCCTGTCCCCTCATATTGAAAGGATGGCATAAACCCCATTTGTCCCCATTTGAGGAGCAGGCCTTACTTCATAAGGAAAGTCACCAGTCTCAGGAACTAGGTCATAAGTCACCAGTTCCAGGAGCAGACCATAAATTCCATAAATAAGGTCATAAAACCCTCATGCCAAAGGGCAGCCTAGGGATAAACACAAGGGAGGGAAAGTAGTATATCTTAGGATGAGCTGTCTGTGCAAGGCACCCTTCTCTCATCCTGTGGTTAACTGTTCATGATGCAGGAATGCAGAACCCTGATCACTTAATACTCTCTAAATATAGAACTAACACAGTAGCCAATCAAAATTGTACTAATGTCACTGCTTTGGTCCCTACCAATCACATTAGAGATTACACAATCCTTCTAAAAATTCTCCTAGCCCTGCATAAAAAGGGTCCTGAGAGCTCCTTGTGGCCACCATTTCTATGAATGGTTGACCCTGGAAGGTAGTCTCTCTTTGTCTTTGCATACTATTGGAGTCTGGAATCTCCCTTTAGTGATTTTTGGACCCTTACAATATTAACCCTTCATCCTTGCAATCACCTTTCACCAAGTAAAAGACACACACACACACACACACACAACACACACACACACACACACACACACACACACACACACACACAGAGCACATAAAAACCATCTCATTGTGGAAGCTGTAGTAAATCACAGTGTGCCCCACAATATACCCCTCTGTCCACACATCTTCACTTGCAAAGGTTCATGGCAATGAGACATTGGTCTGGTTTGAGGTCTCTGGCTTGTGTGACCAACATCAATATCAATATTGGATTCTCACTGGGACTCCTCCCTGGCCACCCAATGCCACCAATGGTAGGAGGCAGGTTGAACTCTCCTGTTCTAATGCCCTCAGGGCCAGGTCCTCTGCACCCTCACCTCCTAAGCCTGCTCTCTTGGGCTACCCATTCAAGGTGTAGGCACAACTCTCCCAACTGTTGTAGCCTGTGAGGGATTGGGACAGCTCTTCCTCTGCCATACTCTCAGGGCTGGCTCACCCATGTCTTTGCCATCTGGCCAGCTCCATTGTGTTGGCTAGTGCTACCACCACTGAAGGGGTTGGGCTAGCTCTCTCACTCTCATGACCATGACCGCAGGGTCAGTTCTCCTGGCTACTGCAGGTGTCAAGGGGGTGTGGGAGAATCATTTCTGTACCCACACCACCTCCCAGCAGATGTGGGGATCAGCTCTCACCGCTCCGTTCTCAAGGCTGGCTCATCTGCTCCCCCTCTCTCAGGGTCAGCACTACTCTGCTGCCCAGGCCAGGTTCAGGCCTCCATCTCCTGAGGACTGCAACCTTGGACAGGGTCAGCTTACAAGCTCTCATGACCCTGGAGTCTGTTCTCTGGACAGCTGCAGGTGGCAAGGTATGGGGGAGGAACTGTGGGAGTGGGGAAGAACAGAGTACCTCAGCACCCACACCACCTCATGGCAGAGGAGTGGTGTGGCCAGTTCTCTTGCACTCTGGCTTTTGGGACTGGCTCACCTGTACTACGCTCTGCCCCCGCAACCAGGGCCAGTTCTAGCGTGCTGCCCAGATAAGGCACAGGGCCCTTCTACTGAACGCTGCAGCTAGTGAGAGGCAGGGCCAGTTGGCCTGCTCTCGTGAACCTGGGGCCAGCTTTCCTGATTACCTCAGGTGGTAAGGAGCTAGTGCGTGGAGGGTGGAGGGCATGTCTCCCCAACTCTCTGCCCAGGCCACCTCCCAGTAGAGGAGTGTCAGAGCCAGCTCTTCCTTGATCTTGCCCTTGGGCTGGGTTACCCTTGCTGCCACCACCAGGGTCAGTTCTGCTGTCCTGTCCAGGTGAGGTACAGAGCTCTCCTCTCCCTAGCTGGTGATGGGCAGGACTAGCTGTCCTGAGCTCATGACCCTGTGGGCATCTTATCTGGCTTCCAGAGGTGCCAAGGTGAGCGGAGGCATCGTCTCTGTGCCTCCGCCTCTCCTCGGCAGACAGTGGTGGGATCAGCTCCCCCACACTCACGTTCTCAGGAACCAGCTCGCCCACACCGCTGTTCTACTCTGCTGCCTGATTGATGTTCAGGGCCTGCTCTGCTGAGTGCTGCCACCTGTGAGAGATGGAGCCAGTTCTCTGGAGCACCAGAACCAGCGAGGGGCAGGGCCAGTTATGCACAGCCCCTGGGTATTGCTGACCCTGTGGGCATCACAAACAGGCTCTACAGTCAGGAACCGGCAGGTCACCTCTGAATCCAGCAATGATGGTGACATCACCCATAGACAACAGAGACCCACACATCTGTTGTCATGGCAATCGCCACACATTCCCTGGTCCACCTCCCACCTTTACCTGTGAGTGGTTTCCTCAAAGCCACAATAAAAGGCAGAGCCCTCCTGACCTCTTCTTTCCCTCTTTGTCTTCATCGCCCCCTTTTGTCCTTTTTCCCACAATAAATCTCTCCAATGGAACTGTACTGGTGTGGTGGGATCTGTCTGGATGAGCCGTGGTTCTAAAACAGGATTGGTGCAGACTCAGGGAATCACTAGATCCATGTGTGATGCAGAGACCAGGCAACCTGGTGATTGATCAAGACCGATTGACCACCACAACTGCTACCAATTGGAATGCTACCGCTGCAGTAGGCCTGGATCACCACCACATGCATGGATTTCGACTGCAGCTGCAGCTGCTGCCCCAGTCACCACTTCTTTAGCCACTGACACCCCAGTTGCTGCTGATACAGCCACCAACAATGTCAAGTGGATTTCTGCCACTGCAGCTACAGACCACTACCACCCGACGTTGGGGGACTCACAGACTTCCACCACATGAGCTGCTGCCTCCGCAGTCTACCACGTGGGCTAGCTTCTGCCATGTGGGGCAAGCCCCACAGGCCCACCATCCATACAGTTCCACTTTTCCTGCTCCCAGACCGCTAAAATTCTCACACAGACATTGGCAGATTGGGAAGGTTTTCCTCCAGTTGGTGGAGAGAGCCCCAAATTCCCAGAAAAGGCCTGGCCAATATCTATGAGTTAAGTGGTTGGCCTTTCACAGCCATGGTCCCTATGATCAGTCTTATAGCTGACATGCAAGATAGGACTTTGAACATTGGGTGACTTCCTTCTCAAAAGTGGTTTCTGACTCCTCCTCTCCCGGGCTCTTGCAGCTGTTCAGAAACACCTAGGCCTAGGTAGAAATGCTTTTTGGTGAGTCCTAGACTCACTGTATAGCCACTATATGGTTCATGTGACAACCTGGACATCTAGCCTGGCTTGTATTCTTTGTTCCACTTTACCAGGACACCTGTAGTAATAGTTTAATAACATCCCCATCACCCATGGGGTGTCTTTTCATCATCTCTGATGGTGCCTCCAGGCTCCCCCCTGGGATGTCTCTTGGAAAATGTCAAATCTCTAAAGTTAACACCTGACTTGAGGGTACCAAAGCTAGTACACTTCTGCACTAAGGTCTGGATTGAGTACCCATTAGACAACGGCTGTAAATGGCCCCTTAATGGCACATTAGAACCGATTATTTTACGGAATCTTCATACATGCTCCCAGAGGTCTGGTAAATGGAAAAAGGTTCCCTATGCCCAAGCATTTACCTATCTTCACTCCAACCCCTCTCAGTTCTTCTTGTTCCCCAACCCAACTTCTCTTAGTAGTGAAGCCTCCACCAGATGACGCTACAACCCTCGATCCAGCTAAGGAACTGCCTCCTTTCAGCCGTAGACCTGATTCCACGCCTCCAAAACCTAAACCACTGCCTCACTTTCTTCTTCTCAGCAGAGTACCCCAGAGCCTCCTTCTTTGGCCTCTTCAGACCCTCCTCTCCTCCTGTGCCAGCTGCAGGTCGCTCCAATTGCCCTACATTGGCACCGACCTTCAGTCCTCCCATTACTTGCTCTAAGGCCACAGCTAAACCCCCAAGTTCTTCTACCCCCAGGACACCTGACCCTTTAAGGGAAGTTGCTGAAGTAGATGGCCTTGCCAGAGTACATGTTCCTTTCTCGCTGAGTGAACATTCTCAAATAGAAAGCAGACTGGGTTCCTATACCTCTAACCCCACTGCCTTTATTAAAGAGTTTCAGTACATCACTCAATCTTATAGCTTGACTTTGCAAGGTGTACGTATGATCCTAACAAATAATTTACTTCCTGATGAATGCAGGCAAGTTTGGGAACAGGCAAGAACACTTGCAGAGGGCTGGAGAGACAACTCAGTGGTTAAGAGCACCAACTGCTTTTCCTGAGATCTGGAGTTCAAATCCCAGCAATCACATAGTGGCTCACAGCCATCCATAATGGGGTCTGATGTCCTCTTCTGGTGTGTCTGAAGACAGCTACAGTGTACTTACAGATAATTTTAAAAAAAGAACACATGCAGATGAAATTCATCAAACATATAGAACATATCCAATCGGATCTGAGGCAGTACCTGACCAAGATATTCGATGGAATTATAATTCTACAGGTGGGATTTTAATCAGAGATAGATTCATGATTTGCATCCTGGCTAGTCTCCATAGGGCAGCCTTAAAAACAGTAAATTTGAAATACTCCAAGAGGTTATCCAGGACAAATAAAAAAACCTGTCTCAGTTTTTAGAATGCCTTACAAAGGCGTTATTACAATATAGTAACCTAGACCCTGAAAACCCAGAAGGTAAGCAACGTCTGATCACGTACTTTTTTTCCCCAGAGCTACCCCAACATAAAAGCTAAACTTGGGTGGTTGGAGAAGGGGCCCCTAACTCTACAGGCAGAAGTTTTGACACTTGTCTTCAATGTGTACCATGTGTACTGGCTGGTTTTGTGTCAACTAGACACAAACTGGAGTTTTGACAGAGAAAGGAGCGTCAGTTGAGAAAATGCCTCCATGAGATCTACCTGTAAGGCATTTTCTCAATTAGTGATCAAGGGTGGGAGGGCCCCTTGGGGGTGGTGCCATCTCTGGGCTGGTAGTGCTGGGTTCTATAAAAAAACAAGCTGAGCAAGCCAGGGGAAGCAAGCCAGTAAGTAACATCCCTCCATGGCCTCTGCATCAGCTCCTGCTTCCTGACCTGCTTGAGTTCCAGTCCTGACTTCCTTTCTAATGAAGAGCAATGTGGAAATGTAAGCTGAATAAACCCTTTCCTCCCCAACTTGTTTCTTGGTCATGATGTTTATGCAGGAATAGAAACCCTAAGACATGGTGAGAGAGTTCAAAGGCCCTCAGACAAAAATACCATTTGCTGGCAAAGTCTATGCAACCAGCAATTGCCCTAAACTCCTGGTCTTCTAGGATTCAGAGACCACCGGGCTCCTGCTACAGATGTGACAACGAGGTCATTGGGCAAGGACTTGCCCTAACCCCTGCTATCCAAAAGGGCCATTATGAGGGGCTTTGGGCTACCGATTAACCTCACATCGCACAGGACAGAGGGACATCAGTCCCAGGTAACCCTCCAGCCAATCTCCTAGGCTTAACTATGGACGACTGAAGAGGCCTGAGCTCCCTTGACCCAACCAAAGTCATCACTAGCAGGGAGCTCTGGGTAATCATCATGGTATATGGGAAGCCCATCTCCTTCTGGGGCCACTTACTTGGTCCTGATGGAGTTTTGGGGACTCGCTTCCCCCTCTTGTCTCCCTATCATCAGGGTAGGACAACCTTACCTTCCTCAACAGACCCCACCACTTAGTTACATTTTTGGGGTGTACCTACCTATCATTCATTCCTTTCTGGTAGTTCCAACATGTCATGTCCCCTTATTGGAAAGTTGGGAGCCTCTATTTCCTTTGTTCCCTCCATTCACCTAAACCCAAGTTCACCAGTTCCTCTGCTCCTTCTTCTAGCCAGTCAGCCTACTAACACTAACATGTTGTTTCCTTTACCAGCTTCTCAGATAGACCCCCTTATCTGGGACGTCCAGAACCCCTCTGTTGCTAAACAGGCTTTCCCCAAGGCCCCAGTCTCACAGCTCCCTTATGTAGCTTGCCCTTTTTTTCCTCTACATAACTGAAAAAGAGGAATTTTCCCTTGGATTCCAGGTCACCAACTGGGACCTTCTTTTGCACCTGTGGCATACTTGTCAAACAAACTAGATCTAACCAAACTAGATCTAACCATCCAGTATGGGCACCTTGTGACCTATCTGACCTTAGCAGCTGCTGAACTCCTTATTCGAGGAGGTAGCACTAATAGAAGACTCCACACTCACCTTCCAATCATGCCTGCCTCTTAATACTTCCAATTTTCCTCCTCCACCAAATTCTAACCACTCCCTATCTCACTCCTGCTCTGGAACATTAGAGGAACTATAACCTCATCCTTCACACATACAGGAGGGCACATTGCCTCAGGCCATCAGGCATGGCAAACGGTTTTAAGACCTCTTGGACACGTTCTGTAGGAATGCTAAGCTCTCTAGACTGCAATAGAACCACAACCCTTGATATCTCATCTCTGCCACAGTGCCCTGCAGTCCAAAACACATCAATTCTTTGTGGCACTCAGGTATATCATCACCTACCTGCAAACTGGTCAGGAGTTTGCACATTGGTACTCCTTTTCCCTGAACCAGGGGTAATCCAGGGAAACAAGACACTGCCAATCCCAGTTGTAGGTATGATAGCTGTCCAGCATAAGAGGGCAGTTCAAGTTGTGCCGCTCCTGGACGCTGTGGAAATAGCCGTAGGTGCTGGTATTGGAATTGTAGGGATAACGACTTCCATAACCCAATATGATAAGTTCTCTTCCAATCTTAGCACCTGTTTTCAAGAGATGTCTGCAACCATGCTTAGTATCCAGAAACAGATTGAGTCTTTGGCAGCTGTTGTGCTTCAGAACTGATGGGGCTGGATCTCCTGACAGCCAAAGAAGGCGGCCTCTGCCTGTTCCTCCAAGAAGAATGCTGTTTTTAGGTCAACCAATCTGGGATAGTGAGGAATAAAATCCAACATCTACAATCAGACATGCAGAATTTCAGGGAATGTGAGGCCTCCAATTCCTGGAATTTTGAAAACCCTACATGGTAGTGGGTAATATCTCTCTCTCTCTCTCTCTCTCTCTCTCTCTCTCTCTCTCTCTCTCTCTCTCTCTCTCTTTCTCTCTCCCTTCCTTCCTTTCTTTCCTTTTAAAGATTTATTTATTTATTTTATGTATGCAAGTACAGTGTTGCTCTCTTCAGACACACTAGAAGAGGGCATCTGATCCCCTTACAGATGGTTGTGAGCCACCATGTGGTTGCTGGGAATTGAACTCAGGACCTCTGGAAGAGCAGTCAGTGCTCTTAACCACTGAGCCATCTCTTCAGCCTCTGGATGATCCCTTTCGTAACACTTTTCCTAGTCATCTTCCTAGCATTATTATTTGCTCCCTGCCTCATTAATCTTGTTTCTACATTTCTTCAACAACAAATACAAAAGAAATTCTAACCAAACTGTTAATCAGTTCCTGTTACAGGATTACCAACCACTGTGCACAGAGAAGCCTGGTAACAATATTTACCAAGTGAACACCAAAGATGAAAGTCAGTTACACCCAAAATTGATGAAACCCCTAGACAGCAGGAATCAGTTTAAGAGATCTGATGTCCCTATTCTCCTTTCACCATCAGCTTCACCCTCCCCCACTTTTTTCTTCTCTTTATTATAAGAAAAAAGGGAGATATGTTGGCATCAGGAACCAGCTCTACAGTCAGGAACCGGCAGGTCACCTCTGAATCCAGTGATGATGGTGACATCATCCATAGGCAACAGAGACCCACACATCTGTTGCCATGGCAATCACCACACATTCCCAGCGTCCACCTGGTCTACCTCCCACCTTTACCTGCAAGCGGTTAAATCACATTCCAAATAAAAGTCAGACCCATCTTGACCTCTTCCCCTTTCCCTCTTTGTCTTTGTCTGCCCCCTTTTGTCCCTTCCTCCACAATAAACCTTTCCATGGAAATGTGCTGTTCTGGTGTGATCTGTCTGGACAAGCCTCTGTTCTAACACAACAGACCCAACCAGGGACATGACCATGTTCTCTAGTGATAATCTGAACCACAAACACCAACCCCTGCCTCTGCATAGCCAGGGATTCATTCATGGCCCTCACCCACAGCTTGGGATAGGACCTCATCATGGCCCCAGGTGGCGGGGATGACCACTCACAAAAGACCACTCCTTCCACCCTTAACTCCTCTCTAGTTCCATTTCTCTTCATAATGCCCAAGCTGCTTCACTCCTCTTTCTTTCCCATCTGACAATCACATACTTGCGCACTGGTAGCTCCTGTTGCAGGCTGGCCTCGTGAGTGGCAGATTCTGGTTGACATCCTCCATTCCTGCTGCCTGGCGTGGTAGAAAGCATGTGTCTATGTGTTGGTGATGTGCACTGGAGGGCAGGTCTGTGGGTGGCATGGCTATCTGTAGGTATCTGTCTGTCTGTCTTCCTCCTCTTAGGCTGCACGACCAGTTTTGATTTGATTTGGTTTGATTTTAATTTAATGACTCCTAGGCATACAATAGCTTTGGCCACCAAGTCAGACACCAAGCTAGGATGAACAAAGCACTTCCACCTGCTGTGCCCCATTGATAGACCACCAACAAGGAGTGAATGCCCATTCCCAGTTACATGGAATATGATGCCGTCTTCTGAATTCTGCAGGCCCCATACATACAAGCAACATAGAAGCATGCATGCAAGGAATACACTCATACACATGAAATAACATAGATAAATCTAAATATTTTTTAACCGAGTACAGCAGGGCTTGATGATACTCTATTGCACTAGGAATGCAATAGGTGTCAGTAAAATGAAGAACTTGCTAACTGGCCACATAAGGTGCCCCTGTCAGTCTTAGTTAGCTACATCCAAGACCTTGTCTTACACAAGTAAACACAATACAAAAAGTGTTTGCTGAAGGTGTAACTTGGATGACCTAGGTTTCATCCCTATTCATGAATCCAGCCCCACCAAAGCCAATCAATGTCTATTATATGTTTAGAGCTTAATTTTACTTATTGCTCTCTGACTCATTGTTGACATTTCTGGTTGCTATGACTGCACACCTGAGGGTAGAGTCTAGCAGGGTAGGGGTGGGGTGGTATTGAGAGGGCCTCTAGTTATGAGGATTAGAGTGTGGGGTGACTGCTCACAGAGAGTGGTGAATGCTGGTTTTTATTCAAGCCAAGACCCCAGACCATGGGATGAAGCATGCATCAGGGTAGGTCTGTCCTTCTCAGCTAAACTTTTGGGAAACGTTCTCCCTGACAAAACTAGGTTTGTTTCTTAGAAAACTCTAAGTGCAATCAGGTTGACAATGAAGGTTAATCATCACCATAATTTTAAGTCATTCTTGGACTGTCATATCCTCCCTTTGTTTTTGTAGACTTGGGAGCCAGTGTTATGTACTGAACGTGTCATCTCTACCTGCAGGGTCCCACCCTGACATTCAGACATCCAGGCACTGAGGTGGGGCCCTGATAGGCAGGAGAGAGGCTGATAACCTCTGGCCAGCACCTCTTCCTTAATGTTCTGGAGGCCAGAGCTGATGGCTTCTGGTAATTCACTCCTCTTGACAGCAGTAGTAGATTAGGAAAAACTTGGGCTCTTTACTCTTTAACTCAGGGGCCTCTCACTGACCGAGCAGAGGCTCAGAACTCATTAACTCTTTATGACCAAGAGAGAAAGAAAAAGGATAAGTGTAGGTCATTCATACACACATACACACTCTACTGGCCCAACCATTAGATTCATCAATTTCACAAATGCACATTCATACTTATGTACATACACATATACCTACATACATATGTATATACACAGTGACAGACAGACATATATATGGATATACTGTACATACATATATACAAATACACACACACACACACACACACACATTTATACATATTTAAACATTTGGTGAATGGAGCAGAGCCCCAAGAGTCACATGTTATTTTTTTCTCAGCCTTCTCGTACTTTCTTAGACAAAAGGTCTTAATAAAGTTACCTCACAGATAAAATGTTACACAAGAGGGATTTACAGAAAGATGTTGGTAGTAAATTTAAAACAGTGTTACATTCTTTAACCTCATTATAAGTTCAAAGCCACAATTTCACATGGTCTCGCTTTATCATAGTGCAGCTCTGTGGCCGTGTCCTTGAACTTGACCTAGAGTAAATACTTTTCCTTGATCACAAATCTATTTCTTTTCTTAGTGCATTTATGAAAGCTCATTGTGGTCCTTAGTATGCAGCCTTTATTTAATGTTCTATGAGGAGGGGACAAATTCTAGTCTTGATTCTAACTTTACATGGAAAAATATGTAAAATCATCTCCTTATACTTTTTTTCCTAAAATTATTTGAATCAAATCAGGAATTTAATAAAGTCATTAATTCATTTAAATAGCATTATAATACAAAAGTACGTCTTCATACTGGTCTACAGGAAATTTTCCCCAAATGGTGGGCTGATACCCAGGAAACATTAGGCTGTGTAATAGTGGCAGGAAAGGCATATCAGTAGCAAGAAACAATCCTGGAAGAAGTCTCTGGGGTCCATGCTTCTCAGAGCACACTCATCACTGCTGTGTAAAATGGTGGACCATCCTCTGAAAATCCACTTGCTTGCCATAGTCTTTCCTACATGGCCATGTCATTTGCCCACCATAGTTATATATTGAAGCCCCAGTGTGGAAATGGGCTCACTGTGGAAGTGAGCAAGGTTCAACAAAGCCGGAGAGGGAAACATCACGTGGACTAGTGTCTGTATAAGATGGCATCTTGACCTGTTACTTCCTATGTCTAAATATGCAAAGGTTTACGGGAGCCCCCAGTGTCTGACAGGCAAGTCAAGTGGCCTTTGAATGATCCCTGCTCTGCTTGAGACTTGGTCTTGGACTCCCTATGTGAGATCTGTGGGAATTTCGTTAAACCTGTCTGTCTATGGTATCCACCTACTGTGCCACAAGAATAATAAGGCTAGAACACTAGGATTATTATTCTAACCAAACATGGCACCTGACACTTTACTATGTTAATCAAGATGCAGGAGTAGCTCAGTGATAGAAGGCATGTTAGCATGTGATAGCCCCCATTTAACCTCTAGAACTAAAAAATAAAAATTCTGAAGGTTTTTATTTATTAAATGCATTTATTTATGTGTGTTTGTGTGTATGAATGTGTGTGTATGTGTGTGATTATGTGTATATGTGTGTGCCTCTCCTTCAAGGCATGGTCTAGAATTTCCTTCAGGGTGTTCCAGACTGTTGTTTTGTGTTAAGGGTCTATTTAGGATTTGCCTGTCAAGAAAAATCATGCTACATAAAAATGGTCTGAAATTTTGTTGAAAACTTCTTATAGGTAAAAACAAACAAACAAACAAGCAAAGGAGCAGACAAACCAAAAACCAAAAACCAAAACACTACCTCCTTTGCACCTAGGGAAAGATGATTATTCTAGATGTAAGCCTCACTTGGCTACCTTGTAGTACAAAGCCTTAGAGTAGGTATGTTGCTAACGCGCAGTAAAACACATTGTGAAGTTTGGACAGTGGGCTGCTGCCTCAGTATCATCCTGACAATGAGAAGAACCAGATCACTTAGCTGAAACAACATCCTAAGGCTTATGGAGGATGCCAATGATAGCCACAAGGAACAGAGTTCTGAGTATCCTGTCGTGAGTCTTCATGAGTGGTACCATGCAGGTGGCTACCCAGGGCACACATCCAAGATGCATGATAGGAATGAAATGCTGATGAATTAGCCTGGGACACTCTGGGCAGTGCCCTTCCTCAGCACTTCCAGAGCTAGTGTATGCTGCTCTACCTGGAGGTGCAAGGCTGGCTTGCCTCCATGGTCTGCTAAATGTTTCAGCCCAAGCTTAAGATCTGTGTGCATACTCCTCTATGCTGGCCCATTTGTGCAGTAACATTCACAATTTCATTCTGGTAATGGTCTAGGTGGTCACTTGGTTTTTCTTCTAACCTTCAGACCTGTATCACTCTCCAGTAAGGGCTGCATTAGTAAAGAATAGTCCCTGTGGTGATGTTCTTCAAGGCTCTCACAGGATTCTCCTGCCTGGCCCTAAATTCTCAGATCTAGAATTTACGAGATCAAGCACCACACCCTAATCCGTGCATGACTGGGATGCTGCCTATGGAGGTAGATGCTGCTGCAGTAGAGATGCCTGATGACCACAGAGAAGCCCAAGGATGACCACAGAGATGCCCGAGGACAACCACAGAGATGCCCAAGGACGACCACAGAGATGCCCAAGGATGACCACAGAGAAGCCCAAGGACGACCACAGAGATGCCCAAGGACGACCACAGAGATGCCCAAGGACGACCACAGAGATGCCCAAGGACGACCACAGAGATGCCCAAGGACGACCACAGAGAAGCCCAAGGACGACCACAGAGATGCCCAAGGACGACCACAGAGATGCCCAAGGACGACCACAGAGATGCCCAAGGATGACCACAGAGATGCCCAAGGACGACCACAGAGATGCCCAAGGGCAACCACAGAGATGCCCAAGGACGACCACAGAGAAGCCCAAGGACGACCACAGAGATGCCCTATGACGACGACAGAGATGTCCGATGACCACAGAGATGCCCAATAACCACAGAGATGCCCAAGGACGACCACAGAGATGCCCAAGGACGACCACAGAGATGCCCAAGGACGACCACGGAGATGCCCAAGGACGACCACAGAGATGCCCAAGGACGATCACAGAGATGCCCAAGGATGACCACAGAGATGCCCAAGGATGACCACAGAGATGCCCAATGACCACAGTGGCTCAGTAGGCTCCCAGCAAGCCTTAAGTGGCATGAAGGGCCACAACCATCACAACCAACTCACTTTGGGTGTGACAATCAACCCCAATGCTTGCTAGTCAATCATCCACTCACACTCCTCTCAAATACCTTTGGGATAGCGCTGTTGTCTCCTCTGGCAGATGCTTTCTAAGGTAAGGAGTTGATCCTTCTGGGATCTGAGACATGGCTCATGGTGTTGAGTAGACAGACCTGGAAGAGCTGGGATATTGATGTTTGCTCAGGCTTAAATTGTTTTTAGCCAACACATAAAATATTGTGCTGATTATAGCTTCCCACATGATGCCATTGTACTTCACTAACAGTCACCTTTCCATTTTCCTCCCCTCTTTTTCCTCTTCTTTCCCGATGGTCACCTTACTCGTCCCACAGTCCCCCTCTGGTATCTGTGTATATACAGACCTGGATTCTGCAAATGAGAAAAACATGTAATATTTGTCATTTGTGGTCACTCCAGCTTCTCTTATTTCTTTTTCCTCCTACCTTTAGACACCTTCTTCACTCAACATAGTGTGAAATTCCATGGAGGAGAGATGCTAAGCAGTATTTGAATTTGTGGGTCATTTTATTCACCACTGTGTTTCTTCCTCCTTTATCTTTTCCTTCCTACAAAGGACATGATTTCATTTTTCTTTACATCTGAATGGCATTCCAACATGTATGTATGAGTATGCATATATTACATACATAAAACATATATACCAATATATATTTGGCAACATATGAGATTCAACTGAAACGTCAAGGATTCTAGAAAATGAGAAATTCTGACTATGCCAAGTGTTGTAAGCTGGTCCAACAGGTGTGCAAGGGGACCTGGATACAAGTTTGTGTTGGCAGATCAAGTTTAGGTTCAAGGCCTTAGGCACCGTTTCCTTCTGAGGACCCAGCAGCTTAGGAACATAACAGTGGTGGGGAAGGCAAGAAGATAACAGAATGCATGTGGCATTGTCCTAACAACAGTATGTAACAGAAGATCCAAACCAGACTGTAATAAATTAACATTTATACTTACAGTAGTTAAGGTGGGGGAGGAACTTGGGGCAGAATGCGGTCATCTTGTTCCTGATGCGTTTCCCTTGAACTAGGGTGTCTTGCTCAAGGGTGCTAGAGTCATCCCCAGGCTCTATGCCTGTCAGAGGCTGAAGGTGGAGAGGAACCAAGAGCTGGATTTCTCGGGAACCTCTGCTGCCCCCTTGTCTTCTCTCTCCTCTTACTTTTGTCTAGGCTTTCCCTTCCTGCTCACTCCCTTCATTTTCTCTCCTCTCAACTCTACAGCCTCATCTTTCTCCTCACAGCTGGCTTTTTAAATCTTAAATGCACAGAGTCAGGGAAACTTATATTACCATAATCATCAAAAGAGAGGGCACAAAGAAAGAGAGCAGGTGAGTTGTGTCTCCTAGGGTTGCCCTTGGAGCCTCCAATAGAAACCCATCTTCCCAAAGAGCCAAGAGATGCAGCTAGCACCTTATGAGCCAGCATCCTACTCTGCCTCCCCAGTTCAGCCTCCCATTCCAATCTTCCTCCCTGGAGAGGCTCTTGCCTGTGCCTGGTGTCACCTGTTCCTTCTGAGTGTCAGGACAGCAGCAGTCGCAGCTTTCCCCTGGGGATTGGAGTGAAGGTTGAGTTCAAAAGTCTAGAAACATTGTTCTTCTATTCTGACAGGTGGAGTGACAATCATAGAGGTGATCAAAGTGCTGAAGGAGACTTCTCACACTTCCTGGAGTGACGTCAACCAATGAAACTCGGGTTCCCCAAAACAGAAATCAGGACCTACAGAGGATGAATCAGTACAAACCTCAAAGTCTGTCAAGACAAAAGCTGAGAGTGACCACAGGCACTGCGGCGTGTTCCCCTCAAATCCAGGTGCTGAGAGGGACTTCTGGAGACAGTCACCAAGTCACTGCTTTTGCCTTCCTTCCTCCGGCCAGCAGGTGTCCACAGCACAGCCAACTCACAGTTGGCTTCAAGCAGCTGAAGGAACTTCATTAGAGCAGCTTAGGTGAGTGAGCCACCCTCCATGGCAGCCGCCTCTGTCTCAACATCTTTAGACCTCTCTGTCCCAGTGCCCACCCAGAGTTCATTCTGCAGGTTGTGGGGTGAGGTGGGGCTGCCAGTCCAATCTAGAGCTCTAAGGAGGACCCTGGCTGCTTTGGCATCTCTCTAGGACCTCTGGCTCCTTGGGCCCTTCGTAGCCGCCATCACTGGCTGCGGAGGACTTGGATACTAGGGAGCAAATTTCCTCCCTTGGTCTGCCTAGATTGGGCTACTTACAGATCCGGATAGAGGGACCTGAGATATTCTGAGAGGGTGAAGGAGGGGTTACTGAGGCAGGGGATTAAGCGGGTTTCCAAGCCCCTCTGAAGGTGCTCCATCTTCTTGGAGACTTGACTCTGTGGGAAGGTAGGGGAAAATTGCCCTTAAACAAAGAAGAACTCCACTCCTGAACTAAGTAGATCTGAGACCCTCAGACCCAGGAGGTTTTTTCCCTAGAAGACAAGAGCATTGCTCTCTCAAGCAGGAGGCAAAGCAGTATCCTAGCTACAAATGCTGTACAGCTGTTTCCCAAGAGAAGCTTTTTCCACTTGTGTCCTCATTCTGTGCCTTCCTACCAACCGGCATTACTTGCATAGTTAGGGTCGCTTGCCTGATTTTCATCTGTTTTCTGCCAAAGATAACAACAGCAAACATTTTGATTTCAGTGCTGAGAATTTTCTCCAGCAAAATTCCATAAAGAATTTTGAAAGAAACTACTAATGTTTAAACCCAACTCAATGATTCTGGGATAGCAATGAGTTTCATGTAGATATTAGAGTTTATTGAGCCCCAGAGTCCAGCTTAGTTGTCAAAGACCATTTTCTGGTTAGATACCCCAGGGAGAGAACTTGAATCATAGAAATTATTTTATAGTCACGGGGGTGGAAATTACATAGCCCAGGTCTCAGGCTATCCCACAGACTCTCTATAAGATGATTCCACTACAGTTCTCCTGAGTTCCAAATTTGCCAGGGAGTGAGCATGCTCCATCAGCACTTTAGTGTGAGATGTGGATCCCGTTAACTTTCCATGTTGGGGAGTGACCCAGGGGTGCTGGCTCGGGACAGGGTCTGATTAAAGGGATGCTGGATGAGAGGAACTGGGAGGGAATGAGTAACAGAGACTGCTTAGCAGTGCATAGAACAGGGTGGGGCTCCACCTTCTATCTGGGCAGAAATGAAACTGCAATTCCTGTAGCCTTACTAGAGTTTCAGTTTTGTTTTTTGTTTGCCTTCGGTGTCTCCTCCCTACTTATACCCCGTACCCCAGTACCTATCCAGTAAGGAGACTGTAGCAGACAGAATCTTGCCCAGAATATCTTCCAGGTTGTTTTCCAACTCAGTGTTGCAAGAGCTGAGGTGACAGGTGTGCCCCACCCCCTTGGCTCCCTG
The DNA here is from genome assembly GCA_036184795.1 of Tokudaia tokunoshimensis. NCBI lineage: Eukaryota > Metazoa > Chordata > Mammalia > Rodentia > Muridae > Tokudaia > Tokudaia tokunoshimensis. Next base: position 38,666,859 of record BTHU01000010.1, on the reverse strand, counting down.
CTTCCTTTTGCAGTGATGGTGAACATATCTCCAGGCAGTCCATCAGCAAAAATGGTCTCAACTCTGGAGTAGCCCTCCTGTGGAAGAAGTAGGAGCCAAGCAACACTAACTAGTTATAGTAAGGAAAGAAAATGTAGGCAAGACATAAATAGAGCACCCTGTCTCTCTTTTATCTGTATCTCTCTGTTTCTCTTTCTCTGTGTTTTGTGTCTTTGTCTCTCTGTCTGTCTCTGTTCTCTGTCTCTGTCTCTGTCTCTGTCTCTCTGTGTGTGTCTCTCTCTGTCTCTCTATCTGTCTCTGTCTCTGTCTCTGTCTCTCTCTCTCTCTCTCTCTCTCTCTCTCTCTCTCTCTCTCTCTCTCTCTCTCTCTTTTCTTTGCACCGAGACTACTGAACCGTAAAGCTATGCACAAGTCATGGTGTTGGGGTAGCCTCTCTGGCGTTCCCCTGCCAGGATCAGGACTTCTGCCTCAGCCTTACTTCTGGAATGTCTTTCAGTCAGGTTCAACTGCTTTCCCCTGGGTCCTCTTTGAATGAAGATCTCTCAAGAAGTCAGCTTTGTTCTTGCTCTGCTCTGAGTTTCTAGGTATCCCCGAGGGATGCTGTGTCTGGTGCTATTTGTTCCTGGCTTGCAGTCACAGTGTGCTCTCCTTAAGGCACTAGACAGAATCCTGTAGGGTTTCCCATGATAAATCAGGTGGAGAAGAGTCTGACACCATCCTCCACAGAAGAATTTGCTAGTTCATTTCCAAATTCTAGGTGTTTCATCTCCTATGTATGACCGAGTAATTCTGATTTCAGAAGCTTGCTCTCCAAGCATAGAGCTGTATGGGCTGAGATGGTTTTAGCTATTTTACATATCACAGGCAAAAGGTCAGTATACCTTCTGTTTTAGCCTAAGTCTTCATTTCCAGAAATTCCAACCCTTACATCCCATGATTTTGCTGCTTTGGGGTTCCAATTCTTATTCTGTGGAGTCTGGCTCCATTCTGTCTACCTGTTCTGGCCTGCCATGCTCCTTCCCCCATTCCTGCAGATCTTTATAGATGCCTGAAACATACTGTGTCTGGGACTAGAGACTCTATGAGGGAACTCTTGGGCTTAGTGAAAATCTGATGTGATTAGCATACTCAAACCACAGTCACTCTGAGCCATGGTAGTAGGACAGTGACAGTAAACATTTGAAAGTTGCATGGGCAACCCTCTTGGTAATACAGTAATACTACACATAGGATTATGTATCAGATAAAAGTATTTTTAATGCACACAGTTAATTGTTGTAATATAAAACTGATTGTGAATGATATGTGATCCCAGGGAAAAGCAACACCAGGGATCTGTTCCCAGCACCCATCTGCAGGCTGACATCCAGTCCTAGAGGATCTGATGCTCTCTTCTGTCTTCTATGAGCACCACACTCACATGGTGACAGGCGTGCATGTAGGCAGAACACCCATATGTGTAAAATAAAAATAAGTAAGAACCTAGCAAACAGCAACAATAAGAAGTAGTTGACAAATGTTAAATCATTTCAGGTCGCAGTCTATAGTGAAATGTACCCTGGTGGTTTTAAAAACATAAAACCAAGGGTGAGAGACACAGAGCTTGAAGCTGGCCTCCTCGTGTCCTTCAGCCTGATACAATAAAATGGCACAAGCTTGGTTATGAATAACATATTTGTTTCTTGCAGTGTAGGTATAGAGGTGCAAAGGAAGACGGTTAGAATCAGGGACAATTCTCTTCCCTTTGCAGACTGCTAACATCTCCCTGGGATGTGATGTATCAGAGGGGAGCTTAACTGTCTGGAGGACCTTATCCAGATCCTGGGGCCAGTTAGATGACACTGTCTTTGTGACCTAGAAACCTCCCAGAGGACTCACCACCACCAGAGTAAAGAACTTTATGACTTTTGAAAAGAAACCGGCCTCGGGTCACAATGCTTCTGTTTCATATGTAAGAACCTAACTCACTGTAAGGATGTGGGTGTCTAATAAGAATAGGGGATCACAGCCTGGTCCATCTTCTTCAAGAATAATGGCCAAAGTTTGTGAACGAATTCATTCCTAGAAAGAAGGAAGATAATTGACCTACTTTGTTTTTGTATGTCCCTAGATCCCCAAAGGCAATTTTGCCAGAGGTCTCTCCATAAAAGTAGACAACTGATGGATGAACATCTGAAATTATTAAAAGAAAAATAAAAAGTAATAAATAAAATAATATTGTTTGCTTACCAACGAACAAAAACCAAAACCATAGGCAAATGGTGCTTGTGCTTTATTGTAAGAAAAGAGACAGAATCCAAATTCCATAACATTGAACATTAGGAAAGAGGTAAGTCACTGATCAAATGAAGCTAAAATGCGGAAGGATCAGAATGAATATAGCAAAACACTGTGAGAAGCCACTACATATACCTGCCACCGTGGTCTAAACGTCCATTCTCAGTTAACCATTTCCTTGGTCTGCACACTCACCAGTCCCAGGGAACACACGCAGCAAGCAATTTTTATTGTTAGCTTCTCAGTACAGAATTTGTCCTCTCCTCTCCAGCCCAACACTAATGGCTCTGTCTCATTACAGGTAAGAATTTCAGCTCGGGAGCTACAGGACTTCTGGAAAATGAATATCACTGTTGAACGCACCCATCCTGTACTGATTCTAAATGCTGGAGAAATCACACTTGGGAGAGAATGTAGGAAGCAAATGGCAGATCGTGACAGAGAAGAAGAGAACGGGAACATTTTAAAAGCTTTATGTGCTCTGATGAATTCTGGAGAGGGAAAGGTCAAGGTTCACATTAAAAATCAGGATTATAGTTTGACCAAACATGGAATAGGAGATGATTTGGAAACTTCTTTTAAGAACATTTTGCCACATAGACACCTAGACTTTGAGCAAGATCAATCCTATTTTTTTATCTGTGTAAAATCACAGAGTCCAGATATCTCTGTTGGGAAGCCTGCCACCATTGCAACCAACTTGTACATGAGAAATGGGGCATCTTCAGTAGAAATGAACTTTTATGCTGCTCAGGAGTTCTTAGAAAAAATGGAGGGCGCAGGAGGAAGGTCACCTTCAGCAAGTCCTTCAGAGAGGCCTGGTGATGATATGCAGGAAGAAGTCCACGTCCAGGAGTTGGCTGCTGCTTTTTTTAAACAGTCAAAACTTACAAAAATGGAAAAATTCTCTTTTAGTGAGTCCAAACATGTTGAATATAAATCCTTTGAAACAAAAAAGGTGCTACAGCGTGTTAAAGAGATTCTCCCTCTAACTGTTTCTGCCTTTGCCAACACTGATGGAGGATATTTGTTTATTGGTTTGAATGAAAAATCACAACAAATAGTTGGTTTTGAAGCAAAGAATTGCCAGCCTAAGTGGTTAGAGAGTGCAATAGAAACGTGCATCGGACAGCTGCCTGTCACTCACTTCTGTGAGGAGAAGGAGAAGATCAAGTACACGTGCAAATTCATTGAAGTGTACAATTCCAGAGCCGTGTGTTCATATGTGTGTGCACTCAGAGTGGAGAGATTCTGCTGTGCAGTGTTCACTGCAGAGCCTGAATCCTGGCACGTGGAAGACAGCTGTGTGAAGAGGTTTACCGCAGAGGAATGGGTCAAGTTATGGATGGCTTAGCTAGCCAGGTTCAGGAAGGGGAACTGACAATTAGAATACATATAGCTAGGGAAGTTGGAAGGGTTCCTCTTTGGGATTTGAGACAAGATCATTAGTCCTGATTATGCAGTTACTTGAAGTCTGGACTGCATCTGTAACCCACATGGGAGTCGAGATCCCTCTCCCCCAGATTTTACCTCAATTCCCTCTACTCACTTGAAAAGAAAGCCCCTGTTCCCCAACATCTCCTCAGTTGAGCTCCGTTTCAGGAGCTGGCATGTCTTCCAGGAATCCTCCATTCAGTTTCACTCCTACCCCTTCCCTATGTCCCTGACTCCCTAACCTTCTCTCCTCTCAGTCAGATCATTAGCCAATGCTCGGCCCTATGGTTCATGATGTGGAAAGGGCTGCCACACTGATCTTGGGTCTTGAAGAGGATGCTCTCAGATGAGGTCAGACCATCGACAGCACACAGAGTCTTCAAAGTTCCCAGCAGCTGCTTCCTTCTCCCCCTAAACTCACTGCTGCCCCAAGAGCCCCTCCAACCTCTTGCTTCTCATAACCTTTTCAGTAAATAGATTGATAAACACATAAAATCCTCAACAATGTGTACTCCATATACAGTCTTCTGTGTGGGAATCTGTTGATAAATTGGGGCCCCATTTAGACTTGAGATAGCTTTGATTTCAAACAACAAACATTGTATGGAAAACCACAGGGAACTGCTAAGTTCCAACACCAGGGTGTAAAGCCAGTGCTGCCAGATTCCAAGGTCCATGTCAGCCTCTGCACTTCTCTGAGCTGCTGGCCATCAGAATGAGTGACATGTGCCTCAGGTTGACAGAAATAGATTGACATATGTTGAGTAGAAGGAATATACTTGTATTTTATATCAACCAAATTGATTATCCTTAGGTACTAAAATGTTTTCTCTAAAACCTAATATTCACTCAAATGACTTCCGTGTTAGGAAATGTTCACAGAAATTCATTCTCTGAACTAAGACATAATTATCACCAAAAGTTCTATAAGATAGCAACTACAGAAAGATTTAAAAAAAAAAAAGAAAGAAAACCACAAAGAAAGCACATTCTTGTTCTACCCTGCTTCAACATGACACACCCCAGATTTTTTTTTCGTTTTACTGTATTTGCCTTCATCTCCAGATGTATTTTGGCTAAGTGGTAACCATAGATACTCTCCACGTGAGGTTTATTTGGATGGTGGTTCCCAGCCCCCTCCCACTCAGCAGTCTCCCACTAGCAGGCAAGCATCTTCAGGTCACAACTTCAGCAGAGCTGGTCCTCGGTGTCTATGAGCAGGGAGGGAGCGGGCAGTGCAGTGCATCCTCTGTCCTGCTGGCGTCTGCAACTGGATCTCAGTCTGTGGTAGAGGAAGGAGCATGAGCACCTACAAGGACCTTAAAACCCAGGAGAAATGTGATGGGGCAACACCCCAGAGAACTTAGACACAGAGCAACACGAGAGCCATCCTTCTCCCTTCATTTCCCCACAGGTCAGTGTGAGAAGGTGGCACACAAGGCAATTGTGCCCCCCACCTCCGAGAGTGCAAGTCCAGTCACCAGGTACAGAAACCAGGAGGTCTAGAAACAGATTGCTAGTGGGCAGCAGACTATACTACCCAGTGTGTGCTACTTTGGCATTATTTGAGTTAAATACTTATGAAAAGCTTCAGATGCAACAGAGTCAATATAATGCTTTCTCTTCCTATAAAGAGGAGAGGAAACCTCCCACATGCTACGTGTCCTCCCTGCAACAGAGAATCATGCTTCCGTGGGAATCACAGCCATGAGAGTTCTGTAGAAACTGTCTTTCTCCTCTAGATTCCCTCTCTCACCTCTTCTCCCCATGCCTCTTCCTTTCTATTTCCCCCTCCCTTGTCCTTTTGTTTCCTCCTCTTTTTCTCCCTTTCTCTCCTGCTTTCCCTTCTGTCCTGTTCTTCCTGCCAAATAAATCTCGATTCTGCATACGAGATAAAATCATGCATGTTTCTCATTTCAGGTCTGGCTTATTTGACTCAACACAATGATCTCCAGTGGCAGTCACTCTGCTGCCAAAGATACATTGTTTCATTTTCATTTCATCATCACTGGGGACCCTGTGCTCAGTTCTATGTTTGGCTGAGAGTGTCCCCCTCTGTATTTGTCATGCTCTGGCAGAGCCTCCCAGGTGACAGCTATATCAGGCTCTGGTCAGAAAGCACTTGTTGGCATCCACAATAGTGTCTGGATTTTTTAACTGTATATGGGATAGAACCCTATATGGGATGGAACAGTCTCTGGATGGTATTTCCCTCAGTCTCTGCTCCACACTTTGTCTTTATATCTCCTCCTGTGGGTATTTTGTTCCCTCTTCTAAGAAGGACCAGAGTATCGATACTTGGTTCTTCCTTCTTCTTGAGCTTCATTTGATCTGTGAATTGTGTCTTGGGTATTCCAAGCTTCTGGGCTAATATCCACTTATCAGTGAGTATATACCATGTGTGTTCTTTTGTGATTGGGTTACCTCACTCAGGATGATATTTTCTAGTTCCATCCATTTGCCTAAGAATTTCATGAATTCATTGTTTTTAATAGCTGAGTAGTATTCCATTGTATAAATGTACCACTTTTTCTGTATCCATTCCTCTTTTGAGGTACATCTGGGTTCTTTCCAGCTTCTGGCTATTATAAATAAGGCTGCTATGAACATAGTGGAGCACGTGTCCTTATTACATGCTGGAGAATCCTCTGGGTACATGCCCAGGAGTGGTATAGCAGGGTTCTCTGGTAGTATTATGTCCAATGAGGAACCATCAAACTGATTTCCAGAGTGGTTGTGCCAGCTTGCAGTCTCACCAGCAGTGGAGGAGTATTCCTCTTTCTCCACATCCTTGCCAGTACCTTCTATCTCCTAAGCTTTTGATTTTAGCCCAATATATTTAATATATTAACTACCATGGCACGAATAAATGCTTATACCATACAAAGGATGTCTCTGTATCGGATTTGATTAATAGATCTCAGGTACGTACAAAGTATGAAATTAAAGAAGCCATTTCCTAACTTCAGAAAGATGAATCTTTTCTAAGTAGGAATTTTTAGACAAAACCTAGCTAAAGTCTAACATTATCCATGGTCTGGAATGATAACTTTGTACCAAGGTTAGACCCTTGTGGCTCTGTCTCACTACCTTCTTTCAAGATATATTAGTAATGGCTCCTTGGAGCCCTCTTACCTAACATATGAATATTTATGTTTTTCCCTCCATCCTTAAAAGCTGACTAAAGGGCAAATTCTATCACTATGTTTCAATTGCATGGATTTTGCCACAACTGTGCTGGTCAGTTGTGGACACAGAGTCAGAACTTCTTAAGAGGCTGCTTAAAGTGCATATGCTTAAGTCCCATCCCTGGGAATGATAGGTTTTAAATCCCTGGTGGGGTCGTTGGCCTCTGCATATTTAACTGTCAGATTTTGCTAGCCTTAGTCTAGATGACCTCAAGGGTCGTCTCTTTCCCAAGAAGTTTGTAGCACTGCTTCTTCATAACTTCTTTTTGACCAAAGTTATTAAATGGTCTTTTTCTCTTAATGGAAAAAGTATTTGTTCTTACCTCGAAATAAACACTCTTGTAGGTCGACTTTATGTTCCAGTCCTTTCTTAGAATACACTGGTCTGCAGTGTGGAGGGCTGTTGGATAGACTCAGCTGACATTCAAAATCTTTAGACAGGTCATTGAGGGAAGATTGCTCATTGTAAGCTGCCTCTGTGTGACACAGTAAACGAAAAGAGTAAGAGTAGCAAAGTGTAGACCCTATTGGTGGGAGTTGGGGGGAGGTTAAGGATATCAGAAACCACAAAGAAGGGAAGCTGAAACTTGATCCAGAAGGTAATATAAGCAGCCCTGGTAAAGAGACCTGAAGTCCTACTTGTATGACAAAGGTACAATCATCAAAAGCCTCAAATCCAATTGGAGGTTCTGGGGAAGCAGGGACCCCTCTGTCATCATAGGTAAGTGGCGGAGAGGAGGACCATTTTGTAGATTCATTGACTGCTAAATTGATAAGAGAACTACTGGTTGGTACTGAGCAGGTTGGCACCCCGGGATCCTGACAGTAAGAATCTCAGATCAGGGATCTCAGTGTCAGCCTGCTACAGTTGTAGGGTAGGAGACAAATATGGAAGATAAGCACATCAAATACTCCAGGTAGCAGGAGGATGGACACAGAAAGTGAAGGTTGGGAATGGAGAGATGGCTTAGAGGTCAAGAGCACCGGCTGATCTTGGAGAGGACCAGGGTTCGGCTCCCAGCACCCACATGTTGGTTCACAATCATTCATAGCTCCAGTTCTGAGGATCCAACGGCCTCTTTTGATCTCTTCAGACTCCATAAGCACCCAGTGCAAATATATACATTCAAGGAAGTGTTTACACATTTAAAAAAATTAAAGAAAGTGAAGGCGTAGTGGGTGGCAGCCTGCCCTGGGTAGTATAAAGCTGAGCCCACAACCTGAAGTAACTGAGGGTCTCATAGTCAAGAGCTTGTTAGAAGCACTGGTGCAGCCCGCAGTGAATAAATATATGTGCACTGTATGTCAGTGCACTGAATTTCACAAAACACTACCGGGCACTAAGGGACAGATGGGTCAAGATACAATAATGGTGGGTGACCATGTCATCAGCAGATAAACCATCCTTTACAACTACTGCCAGTGATCAAGGAAATGGAGAGTCCCTATATCAAAGCTTTCTTTTACCTCTGCTCCAAGTCTTCGCTCTGTTCCTCCTGTTCCCCAGCTCAGCTCCTTCTAGCTTTGAAGTCTGAACAAAATGACTCCTCCACTGCTTTTGATCCCACCCAGATTTGCTGGATTCTGCCCAGAGCTGCTTCTCTTCCTCCAGCTCCTTGGTCTCCCCTTCTCCCTCGCTACCAACTGGCCATCCTTATCAGCCCACCCTGGCTCCCTGGTGGTTCTCCAAAACTGATGGGCACTGGATCTTCTCCTAGTTGAAGTTCCTCTTCCTCCAAGAGGAGTGCTGCTTCTGTGTCAATCAATCGGGAACAGTAAAAAACAAAATCCAGCAACTTCAAACAGATCTCCAGAAATGTAATGAGTGACTTGGTGAGCCAGCCCCTGGGCCTTTTGTGAACCTGTGAGAATACGGAGTAGGGTACTGCCCTTCCTGACCCCTGCTTCATGTTTTCTACTTTTACTACTTGTACCCTGTTTTATCTACTTCTTCTTTGTGCTTCTACAACAACAAACATCTCTAATCAAACAGTTAATCAGTTGTTGTTTTTAAAACAAAATCCCAAATGTTCCATTTACCAAATGAAGACTTTGTAGTCAGACACTGTGGTGAAAGCTTGCAAGTTCAGAGAGACAGAGAAAGCATCCAGCTGACCTTCCTACTCTACCCACATCCCAGAAGAAAAACAGCTCCTTTTCCATGCTGTCTTAACTACCCTTCACTTCAAAGACCCTTCTTTCTCTTTCCTCAGTTTTCTTATGTTCGTTCCCTGTGAAGTGGTTGCTTGCCCCAGGGTCTCCCAAGTCTCTCTGTGTGTCCAGTCGAACTCAAAGAACAGATGCTTGCTCTGGAGACAATTCCAGGTGAATTCCTCCTCTGCTTTCTGCAATGTTAGTGGGCTTTTTTCTTCTCCAATCACACTGGGGTTTTCTTCCAACCATGCTGAGTGCTGAAGGGTCTAGCTTAACGTTACAAACTGCATTTTGTTTTAAGACTCCATCTTATGATTAAGTTTCCCTCTGAATCAAATCATCTACTGGAAAAAACCCAAAATTGTTCCAGGAGCCATGCCATCCTGGTAACAATCACAACTCCCCAGGCAAATAGCTTCTCCACTCCTAGCAACAACCAATCATTTCTTAAGGGGAAATTACCTAAGGTCTAAAGTAGATTGATAAAGCTAGCAACCAATATTCAGATCAAGCTGAAAAGAACCTCCCACATTCCAGATGCAGGTGCTCCCAACCCCCACCTCATCAGTGACTCACTGCCAGCAGCCCTGTCATCACTAAAAGACATTTCCACCCTTGCTATGATTATGTATTTTCACTATTTGTGTGCTCAATACCCCCTAGAAAGATGGCACCATCATGGCCTGCTCTCTCTCTTTTCCAACCCCACTCACTCAGAGGCAACCATTTGAATACCACCCCCAAGGTGTGGTATGGTGTGGTTTTGTGCCATTCCTTGGCCCTCTTCTTTTGCCACAAAACACTTTCAGTAGTAAGATACAAAAAACAAAATATGCCTGATGATGGTGGCAATAGGACTTTAATCCCAGTACTTGGGAGGCAGAGGCAGGTGGATCTCTGTGAATTTGAGTCCAGCCTATCTACAGAGCAAATTTCAGGACAGCCCAGGGTAAATGGAGAAACAATGTCTTGAAACCAACAAAACAAAACAAAATGCAGAAAAAGCCAACTTCAGTGGGTGTAATGAACTCAGATTTCCAGAGCATGAAGGATACAGAGGAACTCAAAAGAGACAGAAAGGACAGAGAAGGAAAAACTCTTGCCTCTTACCTGGGCCAACATCCACCATCATGCATACCCATTCCTTGGTGTTTAGGCTGTAGACACCTTTCTCCTGGTCTGCCATCCATGAAATGGGAGCCTCTGAGAACACCGCACAGCAGAACTGCTCTACTTTGATCACACAGAGATAACCATGCAAATTGACCTCTTGAAACACATCTATGACTCTGGTCTCATAAGACACCTTGTTCTTAGATGAACAAAAATGGAAAACTGGCAACTTGGATATTGCTTCATTTGCCACTGTTTTCAAAGAGTCACGGTTAACGTTGTCTTTTGGGCATCCCAGGATGCCCTTACTCTCATCATCCACTCCAATGAAAAGATAGCCTCCCTGGGTGTTTGCAAATGTAGAGATGTTCTCTGGAATTATGTTTTTTATATATTCTTGGGCATGTTTAGTAGAGAATTGTTTAAACTCTATAAATGGGGATTCAGAAAAAGACAAGCATAGGCCATATTCAAGTTTCTTACTTTTGAAAATTCGAAAAGCTAGATTTGATTCAAGCTTGTTCTGACACATGACTCTGGGATTTTAACAGGTGGGGCTCTGTCATAAGTCAGACTGCATTTGACACATACCTTCTTGTCTTTTAGAAAGTCAAACACATCTCTTGAATCCATTGCAACCCTAGAAGTTAAAAATGGACAGTACAGGGAAGAGCCCAGGCTGCAAATTCAAGGCTTAGTGGAATCATCTTCAGGGTCACAGTTCCAAGATTTTACAAAAATGTAAAACTTGTCCTCTTGTTGCTTGGTCTCAAAGAAAGTCTGCAAATTATGGGACAGAATAAGCTCTCTCTAAGACTTTTCAAAGTCCAGTCCTATCTTACTCTTGTTGCTTACTCTTGTTGGCCATTTGCACGGCAATCACTCCTCCTCCAGAGTTTAACAGAGTACAAGCAGCCTCTGTAATTCTTGTCTTCTCCAGCCTTCTCTTCTTTATTTCTATCTTTTTCTCTGAGAGTCACTTCTCCTGCATAGATGATCATATCTGGGTAAGACCATTTTACAGCTAAGGGAGGATGTGTCTCCATGCTGATCCAATAGTCAAACAATCCAAACATGTTTTACTTTTACTAAAAAATTAATTCTCCCATGAACACAATTCACTCCTTATTGAAACATATTTAATATGAACCAAATATATTCAAAGCAATAAAATATCAAGTAAGATAAACATAGTCCTTTCTCATTAAAAACTGTTTTGTGGGGGAAGTCAAAATATCATCAAATATGATATGAGGTATAGAAGGGAAACCATATTAATGGTGTGCCTGAACTAATTTTGCTATTAAACTGTGATTCGATAAAGCTCTCAGATGGAGATAATGTCACCTAGTTACCAGAATTGTCAGGGTGAAGCCATCAACATTAAGGTACAAGACCAGGAGAAATCAATAAATCCAAGGGTTGCAATGGAGTGAGATATCACATCTTGGAACATATTTCTAATAAATTAAGGGATAAAGGAAGAGTGTACTGGAAGGAGATGTCAAACAGGACATGAAAACTCAGAGGTCAGAGAAAATCAAGAGGAATATGGTGTCAGGCGTGGAGCTCAAGGCTACCTGCAGAGATTCTTCAAGTATATAAGCTGCTGACAAGTGCTGCACATTGAGAGTGGGAAGTCTTATTAAATGATTTAGTGAAATCCCAGGCAGTGCTTGGGAGACAGAGGCAGGAGGATCTCTGAGTTTGAGACCATCCTGGTCTACAGAACAAGTTCTAGGACAGCCAGGGCTACACAGAGAAACCCTGTCTGGGGGTGGGGACAGGTTAAGGAGAGGGGTGTTTAGTAAAATGACATAATTGGTGACTTTGAAAAGCCCCCAGATGCTTTAACTCATAGATGTTAGTAATCAAAACTCTGTGAATTGTTGCAATGGATTGAGAAATGAAAAAATGAAAACCTGGTACAGAAAAAGCCACTAGATAGACTTGCTAGAGAGAGAGGGGGGGTGGTTGGGGGCACAGAAAATGTATATAAAGAAAGAGAAGTTGAAGGTTCTCTTTAAGATGGCAAGGCTCTCCTTAAGATGGGAAAGTTAATAATATTTACTGTGGATGAGAGAGAGCCAGCACAGAAGTGAGCTTAAAGATGGAGCAGGAGGCTGAGGGACTAAAACTACAGAATCTGGAGCATCAAGGTTTGGAAATGATGGTGGTCCAGGAGCTGGGAGAAGGTGAAGAAGAGGAGAAAGGTAAACAGAGGGCCGGATTGAGGTTAGGTTACAGATATCTGTATGTCAGTATATCACTTGCCTGGTGTCTGGTCAGAAAAAAACATCCGATCCCCTGGGACCAAAGTTATGAGAGTTGTTCAGTGTCATGTGGGGTGCTGGGAATTGAACCTGGGTCTTCTGCAGAAACAAGAAGTGTTCTTAACTCCTGAGCCATCTCTCCAGATTTATATAATTGAGGTTTTTTTAGGGAGTGCAAACCTGTGATATTTGGGAAAATGAAATTACCAGGTCTTTGGCTCTTTTCCAATAGCTTCTAGGCTATAAAACCCATGTTAGTTAGTAACAATTCTATTTCTGCCTCCGGGCTCCTTCCTCAGTTAAAGACAGTAGCTTAGAGGGAGGGGTTGCTCAGTCGCATCTGCACAATCCCTTTCAACATTGTAATTTCAAAACTGCACCTTGGGGTCTGAAACTTGTACTCGTAACGCGCTCCTGCTAAGAGTGACCGGTTCTACCAGTTCCTGTTGAGAGTACAAGGGAGTGCAAACCAGCAAATGTGCACACTGAACAGTCTCCTCCCCATCCCTTCGCTCCTCTGCGTCCCCCTCCTCCTGTGCTGGGATGCTGAGGCTCTCACCCACCTGGATCATCCCCTTTCACCCCTTGGTTTCTGGGCTGCTCAGGCCACCTGGTCCTGGATCTGGTGGGATAGACCTCGGTGAGGGTGGAGTGGAGCTGAAGGTCTCTAACCACCTCGTGAAGAATTGGAACCAGGACGTCCGGGTCCTGTGTGCGCCAGATCCCAGTGTGCACTCCAAACCCCAGTGTGCACTCCAGACCTCAGCGCTTGTGCAGATGAGGCATTGAATTCCCGCCTTTCCTTTTCACTGGTTGGCTCCCCACCCGCCCTCTCCCAGCCAGGGGAAGAGAGCTACAGGTAGCCTACTAAATACCAGCAAGCTTGAAACTCAGAATGTGCTTAATAAACTAAACTTTAATAATTCTGAACTTTAGTTATATTGGGTTTTTGGATTGTCTTTGGTGTTTTAAGTTTCTTTTGGTCTCCGCCTTCTCCCCACTTTTTCTTCTTCCTTCCTCCTGGCTCTTTCTATATCCTAGTAGTATATCATTAGCCCATCTCTCTGCACCTATTAACCAATTAATCAATCAATCTATTTATGGATTCTATCCCTACAAATTACACAAGACAGGATAAAACATATTCAAAAGAAGATAAGCTCTTCTCCAGGCCTTTCCCTCTGTCACCTACCTCCTGTCACTGCCCCCCCCCAGAAGGTCGCCCCCAGGCCTTCCCCTCCCTGCTTCCAATCTGCAGGGGGGTGGAGAGCAGGGAAGACTCTGAGGAGTTATCTAGATCCCTGTCCCCTGGCTGCCTCAGAAAACAGAATTTGGAAACAGACAAGTATGTAAGTCTCTCTTTCCTTCCAGAACTCAGCCTCGGGCCCAGATCCTTCAGGTCTGAGGCCAGGTGGTGTTGTGCTTGTGGACTGGTCGCCTGCCTGTGAGGCCCAGGGCAGCAGCCCAGGCTCCAGCTCGTGTTTGGCTAGCAGTGGTCACAGCGAACTCGTTCCATCCTTCTGGCTGGTGGATTGCCTGTATTGGGGGAAGAAGAAACTGCTGGGGTTTTCTGGCCTGCTGCAGGCACGCTGCCACATTGAGCTCACTGTTGGCTTTTGATGGATCAGACTGTCTAGCTGCCCCTTTCCAGCTAATCCCCCATCCTTGGCTGTGGACGGGCCTCCTCGCTGCAGTGACTTACAGGTGAAGGTGTTCTCTGCTGTGGAAAGCCTGGGGAAGGACTTCAGGCTGATCTAGGGGAAGGAGAGGCAGAGTGAAGCTTTTGTGAGGATCTCACCTCCTGAGCTCAGAGTTGAGAACTAACCACTGTTAACCCGATACTTGCAGATCTTCATCTGTTGTATGTGCCTACTGCGTGTGCATTATCACACATGGTTAACACAGTTAACAGGGTCAGGATATGTATTCTAGTTCATAACCTGTTTTTTCATGGTTCCAGACTTCCCAATTTCAGTATATTTTCATACCATGATAGTCATTTTTCTTTAAAATTCTTATTTTCCAGATTGTACAATGTTGAAAGAAAAAGACCGTCAACCTAGAATATAATACACACACACACACACACACACACACACACACACACACACACACACACACACACAGTACACCTAGTGGATAGAAAATAATGGTGTCTTTTTGTGGAAAACCAAAACAATTCAGCAAGGGCTTTGTCACCAGGTGACCTTTTTCCCAATGAAATGTTAAAGGCTAATGGAACTTTGTACCGGAGTAACACTTAGAGTCACATGAATAAAGCCTATACTACAGGAGTATTTATGTGAATATTAAAAGGTAATTAATCTTTCTCAGTGTTCAAAAATTACTCAAAGGATAAAGATACAACTATATTATGATACTTATAAAATGTAGAAATACAAGATTATGATAATTACAGGGGGCTGGGAAGAGATAATTTTTTTCTCCCCATGAAGGTGTAGAGGTGCAAATCAGGATGGTTAGAATCTAGGGACAATCCTCTTCCCTTTGAAGACCGCTAACATCTCCCTGGGATGTAATGTAGCACAGGGTGAGCTTAGCTGTCTGGGGGACCTTATCCAGATCCTGGGGCCAGTTGGATGACACTGTCTTCGTGACCTAGAAACCTCCCAGAGGCCTCACCACCACCAGAGTAAAGAACTTTATGACCTTTGAAAAGAAACCGGCCTTGGGTCACAATGCTTCTGTTTCATATGTAAGAACCTAATTCAATGTAAGGATGTGAGTGTCTAATAAGAATAGGGGATCACAGCCTGGTCCATCTTCTTCAAGAATAATGGCCAAAGTTTGTGAATGAATTCATTCCTAGAAAGAAGGAAGATAATTGACCTACTTTGTTTTTGTATGTCCCTAGATTCCCCAAAGGCAATTTGTCAGAGGTCTCTCCATAAAAGTAGACAACTGATGGATGAACATCTGAAATTATTAAAAGAAAAATAAAAAGTAACAAATAAAATAATATTTTTTCCTTCCAAATGAACAAAAACCAAAACCATAGGCAAATGGTGCTTGTGCTTTATTGTAAGAAAAGAGACAGAATCCAAATTCCGTAACATTGAACATTAGGATCAAATGAAGCTAAAATGCGGAAGGATCAGAATGAATATAGCAAAACACAGTGAGAAGCCACTACATATACCTGCCACCGTGGTCTAAACGTCCATTCTCAGTTAACCATTTCCTTGGTCTGCACACTCACCAGTCCCAGGGAACACACGCAGCAAGCAATTTTTATTGTTAGCTTCTCAGTACAAAATTTGCCCTCTCCTCTCCAGCCCAACACTAATGGCTCTGTCTCATTACAGGTAAGGATTTCAGCTCGGGAGTGGCAGGACTTCTGGAAAGTGAGCATCACTGTTGAACGCACCCATCCTGTACTGATTCTAAATGCTGGAGAAATCACACTCGGGAGAGAATATAGGAAGCAAATAGCAGATCGTGACAGGGAAGAAGAGAACGGGAACATTTTAAAAGCTTTATGTGCTCTGATGAATTCTGGAGAGGGAAAGGTCAAGGCTCACATTAAAATCAGGATTATAGTTTGACCAAACATGGAATAGGAGATGATTTGGAAATCTCTTTTAAGAACATTTTGCCATCCAGACACCCAGACTTTGAGCAAGGATCAATCCTACTTTTCCATATGTATAAAATCAGAGTCCAAATAACTCTTTTGGAAGCCTGCCACCATTGCAACCAATTTGTACATAAGAAATGGGGCATCTTCAGTAGAAATGAACTTTTGTGCTGCTCAGGAATTCTTAGAAAAAATGGAGGGCGCAGGAGGAAGGTCACCTTCAGCAAGGCCTTCAGAGAGGCCTGGTGATGATACCCAAGAGAAAGTTCACGTCCATGAGTTGACTGCTTTGCTTTTTAAACAGTCAAAACTTACAAAAATGGAAAACTTCTCATTTAGCAAATCCATAAATGTTGACTATAAATCCTTTGAAACAAAAGCTTGCTAAAGCACATTAGAGAAATTCTCCCTTGAACTGTTTCTGCCTTTGCCAACACTGACAGGGGATATTTGTTTATTGGTTTGGAAGAAAAAACCCAGCAAATAGTTGGTTTTGAAGCAAAGTATTGCCAGCCTAAGTGGTTAGAGAGTGCAATAGAAACGTGCATCGGACAGCTGCCTGTCAGTCACTTCTGTGAGGAGAAGGAGAAGATCAAGTACACGTGCACATTCATTAAAGTCTACGATTCCTGAGCCGTGTGTTCACATGTGTGTGCACTCAGAGTGGAGAGATTCTGCTGTGCAGTGTTCGCTGCAGAGCCAGATCCCTGTCATGTGAAAGATGGTTGTGTGGGAAGGTTTACCACAGAGGAATGGGTCAAGTTCCAGATGACTTAGCTAGCCAGGTTCAGGAAGGGGAATTGGCAATTAGAATACATTTAGCTAGGGAAGTTGGAAGGGTTTCTCTTTGGGATTTGAGACAAGATCATTAGTTCTGATTATTCAGTTACTGATCCTTGAAGTCCGGACTGCATCTGTAACCCACCTAGGAGCCCAGATTCTTCTCTCCCCAATTTTACCTCAACTCTCTGTACTCAATTGTAAAGAAAGCCCCCCTCCCCCATCATCTCCCCAGTTGAGCTCCATTTCAGGAGCTGGCATGTCTTCCAGGAATCCTCCATTCAGTTTCACTCCTACCCCTTTCCAGCTTCCTGTCTCCCTAACCTTCTCTCCTCTCAGTCAGATCATTAGACAATGCTCGGCCCTATGGTTCATGATGTGGACAGTGCTGTGTGGCTGTGTCAGGTCTTGAAGAGGACGCTCTCAGATGAGGTCAGACCATCCCCAGCGCACAGAGTCTGCAAAGTTCCCTGCAGCTGCTTCCTTCTCCCGCTAAGCTCACTGCCGCCTCATGGGCTCCTCCAAACTCTTTTTTTTTCCATAACGTTTTCAATAAATAGATTGAAAAACAAATAAAATCCTCAACAATGTGCACACTGTACATAGTCTTCTGTATGGGAATCTGTTGATAGATTGGGGCCCCATTTAGACTTGAAAAATCTTTGATTTCAAACAGCAAACATCACATGGAAAACCACAGAACTGCTAAGTTCTAACACCAGGGTCTAAAGCCAGTGCTGCCAGATTCCATGGTCCATGTCAGCCTCTGCACTTCTCTGTGCCCCTGGCCATGAGAATGAGTGAAGCGTGCCTCAGGTTGACAGAAATAGTTTGATGTATGTTGAGTAGAAGGAATCCCTTGTTGTATTTTATATCAACCAAATTGATTACCCTTAGGTACTAAAATGTTTTCCCTAAAATCTAATGTTAGCTCAAATGACTTCCATGGCAAGAAATGTTCACAGAAATTTATTCTCTGCACTAAAAAAATTTAAAAACATAATTGTCATCAAAAGTTCTGTAAGATCCAAGGACAGAAAGATTTTAAAAAAAAAGAAAAAGAAAAGAAAATCACAAAATAAAGTCCATTCTTGTTCTACCCTACTCCACCAAGATAAACCCCAGATGTTTTTTTACTGTATTGGCCTTCATCTCCAGATGTATTTTAGCTGTGTGATAACCGTAGATACACTCCATGTGGTGCTTATCTGGATGGTGGTTCCCAGCCCCCTCCCACACAGCAGTCTCCCACTAGCAGGCAAGCATCTTCAGGTCACAACTTCAGCAGAGCTGGTCCTCGGTGCCTATGAGCAGGGAGGGAGCGGGCAGTGCAGTGCAGTGCATCCTCTGTCCTGCTGGCTTCTGCAACTGGATCTCAGTCTGTGGTAGAGGAAGAAGGATAAGCACTGCACAAAGGCCTTAAAACCCAAGGGAAATGGGGTGGGGGGGCAACACTCCAGGGGACTTAGATGCAGAGCAACACAGTGAGCCATCCTTCTCCCTTCCTTTCCCCACAGGTCACTGTGAGAAGATGGCACTGAGGACAATTGTGTCACCCCCTGAGAAGTACCAGTCACCAGGTGCAGACACCAGGGGCTCTGGAAGCAGATTACAAGTGGGCCTCAGACTATGCCACCCAGTGTGTGCCTCTTTGGCGTTATTTGAGTTAAACACTACTGGAAAGTTTCAGATGCAACAGAGTCAATATAATTCTTTCTCTTCCTAGAAAGAGGAGAGGAAACCTCCCCCATGCTATGTGCTCTCTCTGCAACAGAGAATCATGCTTCTGTGGGAATCACAGCCAAGAGAGTTCTGTAGAAAGTTCTGTAGAAACCGCCTTTCTCCTCTAGATTCCCTCTCTCACCTCTTCTCCCCATGCCTCTTCTTCCTATTCTCCCCTCCCTTGTCCTTTGATCTCCTCCTCTTATTCTCCTTTTCTCTCCCACTTTCCCTTCTGTCCTGTTCTTCCTGCCAAATGATTCTGCAGAGGAAAGAAAATCATGCATGTTTCTCATTCCAGGTCTGGCTTATTTAACTCAACACAATGATCTCCACTCTGTTGCCAAAGATACAGTGTTTGACTTTCATTTCATCATGGTTACATCAACCCTCACTGGGAACATGTGTCACAGTGTCCTTGTAGTTGTCATTGTGTAAATTTCAAAATAATTTTTATCTATTCTTTGACATTTCATACATATATACAAACTATGCTGATCATATCAAACTCCAACTTTCACTTGAGATGTGCCCTTCTCTACCGTCACGTCATCCCTTTAACACCAGGGCCACCAATCAGTATTTAAGCATGGGCATACTACCAGGAATCACATCTCAGGATAGAAATGACTGCCCTCTTCCTGGATAGTTTTATGTCAACCTGACACAAGTCAAAGTCACCTGGGAGAAACCTCTATTAAGAAGGCGTCTCATATAATCAGGCTGTGGGCTCTCCTTTAAGACATTTTCTTAATTCATGATTTGCGGGGAGGGCCCAGCCACATTGTGGGGGCCATCTCTGGACCGGCAGTCCTGGTTTCCATCAGAAAATGGGCTGAGCAAGCCATAGACAGCATGCCAGGAAGCAGCACACTTCACTGGCCTCTGCATCACCTCCTGCCTCCAGGTTCCCCTCCTGTTTGAATTTCTTTCCTGACTTCCTTTGATGCTGAACAGTGATATGGTGGTGTAAGCCAAATAAATCCTTTCCTCCCCAAGTTGCTTTGGTCATGGGGTTTCATCACAGCGATAGCAACCCTAACTAAGTCACCACCCCTCCTGCATCATCGGTTACCAACAGTTTCTCTAGGAAGGAGCCTCATGATTTCCACCCCATCCACACTGGAACTGCTGACTGGCTTAATCTTGAGCAGGTCTTACTCAGGTACTCACAGTTGCTGTGGATTCGTGAGCATAACAGTCCTGCCATATGCAGAAATTCCACTTCACAAAACTGGGAGATGGTATTTTAAAACATTTTGGTACCGTGACTCGGTATACAAGTCAAGCTAGTGTTAAACTCACCATGAAGCCCAGCATGACCTCCTCCTTGAAGCAACCTTCTTCCCTCAGCCTCCCAGACTGCTGAGATTGAAGGAGAGTCACCACAGCAGTACAGTGCGGGCTTGTGTTACATGTCTAATCCTCCTGAGTTGTTCAAGAATTGTTTTCCATAGGAAATACAAAAGGGAAGCAAAACTAACAAGAAAGGATGGAAACTTCTAGAGCCATATGGAGGATCGTCAGTTCATCTCCTTGAGTGTCTCTCTAAGTTCTGTGTAACCTCCATGACAGTGAGAGTTGTAGCTGCAGCCCACTTTAATCTCCTCTGGACCTTGGGTTACTGTCATGGCTCTTAATACTGTTGGCATCACTGTGACTCTCTGCCACTGGCCTCTGTGACATGGTGCTCCCTCCAGAGTCATGCTGGTCTCCACTCTCTGGATGTTCTCTGGTTTCAGTCCTAGAGGTGGAAAAATAATCACTGCTAAGTGGAATTAGCCATCAATTTGTAAGGCAGAAGGACAGCGGTGTGACATCTCATGGGAATGGGTCAGGACTGTCAGGAAGCAGATGAGTTCCCAGCCTCAGCCACTTGTCAGAACCTTCTGGCTCCTCTACAAAAGAGCAGCTCCCAGGTTCTCCCCAGACATGCACGACTCCCTCTGTCAGGTGTGGTACAAGAGCATCCCCGTGTGCCACAGGCATCACACACGTGCAGAGGACTAAACGAGTAGCACTTACTCCTCACTTGCTATTGTAACCATACGGTTGGTCGGAATGCAGACACCCAGAACCTACGGATGGAAGAGCTGCCGTTCACTCTCTTTACTAATGCTTTCTCTTTCAATTTTCCTTCCCACTGGCAACATTAAGGCATTCCTTTAGAGCTTTTGACCAATCCCTCCAGGGACTGGGGATGTGGCTCAGTATTAGAGTGTATTCTGTCCATGTCTATGATCTTGGGTTTGATTCCCAGATCCAATGGTCTTTCAAACCCTTTCACTTGAACAGCCCAAATCTTTGAAAAGGTCCTTCCACCTTTAAAGAGGTTGTGACCCAGGAGTTGAACCCACTTTTTTAAGGTTTGTGAAATTCCTCCAAGAGTCACAGGCTCACGAGCCTGAGGTTCCTGGAGGAAAACATGAAGGACCAAAGGTTCCCAGACATAATTACACATTGAAGGTGAAGGTGACAACGCCCATTTACATTGGGGTTGCTCCTGATTCAGATGCTCTAGAGCTGGCACTCGAGCTAAGAGACATCTGCTTGTCTCTTTATATTGGAGCCCTTTGGCCCCTCCAGGAGTCAGCATCTGCTCAGGCTACTGGAGTCCAGAGAGAATGTTCTCAGTGGTCACAAAGCCAAGCTGTGGGACATAAAACAATATGAAGATGAACATTTTTCCCCTGTGCTATTACCAAAGGACACAGACACACAGAGATATTCCAGGGACAGTTTTGTATCACACCAACCAAATCATGAGGGCCACAGTAAAGAACCACAGCTCAGTCTCTGTCTGTGTCTCTCTGTCTCTTTGAGAGTCTCTGTCCTTGTCTCTCTGTCTTCCTCTTTCTCTCTGTGTCTGTCACTGGCTCTTCGTCTCTGTGATTTCCTCTGTCCCTGTCTTTCTGTCTTTCTCTGTTTCTATGTTTCCCTCTCCTTCTCCCTCTCCCTCCTTCCCTCCCTCTCCTTCTCCCTCTCCCTCCCTCCATCCCTCCCCCTCTCCTCCTCTTCCTCTTCCTCCTTCTTCCTCTCTCTCTCTCTCTCTCTCTCTCTCTCTCTCTCTCTCTCTCTCTCTCTCTCTTTGGTGAAAGACACTAAGTTTCACACATACTTGGTAAATTATCTACCTCTAAGCTCCATCCCTACCCAGAGTAGAAGGACTTTGAGAAACTTTTTACCGATTGCATTGGAAGATGGTGAAACTAAACAAGGAGGAAATGAAATATTTACAAAGGAGTGGGAATCAAGATTAGCAAAGGCAGACATTAAGTTAAACTGTATATAAATTTGTACAAAGATACAAATTACTTGAGAGATGGGGCCGGAAATTAGTGGTAGAATGTGTGCTTAACCTGACAAACACAACACACACAGAAAGGGGAAGAAAGTGAGAAAAATAAGAGACTAACAAAAAGGGGAAGGAACTATCTCAGGCATGTATGACATGAAGGTAGAAAGAGGGTAATTAGGAGACTAGGAGGAGAGGGGACAGATCTAAGGGAGCATAATGGGGCACGATACAATGCTGTACATGTGTGAAAACTGCAAGAGCACTCCTTTATTTTGAGCATTAATTAAAAAGCTTTAGTAATCACAAGGTAAAATAAAGCCAGTTCAACATGGTGGCACAGGCTTATGATGTCAACACTTGGGGGTAGGCATGGTAGAGGTGTCAGGAGTTTCATGTCCTTGTTGGTGACACAACCAGTTCAAGGACAGCCAGGGACACCTGAGACACTGTCTCCCATCCAAAGAAACCAATGAATAGAGTTTAATGTTCGCACAATTATTTTTGCCTCATTGCTCCACAAGGGATTTAGTGTTTCTTCTGACACAGAGTCTCAGTCTGAAGCCAGAGCTCATGAACTTCACACCAACTGTAAAGCGATGAACATTGTCTAAGAGGAAATAGCCTTTGCTCGTTGAGATTAGAAGGGTGGAGACAGAGGATGTGGGAGAGTTGTGCTTTCCTTTCCTAGGAAACAGAAACTTGCAAAGGTTGGAGAAATTGAAAGGAAACTAAGGCTCCGCCTTATGCCCGGGCTTGTGGTACCACAAAGGTACAGCACAGAGCTGTGTCTTTCTCAAGCCTTAGACCCTATCCCGTCAGAGTCTGGCTACTGAGTAAATGGGGCCCTCTGGAGCAATCTCTTCTTTCAATACTCCAGTGCTGAAGGATTGTTTTGTTAAATCCCTATGCAAATTGCTTGCTCAAATGCCTTTGGTGATGGGAAGCAGATACATACATAATTATGAATATTTAGCATGGCAGGAGATTGTGAATAACTGGGTACGCTCCATAGGAGGCACTGGAGCTTACCCATTTATTTTCTTACATGGTCAGCGCCCTGCCTGTAGCCTGACAATGAGATTCTCGGCTAGGCTTCCATGAACAGCCATGTGAGGCAGAGGTGGGGTTTGGGTGCTGCTCCTTGGATGAAATGATTGACACCACAGAGACCCCAGTGAGCTGAGTATTTCAGCCCCTGTGCATTCAGACCTGTAGTCCCTGTGGGCAGTGGAAACGAGAGAGTTTAAAGAGACGAGTGTAACCACAGCATGTCATTTGCATTTAGGACAATGTCAAAAGAAACCCAGTATTTGTGAAATATGTATGTACTAAACCATGCCCCACCACATAACAAACAAACAAACAAAATCTGAAGACAAACAAGAAAGCTTGTGTGTTCTTTAGATTGCTCATAGAGGTAAAGAGACACACAAACTTTCAGTGCCAAAATTGGTATAAAAACAGACCCAAAGGAAGCAAACTGATAGGTGTGTGTGTGTGTGTGTGTGTGTGTGTGTGTATGAGTTTGTGTGTGGTTGTGTGTGAATGTGTGTGTGACTGTGTGTGAATGTGTGTGCATGTTCATGTGTGTTTGTGTGTGTGTATTTCAATGTGCATGAGTGTATGTGTGAATGTGTGTTTGTGTGAGTGTGTGGGTGAATAAGTGTTTGTGTGACTGTGTTGTGTGTGTGTTCATGTGTGTGTATGTTTGAGAATGTGTGTGTGTTCATGTGTGTATGTGTTCATGTGTGTACACATATGTCTATTTGTGTGTGTGCTCATGTGTGTGTGTTTGTGCGTGCTCATGTGTGTGTGTGTTTGTGTTTGTGTTCATGTGTGTGTGTGTGTGTTCGTGTGTGTGTCTCCTCTGCCTGTGCTGCTGTAACCGTCCTCCCTGTATGCCCCTTCCTTCTCCCAGGACATTCCCAGCTCTCCTCTTCCCATCTCTCCCAGCACCTGCTCTTGGAAGCCCTGGGACCAAGGATGCTCTGGGAAGGCTAGTAAAGGTAGAGAGGCTGAGGCTCCTTCAAGGAGACAGGAACTTCATTTTTATTTAAATTTAGAAACTTACATACAGGTATTTATTATATATGAGCAAATATCTCTGACACTCCCCCCCCCCCCGCCACCTGCTCCTTCTACGTGTGCACTGTGATTTCTAGGTAGTTTCACTTCTGTTTGTTTCTTTTAATTTTCTTTTAAAGAAATTTTATTGGTCTTGTTGTCAGTTCAAGTCACAATTGCACTAAGCATCTAAGTTCCTGTTTATGCTTCCTGGAGTGACGAAAGACTCAAAGTCTCAGAGTGATGACTCAGTTTAACTTACAAAAGTAGCAAAGAAAGGCGAGGCTTACTCCATTTTACTTCATTGAGCGTTGGCAGAGTGGCAATATCTTGGCTCCGCAGAGTCAGTTGCTCTCCCTCTGCAGTTGAGCTCTGATCACCTTTCCTGCCTCTCTGGACAAGGGAAAAGCCTGGAAACCTACTGGTGCTCTGAGCTTCAGGGAACACAGTTTCCAGGACACAGAGTAAGTAAGTCAGGTGTGTATGTGAGTGTGTCATACTCAACCCCACTGTCTTTCTCTTTCTGTCCCTACCCAGTGTTTGCTTCTGTCTACTTACTTACTGGCTCTGGGAGGATATAGGGTAGCAGTTGCCAACCAACCCTTCCCTCTCAGATTAACTCTGTCTGTTTTTCCTTCTAGGAATATTGGCTCCTTGGCATCTTCACAGCAATTGTTCTCTCAAAGCCCCAGCTGCTGAGAACTTGGGGACTCTGAAAGCTTGGGGTGAGAGAAAATGACTTCCTCTTTGAGATGGAGGGAGGGCTTAAAGTTGCTGGGAGAGAGCCCATGATACTTTCTGAGGCTGACTAGTGAGGTAGAAAGAGGCAGGTATGGGTGGGGTATATTTGGCAGGCTTGTGTGAATCTCCAGAGTCCCTTGAGGGTTCCCTATGATCTTAGAGACTTGGCCCTGTTGAACATTGAGAAAACATGGCTCCGGAAAGGGCACAGCCTGCACTCTAGAGCCAGAAAGAAGCTTCTGTGCAAATTTACAATTCAGAAGTCGAGAACTTCCCTTTCCCAAGAGAAGTGCAAAGCACCAACCTAGGAGAGAAAGAATGATCTAGAGTTGGGTCGCTTGGTTTTTCATTTTGATTTGTTCCCCCAAGAAACAGATCCTTCTGCTCCTGTCCCCTCTGTCTGTGCTGTCTTATTGACCTGCATTTGGGGCAGAGTAAGGACATCTGAGCTTCATCTCCTTTTCTGCCTGATATAGCTGACAGGTACCCTGTATTCCCTTGTGAGAGATTTCCCCAAGAGTCCGTGCTACAATTTAAGAGGAACTACCTAGTAAATTAGACCCATGGAACCAAGAGGTCACTGAACTTGACTTCAGTCTTGGAATTTGATGGGCTCTGGTGTCTCCCTTGCTTTTAAGCACTGTGTCCACACTATGTGCCTGAAGGTACTAGGTGTGAACAGTTTCCATAGCTGAGGTCTTGAACTGAGAAGGCCAGTGTCCCAGGTTAGCCCACACACAGCTCCTATAAAGGGGACTGAGGTGTAGCATCATTGACTTTGAAGTTTCCCGGACACATGAGCATTGTCCTTTTCCACTTCGGTGTGAGATGTGATTTCTGTCCGCTTTCCATGTACTGAGTGAACCAGGGGTGCTGGCTTAGGTCACAGCTTGATTCAGGAGGTGCTGAATGGGCGGGGCTGAGAGAGAAAGAATAACAGAGACCACATAGCAGTGTATGGAACAGGGTGGGGCTGCAGCACCTAACTTGGCAGAAATGAAACTGCTCCCCTCCCAACAATACAGGCTGCTTTAGATCTAGGTAAGTCTGGTTGTGGTCTTGTTTTAGTATTTTAGAGGGGAGGGAGGCAGACAGGGTCTGTGTGTGTACCCAAGGCTGGTCTTCAATTCACTGTGCATGATCTGCATGCTTCAAGCTCAAAATGTCTACATCAGCCTCCCAAGGCCAACACCAGCCTTGGCTCCTTGCTGCCTTCTGGGTGTACATGAAGATCTCCGGCAGGACCTTAAGGAATGTAGGCTCATGTCCAGGCAGCGCTCCTGTGCAGAAGCCAGTAGTATCAGGCACTTAAGCACACTGCTCAGCTCTAGGATGAGGCAGAATTGTCATGAAGGTGGGAACACACATCTTCCTGAGTGTTTCGTGCAGTTACACCACATGAAGACCAGTGTTGAGTTTTCAGTGTAAACTTGAGTGATCCCGCTGCTCTGACTCCATTGCTGTTCATCTCCTGGGAGTCAAGACTTCTTCCTTTGGCCTGACGCTGTCTGGAACTGTTATCAGTGTGTTCAAATACTTTCCTTCAGCTAGGACCTATCTAAACCCATGGCTGCTCTGAACTTATCTTAGGACTGTGTCATTCTCCATGTTCAGATCTGAGGGTGGGCAACCTGGAGGGAAAAGGTTAGTTTGTAATAGACATGGAACCCTAGGGTGAGGGGTGCCCGGTGTGCCTCCAGAGACCAAACCAAGATAAAGTTGCTGGGGAAAAAAACCTAACGGTGAATACTACATATATAAAAAGTTTATCACTTGACCCAGTAATTCAGCTTCTGGAGACCTCTTTAGCATGCCTATGATTTTCTGGTCTTAGATAATATTACCTCCTTGTACAATGGGTCATTAATTCTTGTACATCCTCATGGTTTAGTCTCAATTAAATTCCTAGTGTTAAACTCTCCTGCCCCCGCCCCCCCCCCCAAACACAAGATTTTTCTTCTTCAGGGTTCTATTTCTTTCTTTTTTTTTTTTAGGAAGTTCTTTTTTTTTTTAATTTTATTTTTTTAATTTACATTCCAAATCACTTCCCCTTTCCCGTTTCCTCCCTCCCCGAAAGTCCTATAAGCCCCCTTCCCTCCCTCTTTTCTCCATTCAACCCCCTCTCGCTTCTCTGTCCTGGCGTTCCCCTACATCCAGTCTTTCCAGGACCAGGGGTCTCTCCTTCCATCTTTTTAGAAATCTATTGATATGCTGATTGTGTCTAGGGTATTCCGAGATTCTGGGTCAATATCCCCTTATCAGTGACTGCATACCATGTGTGTTCTTTTGTGATTGGGTTACCTCACTAAGGATGATATTTTCGGGGTTCTATTTTTTTTTTTTTGATTTTTTGAGACAGGATTTCTCTGTGTAGCCCTGGCTGTCCTGGAACTCACTTTGTAGACCAGGCTGGCCTCGAACTCAGAAATCCTCCTGCCTCTGCCTCCCAAGTGCTGGGATTAAAGGCGTGTGCCACCACCGCCCGGCCGGGGTTCTATTTCTTATACTCTGCAATTTAATTCTTTTTTTGGGCTATCTTCTCAGGATTCCCATTTCCCATTCTAATAGCTATATATATATATATATATATATATATATTCCTTAACCACATATATGTGTAGATCAGAGGAGCTGTATGAGAGAAGTCTTAGGATTAATGAAAATCACCAGCTCTAGTCAGGAGGGGTGGTACATGCCTTTAATTACAACACTCGGGATGCCCTGGCAAGTGGATCTCTGTTCGGTAGAGGCCAGCCTGCTCTACATAGCAGGTTTAACATAGCAAGAACATGTATCAAAAACCACAAAGAAAAATAATAAAAAAGAAAATGTAAATACATTTTAAAAAATCAGTAGATTTCCCAAGTGTCAGTCAGGATGAGTCCTATTTGGCAAATATATTACAGTATCCATTCTGATGCCTTCTCTAATCCCAGATACTGTGACCTTCTAAGCACTGTTACACTAATAGATGAAATCAAGCAGCAGTTTACAGGGACTGTAGGGATGGTGCAGGTTCAGAGAACTTATTGCTTTTACAGAGGACCTGGATTTGGTTCCTAGTACTCACATAGTAGATCACAAACATTCATATCTTTAGTTCCAGTAAATTCCTCTTCAGAAATCCATTGAACCAAGGCACATGTGTGCTATACAAACATACATGAGGCAAAACACTCATTTTAAAAATACCACAGCTCACAGGGATTTCCAGAAGCCGCTGATCATTACTTTATAAACGAATTGTAAATGAGAGATGAGGTGGCCTGGTGAAATAAGAAACTTTCTACTCTAGCTCTTCATGTCAGTGAAATTCTAAGTCCTTCAGTTGCAGTTTACTGTGTGTGCTGTATAATGGTTCACTTCAGAAAGGTCCACAACTCAGGGCAGAGCTTGTGACTGAGCTGTAGCCAGCACTTTCCACCCACTTCACAAAGCTGCCATGAACTCGACACTAGCATCTTTCAGCAATGATACTTGGAAGAGCATCCTAAACACAGAATCTTAAATCAAACATTAACAGAGTGAATTGTGCCCTAGACATGATACCAGAGTGATGGCGTGTGCCTATAGTCACAGGTGCTTGGGGTGATGAAGTGGCAATATGGTTGCAGGCCAGAATTCAGTTAACACTTGACAGAGAGAGAAGGGAGAGGAAGGAACATAAGCACTGTATTTCCTCTATAGAAACATTAACAACAAAACACACAAGCAGAAAAAAAAACCCAACCTATAACCAGAACGCATAAAGACTAACAATTTATCAAGGAGAAACCACATCCAGTACTGAAGGAAATCTCGTCCTTGCAGGGCTCCTACTTTACAGGAGGACCCACAACCTGAAATTCCCTCTTTTGAACACCATGGACTTCGAGCAACTCAGATTCCAGAACAAGGTAAAGTGAGCCAGGTTCCTACCAGCATCCTGCAACCCCATTTTCTTTCTGTCCCCACTCCAACAGCATGCCCAGTTTATTGTTCTGGGATCAACAGGAGTTTAATGGCTCAGCCCACTGTCTCATGTAAAGCCTGAGATACCTTCTGTCCCCTCTAATAGCTTTGTCTCTTTGGCATTTCTGTAGGGCTCTTCTACAAACGTATGGGATGCTGGGGCTTTGCATGCTGCAGGAATCAGGGTGAAAGTAAATGCTTTCCTCTGACTGCTGTAGCCAGCACTTTCCACTGGAAAGGGGAGAGTCGAAGGGTGCTTAATTAAGCTTGGACAATAACAGAGTTCCTCGTACCTAGGTTTAACGCTTAGCTCCACAGAGATGAATTCTAGTTATGGTAGCTCAGGTACTGCCAAGTTATGCATGGTCTAAGCCTAGCTAGTGAGGCAGGGGAAGCAGAGGTTTGCATGGGTCTCCAGAGCTCTGTAAGGATGCCCCATCCTCTTAGAAACATGATGCAATAATCAGAAACTGAAGAGAGATCTCTACATAGAGAAGAAGGAAATTAGATCTCACACTACAGATACAATTCAACTACAGATGGACTAAAGGGATTTCAGATCCCACAGTTGAGGTGTTGATAGATAAGAAGGCCTATATCCTGATCTGTTGAAAAATCAGCAGTTGGATAGAGACTAGTAGGACCCTTCAACTAGATTTACAAAGGGTCAAGAGGCATTTGACAAAATTTTAATGTTACTAACCATGGAGAAGATACAAGAAGGCCAATTAAATATGATTCAGTCTTGTCACAATGATTGATTTACTTAATGATTCAATTATTATTTCATTGGTGTGGATTTTTTTTCTACATGTATGTACACTGTGTGTGTGCCTGGTGCTCACAGAGATAGATAAGAGGGTGAGAGATCACCTGGAGCTGGAGATGCAGATCCTGTGAGCTATCATGTTGGTGCTGGGAATTGGATCTGCGTCCTCCCGACAGCCAGTGCTCATTACTATTGAGCTCTCCCTTCAATATCACGACTGTCTTTTTTTTTTCTTTTAGATATATTCTATATTTACATTTCAAATGATTTCCCCTTTCCTGGTCCCCCCCCCACACATGACTGTCTTTTTAAAACTCATTTTTATTTCATGTGCATGAATGTAGTTTGAGACTTTTGCAAGAGTAGCAGATGCTCTTAACCATGGCACCATCTCTCCAACTCCTGCTTCTGAAATCTGGTATCAAAATGATGAAAGGTGCCTGAAGTCACAATGTGGAGTAACAGGATCGACTCACAATAGGGGTGGAAGAGTATGAATTAGAGTGGATATTTTGGAAACTATAGTGGCTCCTCAGAAAGTCAGAAACACTACTAGATATGTCCAAGGATAATGATGCCATTATGCCAGAGACAAAGCCAGAGTACCTGGCTGTTGCTGCATTTTGGAAAAAGTCAAAGAATGAAATCAGCCTAAGATACACAGATGGATAAGAGATACAGAAGGCGTAGTACATGCACACCAAAGACTCATATGGAAACTTAAAAGGAAGGGGAGAGAGTTATGGATGAACCTGAATGACATTATTTTATGTAGGTAAGCCAGGCACAGAAGACAGACACATCCTGTATGAAGTCATATATATATATATATATATATATATATATATATATATATATATATATATAATCTAAAGAACTTGATTTGATACGAGTAGATGTTAGGATGGCAGTGAGCAGGAAGTGGGCTTGCTTGTTGGGAGCTGTTACTGTTACATATACAATATGTGCCATCTAAGAGGAGCCTTTGCAGAACGGGGTATCTACAGCAAACAACAGTGTGTTCGCCTTTTGAAAGCTACCAAGTTAGACTCACATTTGTGTGCTGAGGGCAGAAGCAGGACTCACTGGCATGCTAACCAGGGCTCTGCTTATGAACTCTCTCCATTCCTCTGCTTACTTGATTTTTGGAGAACAAGTTTTGCTAAATTGCTCATGCTCACTCCATTCCAGGCTGGCTTTTAACTTGTGATCTTTTTGCCTCAGGTAGTTCCTGGGTAGCTGGGATTACAGGATGCACTACCAGACCTAGCTGTAGAAGTTGGTGTTTTGTGTTCTTCACACAAATATACCAACTTATATCATTTTTGCATAAAGCAATGCATATGTCAATTAACTTAATTTAACCATCCCATAATATGCACATATTTCATAGGTGTATTCTGCACTCTGAATGTACAGCATTTCTGTTAGTAAAAGAGAATGAAAGAAAGAAGTAGAGAGGAGAGAGGAGAGGAGAGGAGAGGGGAGGAGAGGAGAGGAGAGGAGAGGGGAGGGGAGGGGAGGGGAGGGGAGAGGAGAGGAGAGGAGAGGAGAGGAGAGGAGAGGAGAGGAGAGGAGAGGAGAGACAGACAGACAAAATTGATTAGTCAGCAATTCAGAACTCTGACTGACCTTCTATGTGTCCTGGATGAATTCTATTTCTAGCATCCAAAGGGTAATTCACAACCATTTTTAACTCCAAATCAGATATCCTAATGTCATCTTCTGGACTCTAAAGGCACCAGGCACACAGGTGGTTCACAAACATATAGAAAGGATAAACACACAAATAAAATATTTTTAAGTACAATAATACAACACAACAACCTTAAACATGTTCATAGAGTTAAAATTTTACAGTGCATAAAAGAGTCCTGAGTGTATCTACCTGGATAACACTGGCAGTCACACTGACTCATGCAAACTCAGTTCCAGGAAACCAATGAGCTCAATGCATGTTACCGCACAGCAGTGGACAGACATTGTATTTCTTTGATATTGGCCAAGACAATGAAATTCTCCCACATCTCTCCAGCCCCTGTTTTATATGGCTGTCTTTGCTGTCATTTTGTGTGTGAACGCCCTCTAGTGTCAAAACAGCAAAGGAAGCTGTAGGTTAAAACACCAAAGACAG
>BTHU01000010.1:38567866-38630366 GCA_036184795.1 Tokudaia tokunoshimensis | reverse complement strand
GTTAATGGATTTATGGGAAATTTAAAATTACCTTTGTCTTCTCAGGTTTTTCCAAGCAAGATAACTGCACTCTTCAATCAAGCAGACTGTCACACGGTCCCCGTAGCTGCTTTCCATATGACAATCCTGATGCTCCTCCAGACAATGCTCCCCTTCCAGGTACTTTCACCTTGGTTGCCTAGGTCGGTTGCTGTGACTAGTTTCCAGCCTCCTTGCTCAACGGGGCTCTGTGCTGAAAGGTGTCTCCAGGCTTTCTCCTGCACTGGGAGTGTTACTTGATTTCAGTTCCTTCGATTAACTTGGTGTACACACACACACACACACACACACACACACACACACACACACACACACACACACACACACAATATTGCACCTGGCAACGTGTGACATTCTCAGATAGGGAGACAAACAAAAGAAATTTCCTCTGTAATTCTGACCTGTCAGGTAGAAGGTGACAGTGTCCCTTCAAATTCCTTTACCGGATACAAGGCTTTGAAGAACTATATGCTACCATATGGCTGAGACTGCCAGTCTGTGCTCACCATGGAAGCCTAGCCTCCCTGGTGGTCCTCTCTGAGGCATCCTCTCCCCATTCCTGTCTGGGAATGTGGTCCACTCCCTCCTTTGCTCTGTGGATCCTCCCCATTTCGCCATGCTTTTCGCCTGTTTCATCACCTGACCTTTCTGTCCTCAGCATTAGTCTGTCCTTTGCTCCCCCTACTCTTCTCATTCAAGGAGTTCCCTAAAGCAAGCCTCTGATGTGTCTTGTCATGGAAAAGGCAGGACTGTGGGAGGTCAGGTGCTTCCATGGTCCCTCTTGGGAAGTTTGAGTTTCTAAGTCCCCCTTGCACCTGCCTCCTTCCAGTTCTTGAATCAGTGTTAGGTATCTTGTGTGTTGCGAGGCAAAGTGTGGGATTTACAAACTGCTTCGTGATATTCTGGGCATTTTACTTTTATATTTTGTTATGTTTCTTTTCTTGACTAGTGATATCTGGAAAGGTGATATGTTCTCCAGAAGCCCTCTGCATGAAACCGTTCTCACAACATGAAGGCTATGAGCAGTTACTCCTGACAGAGTTAGGCTCGCTTCGTAAAGGAACACTGGTCATCTCTAAGAGCTGGGCTTTGGATCTGGGCTTGCAAGAGAAGCAGGAAGTCATCTGGGATGCACTTCATATTTCCCCGAACAGTCTCCTAACCCTGCATGGCTTTGTCCGGGGAGATGAAGACCTGGAAGACAACAGCACTCTTCTGAGGGAACTAGGCGCTGAGTTAAATGGCTATTATAAACAAATTGCCCTAACATTAAAGCAGACGTTGGTAAACCACGGTGGTTACACTGGGAAAATAGGTATCGTAGTAAAGATAACATACTTGGGTCATAAGGCCGTGTGTCTTTATGATTCAAGCTCGAAAATACATTACCCAAGCAAATATTATCTGACAACCAAGACAGTAAGGGACTTAGAAAAAGCTCTTGCTGAAATCTTAGGAAGTCATGAGTCTTTCTACAGTTTACTCAGGTAAAGCTGTAGCGATCATTTTATCTCTGCGTTTTAAAGACGTGCAGTTATACAGTTTACTTTTCGAGAAATGTCTTAACTCATGTTCAAGTCTGGTTTGACATAAAAAAATGGAGTATGGCACAATGATATTTCACAGTATGTAGGTGATAATGTTCTCTAATTCTATAAAAATGCAGAAAATATCTCTTCAAGCTTCAGAGAAATAGAAACCAAGTTCTGGAAAAGGGATTGGCCATTGGAGATGTCAATGACAAACCATAGCATTAATAGCGTGTCCCTGAACCATGCATGTGGCCTATGCCTTTGATACCATCACCTGGAGGGAGGCAGGTCATCCTGGTCTATGTAAAGAGTTCCAGGGCAGCCAGAGTTATGCAGTGAGATTCTCTCTCAAAATTTATTAATTATCTAACTAATTAATTAGTTAATATATTTTTCTCCTTATCTGCATAGCCACTCCTCGCTGATGAAATGCATGCTGCCTTTAATGTTTGGGAGACACTTTTAGTAGAGAAGGTAGCAAAGAAAATAGGTGGTATGATATGGAAATCTTTTTGTCTTGGTGTTGATATTCAGCCTTGTGTTTTATTGCTGTTAAATATCTGATTTGTATGTGACAACCTGAGGAAAGACTTTTTACATGTCCAAAATCATAGTCGCAAAGGTCAGAGTATGCGGAAATTAAATGCTGACAGCATTTATTTTATAAATGTATATATGTATATGTATGCATATGTATGCAGATATGCACATTTATGCATGTATATATATGTATGTATATGCATATACATGCCTGTATATGCATGTGCGTGTATATATTATGTATATGTATATGATGTATATGTATATGTATATCATATGTTATATACAAGCGATTTCCAGAAAGGTCAAAGAGATATGGAAACAATACAATTATTTTCTATGAGGAGAGTACATTCTGTCTTAAAAGAAAACATTGTATCTCTTGGATGTAAGACAGTTCACAGGTCTTAGGCCATGCTAGCAGTCTTTATGGGGCTATAGATGGCATCTATTTTTCTGTTTGTACGATCATTTCCTATGAAGTATTGGTAATAGGACTTCAAAATGTTGATATTGTTTGTTTAGGGTATGGTGTGTTGTATTTTTCACATTCATATCGTCATGTTGTTTGTGCTGTAGATAACACCTGTAAAGGTATTTACAGCATAGAGTTTACATGCGAGTATTATGCATTAATTGAAATGTTGGTGTTTCCTTCATAAAGGAAAAAATGTCTTTATTGTACATCTACATTTGTGAAGGATAAAAATTCTCAACATTTTACCCTTAGCGGCTATTGTATATGCAGTGGTAACCTGTTGTGACTTTTGATGGAACTCATCAAAAGACTGGTTGCCCTTCACGAGAGTTCTGATGATGGGGGCTATGAAATGGATATTCACAGACGCCAGTCATCTTTACCCATGTTCTGTTATATTTCTTTATCAATATGATTTATTTTTAAAATATACTTCATTTTTCATCCACTATGTTCAAAGGTCTGTGTATTTATGAAAACAATTCTTTTGCTTGTATCTTTCTTCAAAGAAGCTTCATTGCTCAATCTGGGAAGTTATACTTAACAAAATTTGGATGCCAAACAAAGGTTCTGCCATTTTAATATGTTTCTAAAATAAATAATCTTCACAGAACATCATCAAATTCTCTTAAAGAATTCTTATTGGTTTTTCAGCTTAATATTTCCAGGCTTTGGGGTTTTAGATGTTTTGATGACTTGGGATTGTGGTTTTCAGAATTGTGGCTTAGACCTTTGACACCTTAACAAGTAAGAAGACACATTATCATAGCTGCATGAGCACCTCGTGTCACCGGTCACAGTAGCTGGACTAGAGGACACCCTACCATTCTGCCTCCAAACAATAGCCACTGGGGCTGAGACATGTTAGAAACACTTGTAGGTGGAGGTGACATCAGCATGAAGTCATGAGAATAGGTAGATACATCATGGACAACCTAGGAAGTCATTGCACTCTCCAGGCGGCGGGAACTCATGGGTGGATCATTGGCAGAGAGTTTCACTAAAGCAGCAGCTGACTGTTTAATGGCAGCCTCTTTGGGTGACAGGTCAGGAGCTGGATTAACATGAGAAGAAGGAACCCAAGTGAAGCTTGACTGTAACAGTGTGGGGCAGGGACGTGGACCGGGAAAGGGCAACAGAGTCCTAGTGACGACACGCCTGGCTGGAGGGTCAGGTTTTCAGGTCAAGTGGACAAACCGCAGGGAAAGGCTGATGTGGGAGACAGTGAGGTGATGGCTCGGTGGATAGAGGCATCTGCCACCCTGCCTGAGGAGCTCCAGCCCCAGGGATCTCAGTGCAGGAGAGAGAGAACATATCTCAAGCAAGTTGTTTTCTGACCTCCACATAGTGTTGTAGCCCATGAACTCCCAGCCCCACAGCTACACCCAGAATCGTTTATGTACTGTTTTATAATGCTACCTCTTAGGGACTGAAGCAAGTGCTCAGCAGTAAAGAGCACTGACTGCTTTGGCAGAGAACCAGGCTTGTATTCCCAGCACTCACAAGGCAGCTCACAACCAACTCTAAGTCAAGTTTCAGGGATCCATTACACTCTTCTGTCCACAGAGAGCCTGAGGCATGCATGTGGGTCATTTACATACATTCAGGCCAATCCTCATACATAACAACATCCAAGTAAGTATGTAAACATGGTTTTGGTCTTGTTAGTATATTTGTTGAGCTGGAGAGATGGCTCAGTGGTTAATATCACTGATTGCTCTTCCAGAGGTCCTGAGTTCGATTCCCAGCAACCATATGGTGGTTCACAGACATCTGTAATGGGATCCCATACCCTTTTCTGGTGTATCTGAAGACAGCTACAGTGTACTCATATTAGTAAAATAAGTAAATCTTAAAATATATATTTATCTAAATTTGATTTAATTTTGGATTTATCTTCCCAACCCAACATTTATTTTTAAAAAGAAAAAAATCCATTTTAAGGTGAAGTTAAGTAATATCTCCATCTAACTGGTACATAACATATTACATCGTCTTAGAACCAACTGTTTTCCTAAAAGAAATAGTGGGGTTATTATTGTGGCTAGATTTCTAGTGATGATGAAATTGTAAACTGAACTGTTGCGACCATGATGCTCTGTACTTAAAATGAAAAGCAACAATGAAGTTGCAGAACCTTGCATCTGCTGACACCATTGAGTCACAGGCACCTTCCAACAAACTAAATCATATGGGAAACAGTCTTATCTCACAGTCAAGACTGCAACCAGTCACAACTTGCTTATGTCCCAGAATAGAATCAAGCAGCATACTTTAAATTTACTCAAGTATAAGCTTTTAATCAGTCAACCTACTACTAGTTTGACCTTAATTCTTTGTTATAGATAGTATAGATTTTTAACCATATCTAATAACTTATAAGTCAATAATTCTTTTAGTTTTTGATCCTAGAGTTTAAAAACATGCCTAGGTGAGCCATAACCCTTCCTCTGTTGATGGATGACAGTGCCCACCCAGTTATTGGCTATTATGAATCTCTAGTGCTACAGTGAACACAGATAAACAGAAATCTGTCCTCTACCACTTAAAATCCTTTCCTTGTCCCAGAAATGTGACATTTTAAAAAGAAACAGGTTTTAATTAGGCCAAAATTTGTAGCAGTAAAAAAATTAAATAATCCCCTGCAGTGGCATGTTCCACCCTATCGACTCTAATCTTTAAGCCCCTTGCCCAAGAACAGATACTTCCTGAAATGCTG
Source organism: Tokudaia tokunoshimensis (assembly GCA_036184795.1). Lineage (NCBI taxonomy): Eukaryota > Metazoa > Chordata > Mammalia > Rodentia > Muridae > Tokudaia > Tokudaia tokunoshimensis. The sequence goes on along the minus strand of BTHU01000010.1, from coordinate 38,625,058 downwards.
GAGGTTATTATTTGTGAGAGTAAATAAGCCACAGGTTTTCACGTTTCTAAATAAGTTTGTTTGACCCAACTGCACCAGATGTGCTTGATCACATGTAGGCAGGAGGTTTGTAGGCAGAAAATATGTTGTGTTGAATGCTTACCCCTGATTGGATTTAGGCAGGAGGTATAAAGACAGGAAGTAAGTCAGGATACATGTGTGCCCCTGCCTGGACCTAGGGGGAGGTACAAAGGTACGTCAAGATATATGCTTGCCTCTAATTGGAGCTGATGGGAAATCCAGTGGCCTTATGGGTTTGCCTTTATGTGACTCTGCAAACTGTGCCTCTGTCACCATTTTCTGAGAAGCCCGGAGTGGCTCTAGGCAGAATCCTTCATTCTGGCTGAATGAAAGAAAGAAAACATGATTGTCCCTGGTTTTCGGCATTACATGGATGAGAAAAAGAAAACGCAAGGAAGACGACAGGTTCAGGTATGGAGGAAGAGCAAGCTTGTGGATAAAAGGGAGACATAGTCACAGGCAGAAATCATCGTAGAGAGTCTAGAATGAACATGTCCCTAACCTTTCGAGGAGATGGAGGAGAGGAAGGGAGGAAAGAGAGGTACCAGGGCACCGCCAGTGTTGGCATTTTGTCTAGGCTCCACCCCACAGTTACCTGACTCACTATGAAAGGGGCTGCTTGCCCCTTCCTCACTCTCTTGCTCTCTTCTCTTCTCCTCTCGCCCTTGTTCCCTTACCTTCTCTCTCCCTCTCTCTCCATTCTGCTTTCCACTCTCTCTCCACATGCTCATAGCCGGCCTCTACTCTCTATCTGCCTTTCTCTGTCCCAACTCCCCTCCCTAGGCCTTAAATAAACTGTATTCTATACTATGCCTTCGCATGGCTGGTACCTTAGGGGAACGGATCCCTCAGCAGGCCTGCAGAGACACCCCTTTCCCTACACTTTACTGTGCCTCCACCAAATATATCCCTGCCTTCTCTTTCTTTTTATAAACCACAATAGCCGGGAGACCCAAAGAAGAAACAAAATGGTCTGATAACCACAATGGTTGAATTATATATGGATGTGCAGTTGGGGAAAGGTAGCCCAGCCCTGAGCTGGAGAATTCAGTGTAGGGAGCAGAGTATACCTTCCAGGAGGGCCCTGTAACTGGTAGGGACCGAGGGATGCATGGAGAACCTAGCAGCTCATGTCTGGTTTGATATGATAACTAGGCACTTGATCCATTTGTCCCAGGTTTGAGACCTAACACTGACCAGTATTTAATTAAAGTTTGCTTCCATTTTGACTCAAAACTTGTGGACCTGATCTTTCTCTTGTGATTCTCAGGTTGAACAGGGAAGATAATTGAACCTCTGTGGCATATGGGTGAAAATGTATACCCAAATGTTTGGTTCCATGCAGGAGGGAGAACAAAACAGCCTTAGAACTCATGGAATGTGCACCACTGATTAGCACAACCACATCAGAGGCAGAACCCCAGGTCTACTTGTTCTGAGGACTTCATGTGTTGTGGAGTTTTGCTCTGCTCATTTGTCTTCAAGGTCACCACATTGCTCATAATTGGTGAGTTGTATGAAAACTCCAAAGATGCTTCCAGCCCCTCACTGGACAGTACCTGAAAGAATAGTGATTGATCTTTTTCAAGCCTTGCTGCTGGAGCAGATTACTGATTCAACAACCACCCTCAGAGAGGACTTAGAGCTGTAGATTGTTAATAATGTCCACCACCCTTAGAAAGAATTTGCAAATGTAGATTGTAGTAAAGTTAGGCTAAGATACTTTTGCTAGTGGCTTTGATGTAGAAAATCTTAGGGAACAATTAGAAATTCAGAAAGGCACACTCTTAATACTTGAGCTAGAAACCTTTTGATGTGAGGGAACAAGAACAATGGCAGCCCAGCTAATTCTGGCTGACGTGGATATGCCTCTTTGGCTGAAGCTGGGCTGGTGATCAAGGTGATGACTAATATCTTAAACCCATTTTACCCTCAGATTTCTGACAGGATTTAATTAAAAAATGTTAATAAGTAGATGTGCACCCTGGGGATTTACAGTAACAATGACTCTTTTTCATATGAAGGTTCAAATTTGTAATACTTTTAGGATTTTTTATAAGATTACGTTCTAAGATGAATAATAAAATAATTGCAGTGTGTCAATAAGAGAAACTGACTGAGAAAATTACCTTGCTTGCTACACTTTGGCAGTATAACAAGTTGGTTAGTTGTGAATATATACGGGTCCTTGAGAATAATTTGTCTTTGTTTTGTTTATCCATAATACATAAAACATTTGATCATGTGAGGGTATTGGGGAACATTTTTTCTTATGTATACTCATTGTAATCATTCACCTAAAGAAAAATAGAGTATAACCACATTGTGATGTTTGTACTGCTGGAAAGATTTTGCTGGGATATACAAGCTGTGTGAGAAAAAATAAAGTTGTTGGAGGTTGCTCATTGGAGCCTTGCACCTTCTACCAAAGGCATGTATATATGTATTTCTGTATGAATGTATGTATGTATGTACATATGTATGTATGTGTATGAAAGTGTGAATTTGGAACTTTGCTTCATCCACTGTGTTTGTGTGTATGTGTGTTTGTATGTATGTATGTATGTGTATGTATGATTGTATGTGTATGTGTGTATGTATGTATGCATGCATGTATGTATGTGTTCCTTCATCTTTTTAAACAGTTCCAGAGAGATTCTTGGTGACTCCAGAGTCTTACACTGGCCTCAAGAGTTTTTCATGTGCCCCAGGGCATATTTTATGGTTCTAGAGAATCAAGCTTGATTCTCTCAGAGAAAAATTTGGTGAGTGATCAGTCACCAACTCTATGCCTCACCTCAGTTTACCCTGGATGTGAGAGCTGGTCTTTCACACCCAATGAAGAGCATAAGAGTCAGGGAGATGTAGAGGGAGGCGTGAGATAAGGAGATGTGTGTAGCAACAACTGCAGCTAAATAGGTATAAAAATTCCTAAGACCTGTCATTTTGTAAGCTAATTTAGAATGATGAATTAATAAACCAAGACTCTTCTTACCAGACTAAACTATGAAATTCAAAGTAAGCAAGTATTATACTTTGAATGCCAATTCCAGTAAACCCTACATTCTGAATCTTCCATGCAGGCACTGGACTCAAGTTAGTATAAGGAAAGAATTTTATTTCATAGGTGTCATCTGAAGGACTGAGAAACACAGCTCAGTTGGCAAAATGACTGCCCTGTACCCAGCAGGACCTGAATTTAGTACCCCAAATCCACATGAAATGCCATGATTGCAGTCCGAGTGCTGGGTGGGTGGAGACAGGAGGACCCTGGGACTCACTGGTTAGCTAGCTTAACCTGAGTGGTGAGCTGCAGGTCAAAGAAAGACCCTATCAATGAACGACACCTGGCATTGTCCTCTGGTCTCCAGGAGAACAGACACACAGCACCTGCACATATATGTGCACCCCCATCAACACACATGCATAAACACTAAGTGTCATCTTAAACTGTAAAGATGTGCATTAAAGACTGCAATTAAATGTGTCAAAGGAGAACATGTTTTCCAAATCACCAGCAAATATGTTGAACCCACCTTTGCTGAGCTTACGAACATATGACTCTTTGAAAGACTAATTTAATGTATGGGTATGAATGTGCGTCTTTGTGTGTGTGTGTGTGTGTGTGTGTGTGTGTGTGTGTACAAGAGCACTTGAATGGAGGGACATGTGGATGCTAAGGGAAGTTGTCACTGCCTTTGAAACAATAGTCTCGGGGTGGTAAACTGCATGACCTAGGTTCTGTCAATGCTGTCATGGACTTGGAGTGAAGGGATGCCTGAGTATTCTGAGTAGAGTGTGAATGAGAGTGGATATTTTGGAAAACATGGCACTACCTCAGCAAGTGAGACATTACGCCAGAGAGACAAGCTGCATGTATTTAGTGTTGCAGCATTTTTAATAAAATTAAAATATGAAACCAGCTTAAGACTACACAGACAGAAGATGGAAATAGATGTAGTACACACACATGCACACACACGAGAGAGAGAGAGAGAGAGAGAGAGAGAGAGAGAGAGAGAGAGAGAGAGAGAGAGAGAGAAGACTGATATGGAGTCTTAAAGAGAAGTCATTTGTGAACACATACGTGGGTCTGTGTCCACCCCACCATTGGGCACAACCTCTTGGGGAGGTGGAATGCTGGGAGTTTAACTGTGTTTATCCCAGGTTCATACCGCTGGAGCCTGAGCTGGACTTTAAGGAAGCTCCTACACAACCCTCCAGCAGTGGGAAAGCACTGTCTGAGACGTGAGAAAGCTGATGCTGATTCAGGTGTCCCCGAGCCTATGCCAAGGCCGAGGCCATGGGGTTCTCAGACTTTTGGACATCCGGGCACCTCTGGGAGTCTCAGAGAGCTGAGAACTGAGTCAGGGCTCACCGGCTGGGGACAGCATCTAGCCCGTGGCCACGGTATGGAGGGGTGAGGAGATAGGAATCCTGGCTTGTCCCAGCAGTGATTTTCCTTATCTCAGCAGATGCAAACTTGGTGGTGGTTGTGACTGGGAGCACAGGGAGGCCCCACTATGGGAGAATGAAACTGCAGCTCTGTAGTCGAAGAACCCTTATAGGATGAAGTAATATACATATCAATTCACTTAACTTAGCCATCCCATAATATGTACATACTTCATTTGTGTATTCTGCAGCTTGGATATGTGGGTTAGCAATTCAGAACACTGAGTTCTCCTCTTCCAGACCTGGAGTCTATTCCTAGCACACAAAGGACAGCTCACAACCATTTGTAACTCCAAGTCAGTTATGCTAATGTCGTCTTTTGGCCTCCAAAGGCATCATATATGCCTACAAAAAAATTAAGAACAACAACAACAACACACACATCCCTCTGAAACATTTTCAAAGAGTTACAAATATGCAGTTCATAGAAGAGTCCTGAGCGCCACATCGGGACAGCTCTGAGAGCACCAGTGACTCATGGAAAGTCCGTTCCTGGAGACAAAGGAGTTCCTGGAAGGTCCCCCACAACAGTGGGCCTGCAAGGAAAGTTGCATTTATTTGATATTGGCCAAGTCACTGTAATGCTCCACCTTATCCTTCCAACTCTCTATACTCCCTACCCTGTGAGGGTGCATCTATAGTTGTCATTATAGCTGTGAGTGCCCCCTAGTGTTCAAACAGCAAAAACAACTACAGCTTCCAAACCTCAAATAGAAAGTCAGAAGAGGCAAAGTCGATGTGTTGTTGATGGTGATGTTTTTCCAATCCCATGAGCCTCTTTCATATTAATTGGTATTATTGCACTGAATAAAGTGTTTTAATGTGATATTATCATCTGTGGAATGTCTTTGATTAAAAGACATGGGGCTCCTCTATATCCTCTCTTGTCCCTCCACACACATGACAGTCCTTTTCCTATATAAGTCTCCCTTGTGCTTTCATACATTTTAAAAGCCATTGTATAGACAGGCTCTAAGTTCTCCTATGCTCAAGCTCCACACAGCATGGAATCCGAACCTTCTCTTGACTGCCTTTGGGAAACAGTCCCCTTCTGCTGCCTTCAGATCAAGACACAGAACTCTTGGCTCCTCCAGCACCGTGTCTGCCTGCAAGTTGCCTTGCTTCCAGCTGAGGGTAATGAACTGAATCTCTGAAACAGTGAGTCAACCCCAATTAAATGTTTTACTTTGTAAGAGTTGTCTTGGACATGTGTCCCTTCACAGCAGTAGAAAACTAAGATTGTGGGTTTTGCCTGTGTATATGTACGTGTACACGGTGTGTGCTTGGTGCCCACAGAGGCTAGAAAAGGCTGTCTGATCCCTGGAACTGAAGTTACAGGTGGTAGTGAGCTGCCAATTATAATAGGACTTTGCCTACTTTTTGGGTTCTTTTACCATCCTTCTCCACCCCCTTTCTCAATCCCTTTCAATCCCCTAATACCAGATAGGAGAGAAAAGGGGATAGAAAATGTTGTGTTTTGTAAAAATATAAGGAGAGAAGGAGTATGTTTGGTGGATGTGCAATCAGGAGTGGAGGAAGGGGGTGCCTCTGCAGGCCCATGCTGAGGCATCCCTTCCCCCTGAGGAACCAGCCACACAATGGTATAGTATACAACAGAGTTTACTCAGGGAATGGAGAGGGGAGTTGAGAAAGTAGAGACAAAGAAAGTCAGAGAGAGAAAATAGAGGAGTAGAGGCCAGCCATGAGCATGTAGTGAGAGAGGGGTGAGAGGAGTGGGGAGAGATGGGAAGCAGGAGCAAGATGACAGAATAAGAAGAGCAAGAGAGAGAGAGAGAGAGAGAGAGAGAGAGAGAGAGAGAGAGAGAGAGAGGTGGGCAAGCATCCCCTTTTATAGTGAGTCAGACATTATGGTGGTTGCCAGGTAACTGTGGGTTTTAGCCTAGACTAAAACATTCCCCCATCTTGGTTTAACTAAAAAAGGAGAAAATTAAAAAAGGTGGAGCAGGAATAGGGTTGTCGTGATCTTTAGCTACTTCCTGCTGACTTTGGGGCGACAGGTCTCTGGAAAACCTAAGAAAATGGGTTTGGAGATGTTGGTCCAGCCTTAGGAGAGTAGGCTGTTTCCTTGATGTCCAGGTTCTGTTGAACCATCTATGGGTAGAGAGAAAGGAACATGTCCAGTAGAAGCGTATGTGTCTGTGAGAGAAGACTGGAGCATCTAGGGGTTTCTTCTCTGGAGCTGTCCTGGATATAGTAAATGCCTGGACTTGACTAAATGCTCACACACATTAAAGGTAGAGTATAGGGGCTGGAGAGATGGCTCAGCGGTCAAGAGCACTGACTGCTCTTCCGAAGGTCCTGAGTTCAAATCCCAGCAACCACATGGTGGCTCACAACCATCAGTAATGAGATCTGATGCCCTCTTCTGGGGTGTCTGAAGACAGCTACAGTGTTCTTACATATAATAAATAAAGATATCTTTACAAAAAAAATGTAGAGAATAAAGTTAAGTACCCTTGGGAGAAATTTTTTTTCTTAGGTGCACATTTGAAACCCTTAGGTCTTGGTGATTGTTGGTGAGGTGTGTCCCATTTCCAGGGCACAGGAGAGGAATCCCACCCTCTGGAATAGGTAGCAAGTCAGAAGTTAGGCTATTGTCTGGCAGGTGTACTTATCTGGACGGAATCTATTTGGTTCACGAGGAGTAGATCTGAGTGGGCTTCCTGTAACTTATAAGTTTACAAAAGAGAGAGATTTGTTAGCAACATGAACAGTCTTTGAGATGAGCTTAGGGAAGACAAAAACATTTGGGGAGCAGAAGGAGCAAGAAGGGCTTTTCCCTTCTGTCTAGGAAATTGAAAATGTATAAATTTAGCAAAATGAGAAACAATGTTCAGTTTACATTTGAGAGACAAAGGAAATTTAAAACCTTGACCTTGTGAACATAGTTGATCATATAGTTTACCATGAGAAATATCTCAAGTCCATAGTTAAAAGGCAATCAAAGGAAACATATTTAAGCTTGTGATTATATAGTTGGATCATATATTTAGCAAGAGAAACACCTTAAGTCTACAGTTAAAAGGCAACCAAGGGAAACTTATATTTGAGCACGATATCTGATAATGTAGATTCAGCACCAGGAAACACTTTAAACATAGTTAAAAGTCAATCAAAAAAGCCAGGCAGTAGAGGCACATACCTTTAATACCAGCACTCGGGAGGCAGAGGCAGGCTGATTTCTGAGTTCAAGGACAGCCTGGTCTACAGAGTGAGTTCCAGGACAGAGAAACACTGTCTCAAAAAACAAAAACAAACAAAGGCAATCAAAGAAAACTTAATATTGGCAGGAAATCCGCCCAACCAGTGGCACTGGTACCTTTGGATCTGGGCTGGTTACTTTGGGCACAAACTCCGCAGCCAGAAGAAACTCCACTGTTATAAATGTGTCTGCTTTGCTACATTTGGAGCATAGATGTTCAGAATTGAGAGTTCATCTTGGTAGATTTTTCCTTTTACCAGTATGAAGTATCCTTCCTTATCTCTAACACGCCCAGGATCCCAGAATCTCACAATCCCAGGAGCTTGGTAACACCAAGATCCCAGGGCCCCAGAGGCAGTTTGATTCCCAGGAGCTCTGACACATCCAGGATCTCAGGATTACAGGATCCTGGAATCACAGGACCACAGAGATAGTTGGACTCTGAGGAGTTCTGACACAACCAGGATCACAGGACGGACATGCTATAGTCACATACAGCAAGGACAGGTAGCACCAGAGATAATCAGATGTCAGGAGGCAAGCATGAGAACAAGCAACAGAAACAAAGGTTACATGTCATCATCAGAACCCAGTTCTCCCACCATAGCAAGCCCTGGATATACCATCACAACGGAAAAGCAAGACATGGATGATGATAGAGGACTTTGAGAAGGACATAAATAACTCCCTTAAAGAAATACAGGAAAACACAGGTAAACAGGTAGACGCCCTTAAAGAGGAAACACAAAAATCCCTTAAGGAATTACAGGAAAACACAAACAGGTGAAGAAACTGAACAAAACCATCCAAGATCTAAAACTGGAAATAGAAACAATAAAGAAATCACAAAGGGATACAACCCTGGAGATAGAAAACCTAGGAAAGAGCTCAGGAGTCATAGATGCAAGTATCACCAATAGAATACAAGAGATAGAAGAAAGAATCCCAGATGCCAAAGATACTATAGAAAACATTAACACAACAGTGAAAGAAAATGAAAAATGCAAAAAGCTCCTAACCCAAAACATCCAGGAAATCCAGGGCACAATGAGAAGATCAAACCTAAGGATGATAGGTACAGAAGAGAGCAAAGATTCCCAACTTATAGGGCCATTAAATATCTTCAACAAAATTATAGAAGAACACTTTCCTAACCTAAAGAAAGAGATGCCCATGAACATATAAGAAGTCCACAGAACTCCAAATAGACTGGACCAGAAAAGAAATTCACCCCATCACATAGTAATCAAAATACCAAATGTACTAAACAAAGAAAAAATATTAAAAGCAGTAAGGGAAAAAGAGCAAGTAACATAAAGGCAGACCTAACAGAATTACACCAGACTTCTCACCAGAAACTATGAAAGCTAGAAGATCCTGGGCAGATGTCATACAGACCCTAAGAGAGCACAAATGCCAGCCCAGGCTACTATACCCAGCAAAACTTTCAATTACCCTAGATGGAGAAAATAAGAAATTCCATGACAAAACCAAATTCATACATTATCTTTCTACAAACCCAGCTCTACAAAGGATAATAGATGGAAAATACCAACACAAGGAAGGAAACTACACCCTAGAAATAGCAAGAAGGTAATCTTTCAACAAACCTAAAAGAAGATAGCCACACAAACAACAACCTCTAACAACAAAATTAACAGGAAGTAACAATCACTTTTCCTTAATATCTCTTAACATCAATGGACTCAATTCCCCAGTAAAAAGACATAGACTAACAGACTGGATATGTAAACAGGACCCAGAATTTTGCTGCATACAGGAAATGCATCTCAGTGACAAAGACAGACACTACCTCAGAGTAAAAGGTTGGAAAGCAATTTTCCAAGCAAATGGTTCCAAGAAAAAATCTGGAGTAACCATTCTAATATTGAATAAAATTGACTTTCAACCAAAAGTTGTAAAAAAAAAAAAAGATAAGGAAGGACACTTCATACTGGTAAAAGGAAAAATCTACCAAGATGAACTCTCAATTCTGAACATCTATGCTCCAAATGTAACAAAGCAGACACATTTATAAAAGAAACTTTACTAAAGCTCAAACCACACACCGCATCCCACATAATAATAGTGGGAAACATCAAAACCCCACTCTCAGCAATGGACAGATCATGGAAAAAGAAACTAAACAGAGACACAATGAAACTAACAGAAGTTATGAACCAAATGGGTCTAATAGATATTTATAGAACATTTCATCCTAAAGCAAAAGAATATACCTTCTTCTCAGCACCTCATGGTACCTTCTCCGAAATTGACCATGGCCTCAACAGATACAAGAAGATTGAAATAATCCCATGCACCCTATCAGATCACCACGGTCTAAGGCTGGTCTTAAATTCCAACAAAAACAACAGAAAACACACATACACAGGGAAGGTGCTCTACTCAATGATAACTTGATCAAGGAAGAAATAAAGAAAGAAGTTAAAGACTTTTTAGAATTTAATGAAAATGAAGACACATCATACCAATACTTACGGGACACAATGAAAGCAGTGGTAAGAGGAAAGCTCACAGCTCTAAGCGTTCCAAAAAGAAACTGGAGGGAGCATACAGCAGCAGCTTGGCAGCACACCTGAAAGCTCTAGAACAAAAAGAACCAAATATACCCAAGAGGAATAGACAGCAGGAAATAACCAAACTCAGGGCTGAAATCAACCAAATAGAAACAAAAACAACTCTACAAAGAAACATCAAAACCAGGAGCTGGTTTTTTTTGAGAAAATCAACAAGATTGCTAAACCCTTAGCCAGAGTAACCAGAAGGCACAGCGAGAGTACCTAAATTAATAAAATCAGAAATGAGAAGGGAGACATAACAACAGAAAATGTGGAAATTCAAAGAATCATCAGATCCTACTACAAAAGCTTATACTCAACAAAATTGGAAAATCTGGATGAAATGGATAATTTTCTAGACACCTACCAGGTGCCAAAGTGAAAACAGGATCAGATAAACCATCTAAGCAGTCCCATAACACCTGAAGAAATAGAAGCAGTCATTATAGTCTCTCAGCAAAAAAAAAAAAAAAAAAAGCTCAGGATCATATGGGTTTAGTGGAGAATTCTATCAGACCTTCAAAGTAGACCTAATACCAACACTCTTCAAACTATTCCACAAAATAGAAACAGAAGGAACACTTCAAGAACATTCGTTCTATGAAGCTGCAATTACACTTATACCTAAACCTAACAAACAAAGAGAACTTCTGAGCAATTTCCCTTATAAACACTGATGCAAAAATACTCAATAAAATTCTAGCCAACCAAATCCAAGAACACATCAAAACAATCATCCATCATGATCAAGTAGGCTTCATCCCAGGGATGCAGGGATGGTTCAATATACGGAAATCCATCAACCTAATCCACTACATAAACAAACTCAAAAAAAAAACCACATGATCATTTCATTAGATGCTGAAAAAGCATGTGACAATATTCAGCATCCCTTCATGTTAAAAGTCTTGGAAAGATCAGGAATTCAAGGCTCATACCTAAACATAGTGAAAACAATATACAGCAAACCAGTAGCCAACATCAAACTAGATGGAGAAAAACTTGAGGCAATCTCACTACAATCAGGGACTAGACAAAGCTGCCTTCTCTCTCCTTATCTATTCAATATAGTACTGGAAGATCTAGCTAGAACAATTAGACAGCAAAAGGAGGTCAAAGGAAAGGAAGAAATCAAAATATCACTATGTGCAGATGATAGCATATACCCAAGTGACCCCAAAAGTCCCATCAGAGAACTCCTAAAACTGATAAACAACTTCAGCAAAGTGGCTGGATGTAAAATTAACTCAACCAAATTAGTAGCCTTCCTCTACTCAAAGGCTAAACAGGCAGAGAAAGAAATTAGGGAAACAACACCCTTCACAATAGTCACAAATAATATTACATACCTTGGTGTGACTCTAACCAAGCAAGTGAAAGATCTGTATGACAAGAACTTCAAGTCTGAGCATATCTGAGTTAGACAACCTATGTTTGCTTAATTACTTGTTTGAGAATGTACTAGCAAATAGAGTACACTATAATTAATGGCAGTAGCAAAAAAAATAAGGGTAAGCATATATTTATAAAAGGCAGTGATCTTTAACCTTATATTGTTTAAAATCATTATTTACCAAGGCAGGATAGAACAAAAACCTCATCTTCTTAAGGGACTTTGACAGGTTGTATCAATAGATAAAAGCACATGAAGAGATGCACATACAAAGAGAAAAATGACAGAGTATTGTCTAGTGTATACTTGGCTTAGAGTTGATGTGGACTAGAATGGAAAGAAATCAGAGGGCTGACAGCAGTGGCATGAGGTCGTGGTGCAGGGACAGACTGAGAGTGTGTTCGGGCGGATTCAGGCCAGCACCACGAACTGATCTGGTGGGCGCTCAGGCCGTGGAAATAAGCTGGACATGTAGTAGAACAGAGCAGCCCCAGTTCTGGGCTGCAGACTATGGGCAAGTCACTCTGATCCCCCAGGATAAAGCTGAAAATAGAATGAAATGGAGAGCATCAGACATAGGAGCTGAGAAGAGGCTCTAGGAATTGGCATTGTAGGAAATGTAAAGAGAGTAGATGGCTATTAACAGGCGTGATCCCACTCCTGATCAGCATGGGAGTTTTGACCTGTTCCATTTCCAACCTGGGCCGGTTCACAGAGCAGGAGACAGGTGCACACTTGTACGCACCAGGCGTGCCCATGCTGTGGCCAGGGCAGAAGTTTCTCAGCCTGAAGCCTGAAGATCAGGAGGAACCACAATAGGCCAGATGGTATGCACTCCCAAGGGAGAAGTTCCCTCCCCTGCCCCTGCCTGATGCCCTTGCTGTCCCAAGAGATGGCAGCATCAAAAGGCAGTGGCAGTTGTGGCTCTGGGCAGCTATGCAGCGCCAATATAAGCCAGCCAGGGGCAAAAAATGTTTTTCCCCACAGAGGCAGCAGAGTTTGTGCCCAGCTGGACAACTGGACAGATGGACAGGGACAGAAATGCAAGGGTGGGTGGGGCAAGACCTGTTTTTGCCACAGGTCGCCTGGAGCAGAGCAAGTGGCTACATTGTTTTAAAAGTGCCAGTTAAGTAGACATGCAGAGATATTATTTGCTTGTTACTGTAAATTAAAACTAGAAGGCTGGAGAGATGGCTCAGGGGTTAAGAGTACTGATTGCTCTTCAAGAGGTCCTGAGTTCAATTCCCAGCAACCACATGGTGGCTCACAACCATCTGTCATGGGATCCAATGCCCTCTTCTGGTGTGTCTGAAGATAGCTACACAGTGTATACATAGAATAAATAAATAATTCTTAAAAAAAAAAACCTACCTAGCTGGGCAGTGGTGGCGTACACCTTTAATCCCAGCACTTGGGAGGCAGAGGCAGGTGGATTTCTGAGTTCGAGGCCAGTCTGGTCTACAGAGTGAGTTCCAGGACAACCAGGGCTACACAGAGAAACCCTGTCTCAAAAAGCCAAAAAAATAAAAAAATAAAAAAAATAATAAAAAAAATAAAACTAGAAACACCCCTTAAATAGGAACAAGGTGGTGAAGACCTCCTCATTGGGTGTGGAAGTTATTAAAAATGTTCCTACTGACTGGTATCCCGAGAACAAAATTTAACAACTAAAGTAAATGTCCAGTCAGTCTAGACATACTGGATCATCATGCAAATGCTAGAGGCCTGGTGAGTCACAGACTCATGGAAAAAAGCAGCCCACCTAAGCTTAGGAGTTTGTTCTATGGCTCCAAGAGCCTGAGGGAAGGGTCATGAAAACAACTTTCAAGGGGGAGGGAATCACCCAACAGTTAAGAAGTCCTAGAATGAGAGTCAGTGAAGACACCAGCCATAAAGACTGAACATCTCCATCCTCTAGGACAACATAGGAGTGGCTCCAAGTTCAAGATTGCTTATGCTGACCAGTAAGGGCAAAGAGCTCACCAGTTCTCTGAAGTTTGAGGGAGTAGGTCTAGCAAGCAATGGCTCTCCATGTGGTAGCGGATGTGAATATTTGTTTCTAAATCCGAGTTATGGCACCAAAATGGTGTGTTTTCTAAAAAGGCAAGGATAGAAGGAATATGTTCGGTGGATGTGCAGTCAGCTGTGGGGGGAGGGGCTGCCTCTGCTGGCCCATGCGGAGGCATCCCTTCCCCCTGAGAAACCAGCCACACGATGGTATCATATAGAAGAATGTATTCAGGACATGGGGAGGGGAGGGGAGGGGAGGGAGTAGGGAGGGAGAGAGAGAGAGAGAGAGAGAGAGAGAGAGAGAGAGAGAGAGAGAGAGAGAGAGACTAGAGGAGTAGAGGCTGGCCATGAGCATGTGGAGAGAGGGGGGAGGGGAATGGGGACAGAGGGGAAACAGGAGCAAGAGGACAGAGCAAGAGAGCAAGAGAAATAGGAGGGCAAACAGTGGTTGTCAGGTAACTGTGGGGCAGAGCCTAGACTACATGTCAACGGAAGGGAGAGTGGGTAATGTTCTCATTAGACTACTTCTTGCTAATTATAGGCATCGAGTTCTTGAAGAAAGTTTCATCTTTCCTGTCAGGATATCTAATTTCTTCTTGTTTCTTCTTGGGGCAAGACAACTTAAGCAACCACAACCAATAGCAAGAAACCAACAACCCAACAATGACCAACAAAATACACCTAACACCCAGTCCATCATTTTTGTCAATTAAATAGAACACTCTGTTATCTATCCTAACTTTAAAAAGGCTTACAATTCCATATGTGTTATGTCCTGGTTTAGCTTGTATACTATCTGAAAACTATCCTCTCAAATATATTCTCTCAATGCTAAATAGCCCGGGTTGGCTACGATACTATAACTAGTCTTCAATTCCATCAGAAATCCAAGAATGACCAATATTATCTGAAAATATAGGAAGCCTAATATAGCTTCCAGAACTGAGACAGATTGCAGAGACAGCTGCCTACCTATCCAGGCTCTGTATGTCAGGAAGTTGGAGCATCAGTCTTCAGCCTCCTGGCCTAGGATCATCTGACAGACCTTTGAAAGAGGAAATATTAAGGGCTAGTTTATTCTGTCTCAGCAGAACTAAGCTGTCCTAGCTTGTACTTGTGTTCGCTACTGAATAGTACAGGTCTGTAAAAGAAATAGGTAATTTCTGCCCAGTGGCTGTCTTGCCACAACTGGAGCAACTCCAATGATGCTCAGTTTCTTCTTTGAATCCAAGAAAGAGATGCTGTCAGGAGCAGACATGTCTCAATAACAAATGAATAAATAAAATTAAATGTCACATTTTGTGAGTTTCTGATGTGTTTGAAAACTATCCATATAAAGTAATCTGGACTGTTGTCCATTAACTACTCTTACCTATTTCTAAATAAAATATCTTGCAAATATCCTAGCAATTAACTCAGAGTCAAGAATTTGCTATCTGGTCTTAAACTCAAATGCTTAATCATCTCAGATCAGTTTATAACAGTTATAAAAGGACTAAGGTCTAAGCCTTGAACTTTTAAACATTTTATAACAATAGAGGAATTTATACCAATGAAAACCCTGATTCTGTACCAATGTAAGAAATTATAACTTCGACTTAGAAAGTCGAAGATTTCTACCAAATGAGATTGTGGCTAAACCATTAATTCTAGCTATATCCTGTTAAATTCTGATCATTACTAAATTCCCCAGAAAGACAATCTTAGAACAACCACCTCCAGCCCCCAAGACCAGGGAACCAGGACAATAACTCTTCATAACTTCTTCCTGCTGCATATGGGCATTGATATACCTTGAGGGTGGGGTAGGGAAAATTAAGGAGTTGGTTGGCCTTAAGAAAGCCACACCAACTAGTCTCTGATGTCTGTGTCCTGACTGGATCTGACTGAAAGTCCATGAGATCAGGAGTTCGAAGCAGGTCAGTTCAGCATGTCAGACGATGGATCTCATCACCAAAGCTGTACATTCTGTAATATATAAATCTCAAAACAAAAGTTTAGTATCATCAAGATAGCTTTTTTTTGTTTGATTCTCTGGAATCTAGTTCTTCAGGGCGTCTCCCTTTCTCATATTGATCCATATAACTCTGGAAGATGTCCAGAGTCTAATCACCTTGTCTAAAAATGCAAAGGCAAAACCTTTCTCCCAAATCAGCATATCCTTCAGTCAGCAACCAGGAGAGCTTGTTTCTTGCCTTCTCTTCCAGAGAAATAATAAAACAACCACAAAACTCATATTCCTATTCATTTTGATAATAAAAACAATTCAAAACAAATGAAGTAAATTAAACAATACTGTATGAGCCTATTTTTAAGCCTGTTCTAATTTGTCATGCCAAGATATAGAATTTCCACGGGTTCCAAAATTCCTGGGGAACCCATGTTCAAAAAATATGAGTTCCCTGCCGACTATATATACCATCTATCTGTTATGCTCTCTGCCTGGAGACACAGACTTATATTTTATTAATACCTATCATATTATCTGTTGTGCTTTCTGTCTGGAGCCACAGATATTAATTAATACCTTTTAATATCTATCTGCTGTACTCTCTGCCTGGAGCCACAGATTTCTATTTTATTAATACATGTTATACAATCTATCTGTTGTACTCTGTACCTGGAGCCACAGGCTTCTATTTATTAATGTCTTTTATAATATCTATCTTTCATTCTCTCTTCCTGGAACCACAGACTTCTATTTTATTAATGCCTATTATATCATCTATCTGTTGTGCTCTCTGCCTTGAGCGACAGACATCCATCAATACCTGTTCATAGTAGGCAATTATCACTGCTCTCTACTTAGGAGTCAGTAATTTTCCCTTTCCTAGTTCCGACCGCAGGCAAAAGTCCCCCATGTGATTCTGACAAAAGCTGTATGTAAATCTATCCTAAAAGCAAATAAACCAGCATTTGAATTAAAACATATTTAAATCAACATCTGCCAAGGAAGCAGGCAGCTTCCATTCTCCAGTTCTCTGTGACTCAGAGTAGCCTGTACTTTTCACAGCAGGGGACCTCAGAGTCTGTGAGCAGAAACTGCCCATTTTCTTTGTTTCAAGGTTCTCGCACCTGAGCCATCATGCGACCCAACTTTACTCAGACTCCACTCCACTCTGATCACCCAGACTAAATCTCTAATTCATATGCCAAGAATCCCAAATTTCCAGGGGATTCCTGTCCCCACGTTGGGTGCCACCTGTAGTGCAAAATATTTTAAAAGCACTATCCCAAGCTAATGCTGGCTGCTCTCTGGTCCCAGGTGTCTCACCACCTCCATAACCAGCCCCATGCAGTGACTGCCCATCTCAAAGTCCTCTTGCTGCAGATTCTGCTCATATTCCCAGTCATCTGTCCCCTGTGGCTAGTTGTCACAAATCCCAGTAACCAGGTAAAATAAAAAAACTCTAGAGGTTGGAATCTATCAGTCAGATTTATAGCAGTAAATTCTCACTCTAGAAAACATCCACACAATGAATTCAGAGCCAATTGATATTGATATAAACTACCCACCTAGATAAGACAAATTGTCCTGTAATTATCCATCCCTTATAAGATATTCATAGTTACCTGTAGATATTTAAAGCCATGCAGAAACTGGATCATCTTTCTCGTCCTCCATCTTTCTTCCTTCTCTCCTATCTCTCCTCTCTAAAACACCAAGTCCACATTCTTTATCCACTGCCCATTGATTGGTCCCTTGAAATCTTTATTCATTAGGGGAAGGTTCTGCCACAGAATAATTCTGAGTATCACAGTATTCAGAATTTGTTTCACATAAGGTGAGTATATCCTATATGAAATCATAGCCTCTTTAAAATGCCTTGGATCTCTCATAAGATGCCACCCTATCTCATCATATCCATGTTCTACATGGTTTGCAGGCACATGCTGTATAATTACTGGGAAAGCTGATGGTGATTTAGTATCCCTGGGCTACCCTTCCTCTATCTCTGGCAGTGCAGTTGGTTTGAGATTACTCCTTTCTTTCAAAACTGGCTGTTTCATCCTTTCTCTGACCTTGTAGCCCACCAAGCTCCTCATCCCTCCCAGGGACTGCAGGGACTGGACACTGAAAGTGCACAACACTGAAAAGGACCATGATCTGCTTCCAGCACATTTTCTTATCCACTTCCCTCTTGGGGAAAACTCCCATTCTCTTGCTCTGTCACTGGGTCTGAGCCTTTTTGTTCTTCCTATTCTAGTCTCCTTTCTTCCATGTGCTTCTACCTCCACCCATAATTTTTCTAGTTGACAGTCATCTCCAAGCTTCTTATGAAATGGAATTTAGGAAGAAGAAAAACAAATACACAAACAATCACTAAAACAGAAACTTCCCTCTGGGAGCAAAGTGGGGGAAAGCTAAGCAGAAGACACCACAATAAATTTTCTGCTGGCATCTTGAAAAAGAATATCAGTCCCTTTGTCCCCTGCCATTTTCTCTCCAGTCTCGAAAATAAAATTTCCCATTCTGTCCCACCTCATGTTGGGCACAAGTTGTAGCCAGATTTTAGCTACTTTGTGGGTTCTTTTTTCTTCCACCCTTCACCCCATTTCTTCAAACCCTTTCAGTCCCCTAACACTGTTTAAGAGAAAAAAAAGGGAGAGAGGGGAAATGAGATGATGCTATAGTTAGAGTACTTCCTGATGATTAGAGGCATTGAGTTCCTTGGGGCCAGTTTGATTTTTGTTGTCAGGATATCTAATTTCCTGTTGTTGTTGTTGTTGTCATTGTCACTGGTTTTTTTCCCCCTTTGGGCAAGATTACTTCAGAAACCACAACCAACAGAAACCACCAACAACGACCAACACCAACCAAACATAGTCTTGCTTCTCATGGTCCTAGCATTTATATACCCTCTGAAGAGTTCCAAGATTCCAAATGTAATAATATCACAGAAATACCTGCAGCTGACAAACCATGCTTCTGAAAGAACACAAAGCAAATCATACTCAGCTGATATGGATATTTTGACATAGCCCCTTGCTGTATCTGGGATTAAAATGAGAATATACTCCTACAATGTTTTCTGTAGTTTTTAAAGAAACCCAAATTCTCACTTAAGCCAGGTTAATACAGTGAACCAAACCTGAGTCCTCTGGAAGAACAGCAAGTTCTCTTAAACAGAGATCCATTTCTCCAGCCTCTAACTGTTGTGTCTGACATTCTTCATGCACTCCCTTCTGAAATGTTCCTCAAACTTTACAGGGCAGTTCATCTTATATTCCATTGAAGAAAAGCAATTATTCTCGGCACTTAGAGCAGTGATAAGTCTCTGTATTGCTGTTGTTCACTGTCTTAGTTAGTGTTTTATTGGTGTGAAGAGACAAAATGACCAAGGCAACTCTTGTAAAGGAAAACATTTAACTGGAATGGCTTACTGTTTCAGAAATTCAGTCCTTTATCCTCGTGGTGGGAAGCATGGCAACATCCATGCAGACATGGCACTGGAAGAACTGAGAGTTCTAGAATCTTCATTCAAAGGCAGCCAGAAAGAGAGTCTCTTCTACATTGTGTGTGGCCTGAGCACAGGTAAAGACCTCAAAGCCCAGCCCCACAGTTACACACTTTTTCCATCAAGGTCATATCTCTTAACAGTGCAACTCTAAATGCCCAAGCACTCAAACACATGAATCAATAGGGGACAAACCTATTCAAACCACTACATCACAGCAGAGTGAAAGTTTTGTTGTTGTAATTTCCAGCTCCAATAAGCCCATATAAAAAACAAAATACAGTTATTATAATTCTAGGCTATAAGCCTAGATTGGGCTAATCTAACACAATGTTAACTTATCTCCAGCTATTAAGAACCCTTGCTACTTGCAGTTTCTCTTGGCCACATAGTTCTGGTCCATCATGGGTCCCTCCTCATCATCATCTTCAGTCCTCTCTCCTTCCCCTCTTGTCCTCTTCTGCCTCTCTACCTGTACCCACTCTCAAACCACAAGTCCCACCTTTCACCTCTTCTGTCCAATCAGAGACTCTAGCCTTTATTGACCAGTTGAAATGGGGAGAAGGTTCACTTGAGATCATCTGAGTATGTGATGGACTGCTAGTCTGGGCCAACCCCTCTTGAGGAGGCAGAATTAGCATCTGAATATAAACAGTAGGCTGGGGAGATGGCTCAGCAGTTAAAAGCACTGACTACTTTTACGAAGGTCCTGAGTTCAAATCCCAGCAACCTCATGGTGGCTCACAACCATCTGTAACAAAATCTGATGCCCTTTTCTGGAGTGTCTGAAGACAACTACTGTGTACTTACATATAATAAATAAATAAATAAATAAATCTTTTTTTAAAAAATAAAAGACTACAAACAACATCTGGAAAACCCAAACAAACTTTCAGGCCAAAGTTGAGGGTAGCAGTAATCCAGTGTCCTAGGTTGATTTTCATTGCTGTGAAGAGACACCATGACCAAGGCACCTCTTATGAAGGAAAACATTTAATGTGGGCTGGCTGACAGTTTCAGAGGTTTAGTCCTTTATCATCATGGTGGGAAGCATGGCAGCATCAAGGAAGACAAAGATGCTTGAGAAGAGCTGGGAATTCTAAATCCTGATCCGCAGGCAGCAAGGAGGGGACTGGTTACACATTGGGCAGAGTCTGAGCATAAGGGAACTCAAAGATTACCCCCACAGTGACATACTTGCTCCAACAAGGCCACAAGTTGTGCCACTCACTTTGGGCCAAGCATTCAAATAGATGAGCCTACTCAAAGCAACATGCCAAATTCATAAACATCATTGGAAAGTTGTGTTTTAAGATAATAATTTAGCTGTTTATTTTTTTATGTATCAGTTTTTTCTGTATAAATGTCTGTGCATCAATATGAGTCACCATTTGGGAAATGAACCTGGGTCCTCTGGAAGAACAGTAGCTCTTAACTACTAAGACATCTCTCCAGGCCCAAGAAAATTATTCTTCTTGGCAGTCCCTCTATGCCTTTAATAGGATTCTACAGATATCACTACTCACTGTCCAAGTGTGGGAAGCATGGCTTCTCTTCCTGTAGTCTTGTCATGTCAAACAGGGAAGGAGAAGCCTTACTGCAAGAAGGAGTTGTCCTGCCTGGGATTCTGAGGACTAGTCTAACTATAGATAAAAACCAAGATAGCCATTTTTAAGAATAAGTGAATTCATTAACTATCATGGAAGAACCAACAAGATATATAAGACTGCACTAATTGAATTTAAAATAAATATTTGGAAAGGTCCAATACCAGACTTGCTAGACAGAAAAACAAATCAGTAAAATTGAAGAAAATACCAATGAAACCCTGAAGCTAACAGAGCATTAAAATGTCCAACACTGTGTGGAGCATTGTCATGAAGACTAACACTCTAATTGTTTCTGTCTATAGAATCTGAAGTTAGAAAGAGTTGAGAATATATTTGAAGAAATGATAGCTGGAAACACTCCACAGTTGGTGGAAGATGTGAATCCACAGACATTCACAGAGCCCTGTGTTCAACTCAAGTGTCCAGGAAATATTCTTCAGGATGGACAACATGCCAAGCCAGGAAGTTTGAAAGATTCACAGTATGTAAATTGATTGGGGTTTTTTGTCATAATTAGAAGAACAATGCTCAAATATGACTTCATAAGATCAGGAAAAATGTCCTGAGAGAATGAAAAGAGAAAATCAGGGTTTCAGAACTTAGAAGCAACACCAGGAGAGAGATTTACAATGGAGAATATCTACATTAAAAGAGGAGAAGGACTGTGTTGTACTTCCTGGAGAATACTTTCCTGACAAATAGAAAGCTGTACCCTTGTATTTCTCTACCTGTCCTCTTTGCTCCCAGAAACAATAACTCTGAGACTTCTTACATATGATGTTTTTTAATTCAAAACAATTACATAAGGATTATATACAGTCATTACAACAAATTTGAATATTTACAAAGTTACTGTAATTCAGCACAAGTTACTGTATTCAGTTCATACTTGTCCCAACAGTCCCTGTCTTAGTTTTACCTTGGGTTTTACTGCTGTGAAAAGATGCCATGGTCAAGGCATCTCTTATAAGAGCAAACATTTAATTGGGGCTGGCTTACAGTTTCAGAGTTTCAATCCATTGTCATCATGGTGGGAAGAAAGACAGGCATAGTTCTGGAGGAGCTTAGAGTTGTACATCTTGATCAAAAAGCAGTCAAGAGAGAACTCTCTTCTGCCCCGGGTAAAGCTTGAGCACTAGGAGCCCTCAAAGCCCACCTACACAGTGACACAATTCCTCCAACAAGGATACATCTATTCCAACAAGGCCACACCTCCTAATAGTGCCAATTCCCATGGGCCAAGCATATACAAACCACTACATTTCATTCCCTGGCCTCCATAGGCTTTTATAAATACATAAGCTTTTAGGGGGCCATAACTAGCCATAGCATAATGCAAAATATATTTGTCCAACTTTAAAAGTCTCCATAGTCTATCACAATCTCAACAATGTTTAATAGTACAAAGTTCAAAGTCTCTTCAGAGATTTATTGAATCTCTTAACTGTAATCACTTATAAAATCAAAAGGCAGATTGCATACATACAACATCACAGGATATACATTATTATTCCAAAACATCATAGTAAGGAAATATTAGACAAAAGGAAGACAAAAATTAACCACCTGGGCAAATTGCAACCTCTGCATTTCTAGGTCTTATGTCCAACTCTTTCAGCTTGATTGATTGCAAGAAACTTCTTTCTCTTGGGCTGGTTCCATTCCATATTAGTAGCTGTAGCTTCTAATTCAGGGAGTGAATTGTAGCTTCCCAATTAAGAAGTCGAATTGTTCCATGCAGCAGTTGTACTGTCCCAAACCTGCAGGACAGTCCACGTGGGTCCCAGGGTCACGTGAGGGAGAATGGAATCAAGAGACATGGAAAAATGACAGCAAGACAAGAATTCTGATCAAGCTACGAATTTTATTTTTCTCACACGGGGTTATAAAGGGTAGTAAGCAGGAAACGGGGAGGGGGAGGGGGTGAGGCACTAGGAGACTATGTTCTGCTCTAGAAACTCCAAGGGGCTTGTCAATGGCTGAAGAATATTGGGAGGGGGTAGACATTGTCTCAGGGGACTTGCTCTGACTTGTTCTCAGGAAGGGGCTTGCTTTGACTTGTTCTCAAGACCTTAGAAGGTGTAGGTTGTGTCACTACGCAACCCAACTGCAGGAGAGCTGTATTTGTTCTGCAAGCATGTATCCTGTTTGGCTAAGGCTTGTAGCAGTAATTTTCCATTTAGCAAATATGTAAGTCAAGGTAAGGGGTTATGAGTTGCAAAGAGAGTGGTTCCTGGCAATGTACGTTCCTCACTACCCACCCCAATGTTCTGGATTCCTGAATGAAAGAAACACACACTCAGCCTTTATATTTTGATAAACCTTAAACAGCTCGATGACTGGGCTGCTTCCTAGCCTCCATGTGGCTAATCCCCCTCCCTCTGAAATTCTCAAGTTATTACTTAATAAATCCTATGCTGCCCCAGACCAATAGGGCAGTTCTCTCAGGGCTGCTCTTCTCTGCTCCTACATGGTTGCTATGCTCTCTGTCCTCCATCTTCTCAGGAGTGGCCTTTCCTCTCCCTCTCCTTCTCTAGGCATAGTAGATCTCCTTCCTTCCTCTTTCCTCCTTCCTCCTTCCTCTTTCCTCCTTCCTCCTTCCTCTTTCCTCCTTCTTCCTTCTTTGGTCATTTGCCAGGAATCCTAAAATTCCTGCCTCTGTCTGCCCTTTCCAACCATTGGCTGCCAGAAACTTTATTTACCAATCAAAACCAACTGGGAACAGGGTCCCTCAGTGTCTTGCTTATAGACATGCAGAGTATTATGCAATTGTAGGAACCCAAATTAATATAATACAAGCAGCATTAGACCAAACCCACTAAAATTTCCCCCTTTTGTCCACTTAAAAAGGCTCCTTTTCTCTCAGATATAGATTGAACATGATTATAAAAATTATGCAAATTATAAGGTATGATATACACTTATAACATCTAACTTATCATATTTGTCAATTTAGATACATTTCTCTGTCATCTGTCCTAACTTTAAGAGTTTATAATTCTATACCTGAATTATGTTTTGATTTTGTATTACCATCTGAAAACCATCCTTTCAAATCTAGATAATCTTCCTGAATGTTAAGCAACTTAAGTTTGTTATAAGACTATAAGTAGTCTTCAACCCCATCAAAGATCCAAGAATGAATTAAATATTACCTGAATATGTAGGAAGCACAAAAATATAGCTTCCAAATCTTAAACAATTTGTAGAGACAGATGACTGCCTGGAGAGTACCCTATATTCCTCATAACTTTGGAGCAACTGTCTTCACCTTCTGGCCCCCAACCATCTGTAGGACCTTAAGTGAAGCAGGAATTTTGAAGGACTAGCTTACCCTTTATTAGCAGAGCTAAACTGTTGGCTATTCTGCATCATGTGTCCTTTCCTGGACAGTAGTTCTTGTCTGCAGATGATTCTTGCCCAGTGGCTACCTTGCCACAACTGGAGCAACTCCATATGGAGGTAAATGATGCTCAATATCTTCTTTGAAGTGTGAAGACATGGTTCACACTTCAAGAGCAGACATGGTTCCTAGTCAAAAAATCTACTAATAATGAAATGAGTTTAAATGTTGTATTCTGTGGATCTCTGATGCTTTTGAAGACTATCTGTCTATATAGCAGTATAGCTGAACTGTTAAAACTTGACTACTCTTTGCAATTTAATATTTGAATAATATTGAAAACATTTTATTATCATTAAATCAGAATCTAATATTACCATGAGTTTACTATCTGACCCTTAACTTGCATTATTTAATCATCCTAAACAGTATGTAATAGCAGCTATTAGAAGAACTGGGTCTAAGCCTTGTATTCTTAAATGAGTTGAAGAGGCACAATGCCTGTCTAAGAGTAACAAAATTAATTTTAAAATGTATATCAGTATACAAAAATTTACACCAATGACAACCTTAAACCTGTATCAACATATTGTGTACCAATGTAAAAAAATATAATTTTAATTCTTCATCAAAATGTAAAAATTTCTACCAACACATGATTATAGCAATGAAATGTTTTGTTTAAGAGTAAAGTTAGGGGGAGGGGGAACTGGGAGAGGGTAAATCATTTGGAATGTAAATAAAGAATATAGAAAATTAAAAAATAAAAATAAAAATGAAAAGAGTAAAGTTAGTATCCAGGAAGGAAAATTGGACAGAAAATTTAACATCTCCTACTAAGTTTGCCAGGATGACTCTATTCTTACATAAATAAATTTCTTAATTAATCACTGAAAAAAAAGAGTAAAGTTAGTAATCCTTTCCCATTTATCTAATTTCTTACAAAATTACTCCCTTTTTCCTTTCAGTCCCCTTCCCCTTACCTAAGAAAGAATAGAGAAGAGGAAAGGAAAGACAGAAATCCCCAATTCTAAGGTCTCTATTTAGTTTGCCCCCTGTCCGAAATTGTTGAGTTCTTTGTATATATTGTCAGATGTAGGGTTGGTAAAGATCTTTTTCCAATTTGTTCCTTTTGGCAGTGTCCTTTGCCTTACAGAAACTTTGTAATTTTATGAGGACCCATTTGTCAATTCTTGATCTGAGAGCATAAGCTATTGGTGATCTGTTCAGGAAATTTTCCCCTGTGCCCATGTGCTCAAGGCTCTTCCCCCAGTTTCTTTTCTATTAGTTTCAGTGTCTGGTTTTATGTGGAGGTCCTTGATCCGCTTGGAGTTGAACTTAGTACAAGGAGATAAGACTGGATCGATTTGCATTCTTCTGCATGTTGACCTCCAGTTGAGCCAGCACCATTTGTTGAAAAGGCTATCTTTTTTCCACTGGATGGTTTTTGCTCCTTTGTCAAAGATCAAGTGACCATAGGTGTGTGGGTTCATTTCTGGGTCTTCAATTCTATTCCATTGATCTACCTGCCTGTCACTGTACAAATACCATGCACTTTTTAACACTATTGCTCTGTAGTACTGCTTGAGGTCCGGAATACTGATTCCTCCAGAAGTTTTTTTTTTTTTTTTTTTTTTTTTTTTTTACTGTTGAGGATAGTTTTAGCTATCCTGGTTTTTTTGTTATTCCAGATGAATTTGAGAATTGCTCTTTCTAACTCTATGAAGAATTGAGTTGAGATTTTGATGGGGATTGCATTGAATCTGTATATTGCTTTTGGCAAGATGGCCATTTTTACTATATTAATCCTGCCAATCCATGAGCATGGAAGATCTTTCCATCTTCTGAGGTCTTCTTCGATTTCTTTCTTCAGAGACTTGAAGTTCTTGTCATACAGATCTTTCACTTATTTGGTTAGAGTCACACCAAGATACTTTACATTGTTTATAGCTATTGTGAAGGGTGTCATTTCCCTAATTTCTTTCTCAACCTGTTTATTCTTTGAGTATAGGATGGCTACAGATTTGCTTGAGTTAATTTCATATCCAGCCACTTTGCTGAAATTGTTTATCACTTGTAGGAGTTCTCTGGTGGAGTTTTTTGGGTCACTTAAGTATACAATGATATCATCTGCAAATAGTGATAGTTTGATTTCTTCCTTTCCAATTTGTATCCCTTTGACCTCCTTATGTTGTCTAATTGCTCTAGCTAGAACTTCAAGTACTATATTGAAAAGATATGGAGAGAGAGGGCAGCCTTGTCTAGTCCCTGGTTTTAGTGGGATTGCTTCAAGTTTCTCTCCATTTAGTTTAATGTTGGCTACCTGTTTGCTGTATATTGCTTTTACTATGTTTAGATATGGACCTTGAATTCCTGAACTTTCCAAGACTTTTAGCATGAAAGGATGCTGAATTTTGTCAAATGCTTTTTTTTATCATCTAATGAAATGACCATGTGGTTTTTTTCTTTGAGTTTGTTTATGTAGTGGATTACATTGACAGATTTCTGTATATTGAACCATCCCTGCATCCCTGGGATGAAGCCTACTTGATCGTGGTGAATGATCGTTTTGATGTGTTCTTGGAATCAGTTGGCAAGAATTTTATTGAGTATTTTTGCATCGATATTCATAAGGGAAATTGGTCCGAAGTTCTCTTTCTTTTTTGGATCTTTGTGTGGTTTTGGTATCAGAGTAATTGTGGCTTCATAGAATGAGTTGGGTAGTGTTCCTTCTGTTTCTATTTTGTGGAATAGTTTGAAGAGTATTGGTGTTAGGACTTCTTTGAAGGTCTGAAAGAACGCTGCATTAAAACCATCTGGTCCTGTGCTTTTTTTTTTTTTTTTTTTTTTTTTTTTTTTTTGGTTGGAAGACTTTCAATGGCCGCTTCTATTATGGGACTGTTTAGATGGTCTATTTGATCCTGATTTAATTTTGGCATTTGGTATCTGTCTAGGAAATTGTCCATTTCCTCCAGATTTACCAGGTGTGTTGAGTATAGGCTTTTGTAGTAGGATCTGGTGATTTTTTGAATTTCCTCAGTTTCTCTTGTTATATCTCCCTTTTCATTTCTGATTTTGCTAACTTGAATACTGTCTCTGTGCCCTCTGGTTAGTCTGTCTAAGGGTTTATCTATCTTGTTGATTTTCTCAAAGAACCAGCTCCTGGTTTTGTTGATTTTTTTGTATGGTTCTTTTTGTTTCTACTTAGTTGATTTCAGCCCTGAGTTTGATGATTTCCTGCCTTCTACTCCTCTTGGGAATATTAGCTTCTTTTTGTTCCAGAGCTTTCAGGTGTGCCATTAAACTGCTAATGTATGCTTTCTCCCGTTTCTTTTTGGAGGCACTCAGGGCTAAGAGCTTTCCTCTTAGCACTGCTTTCATTGTGTCCCATAAGTTTGGGTATGTTGTGCCTTCATTTTCATTAAATTCTAAAAAGTCTTCATTTTCTTTCCTTATTTCTTCCTTGACCAATGTATCATTGAGTAGAGCATTGTTCAGTTTCCATGTGTATGTGGACTTTCTGTTGTTTTTGTTGCCTTACTCCATAGTGATCTGATAGGAGGCCTGGGATTAGTTCTATCTTCTTATATTTGTTGAGGTCTGTTTTGTGACCAATTGTATGGTCGATTGTGGAGAAGGTACCATGAGGTGCTGAGAAGAAGGTATATTCTTTTGCTTTAGGATGAAATGTTTTATATATATATGTGTGTGTGTGTGTGTGTGTGTGTGTGTGTGTGTGTTAAATACATTTGGTCCAAATCTTCAATTAGTTTCACTGTGTCTCTGTTTAGTTTCTGTTTCCCTGATCGGTCCATTGAGGAGAGTAGAGTGTTGAAGTCACACACAATTATTGTGTAAGGTGCAATGTGTGCTTTGAGCTTTAGTAAAGTTTCTTTTACATATGAGGGTGCCCTTGTATTTGGAGCACAGATGTTCAAAATTGAGAGTTCTTCTTGGTGGATTTTTCCTTTGACCAGTATGAAGTGTCCTTTCGTGTCTTTTTTGTTGACTTTAGGTTGAAAGTCAATTTTGTCCGATATTAGAATGGCTACTCCAGCTTGTTTCCTGGGACCATTTGCTTGTAAAATTGTTTTCCAGTCTTTTACTCTGAGGTAGTGTTTGTCTTTGACACTGAGGTGCGATTCCTGTATGCAGCAAAATGCTGGGTCCTGTTTATGTATCCAGTCTGTTAGTCTATGTCTTTTTATTGGGGAATTGAGTCCATTGATATTAATAGATATTAAGAAATAGTGATTGTTGCTTCCTGTTATTTTTGATGTTATTTTTATGTTTGAGTGGTTATCTTCTTTTTAGGGTTTGTTGAAAAATTACTATCTTTTTTTTTCCCCTAGGGTGTAGTTGCCCTCCTTGTATTGGCATTTTCCATCTAATATCCTTTGTAGGGCTGGGTTTGTGGAAAGATATTGTGTAAATTTGGTTTTATCATGGAATATCTTGGTCTCTCCATCTATGGTGATTGAGAGTTTTGCTGGTTATAGTAGTCTGGGCTGGCATTTTTGTTCTCTTAGAGTTTATATGAGATCTGCCCAGGATCTTCTAGCTTTAATGGTCTCTGGTGAGAAGTCTGGTGTAATTCTGATAGGTCTTCCTTTATATGTTACTTGGCCTTTTTCTCTTACTGCTTTTAATATTCTTTCTTTGTTTAGTACATTTGGTGTTTTGGTTATTATGTGGCGGGAGGTATTTCTGTTCTGGTCCAGTCTGTTTGGAGTTCAGTAGGCTTCTTGTATGTTCATGGGCATCTCTCTCTTTAGGTTAGGGAAGTTTTCTTCTATAATTTTGTTGAAGATATTTACTGGCCCTTTAAGTTGTAAATCTTCACTCTCTTCTATACCTATAATCCTTAGGTTTGGTTTTCTCATTGTGTCCTGGATTTCCTGGATGTTTGGGTTATAAGCTTTTCGCATTTTGCATTTTCTTTGAGTGTTGAGTCAATGATATGATATCTTCGGCACCTGAGATTCTTTCTTCTATCTCTTGTATTCTATTGTTGATGTTTGCATCTATGATTCCTGATTTCTTTCCAAGTTTTTCTATCTCCAAAGTTGTCTCCCTTTGTGATTTCTTAGTTGTTTCTACTTCAGTTTTTAGATCCTGGATGGTTTTGCTCAGTTCCTTCACTTGTTTGTGTTTTCCTGTAATTCTTTAAGAGATTTTTGTGTTTCCTCTTTCAGGACTTCTCCTGTTGACCCAAGTTGTCCTGTATTTCTTTAAGTGATTTTTGTGTTTCCTCTTTATGGGCTTCTATCTGTTGATCCATGTTCTCCTGAATTTCTTTAAGCAATTTTTATGTTTCCTTTGTAAGGGCTTCTACCTGTTGACTCATGTTCTCCTGTACTTCTTTAAGAGAGTTATTTATGTCCTCCTTGAAATCCTCATGAGATGTGATTTTAAATCCAAATCTTGCCTTTCTGGTGTGTTGAGGTATCCAGAACTTGCTGTTGTGGGAGAATTGGGCTCGAATGTTGCCATATTGCCTTGATTTCTGTTAGTACCATTCCTACGCTTGCCTTTTGCCATCTGGTTATCTCTGGTGTTAGTTGGTCCTGCTCTCACTGTCTGGTGCTTGAACCTCCTGTATGCCTGCAAGCCTATCTCAGCACCCCTGGGTGACTGGGTTTCCCCTGGCACAGATTGCTGTGGGGCTGCCCAGCTCCTGGGTGCCGGTGGGGCCCTAACTGGCCATGTCCCAACCAATGTTATACTCTGGTGATCTCTGCGTACCTGGCTGAACCTGTCTGCTCAGTCACAGAGCAAAGATGACCAACTCTAGCATTTCTTTTCTTTTCTTTCTTTTTTATTGAAAAAGGAAGTAAAAACATTTTACGATAAAATTAAAGATTTACATGGAAGATGTTTCTGACAAAATTGAAGAAGCATATAGAAAAACACATTAAGATTGACAATTTTCATGGAAAATTATACAGATAAAATGGTAGGAATACAAATATTCTTAAGTTGATTGAAATTGGAATTATAAAGATTTTCTGATAAAATTGAAGATTTACATGGAAAATATCTCTGATAAAATTGAAGAAATATATAGAAAAACACATTAAGATTGAGTATTTCATGGAAAAATTATACAGATAAAATGGTAGGCATAAAAATATTCCTAAGTTGTTTGAAAATGGAATTATAAACATTTTCTGATAAAACTGAAGCTCTACAAGGAAAATATTTCTGTTAAAATTCAAGAAATAAATAGAAAAACATCTTTATGAGCTCTGGATTGTAGTTCATTTGAGATGAAAAGTCAAAATGAAAAAAAATAACCATGTCATAATAACACCTAGCATGATGTAACTACCCCTTATTCAACTGCAAAAGCATAAACAATAAACTTACTAGGATGGGAGCTTGCCCTGAGGTCAACACTCACTTGATTTTATTTAATTATCCTTTGGCACAGGATTTAGCTCCATTCTAGTTCCAAGTTCCCCTTTAATACTTGACCCAGACATGTTGTATTTTTCCTTTCTAAGCTAATTATGCTTGACAAAAAATGTTCTTCATGAGAATAAACAAGAGGACAAAGTCTATGCTGGGCTTTTTTGAGACTTCCGTTGTCAATGCAATAATCTGAATCTCTTCACCTTATTCTCTTGCAGACTCTTCAGAAAAGTTAAAAAAGCAGCATCATTCTTCACCAAAAGATCATGAGAATGATCTCTAGACAACATAGTAAAATTCCACTCCTCTAAAACCTCTTAAACCAGGCCCCCAGAATTTAAATCACCCTCAGCAACAATGTTTTTCATATTTCTAATAATACAGCCCATTAAGCCCCACTTAAAGCATTCCATTGCTTCCCCAACTCAAAGTTCCAAAATCCACATTCCTCCAAATAACAACTTGGTTAGGCCGATCACAGTAATACTCAGTCTCTGATATCAGCTTCTTATTTTTGATTTATTGTTGTGAAGAGTCACCGCAAGCAAGGTAACACTTATAAAGGACATTTCATTGAAGTTGACTTACATTTTCAGAGGTTCAATTATCATGATAGTGAAAATCAGCATGCAGGCAGACATGATCCTGAAGGCCAATAGTTCTATATTTTGGTCCTAAAGGAAGCAAGATGGGACTCCCTTCTGCCCTAGACAGAGCTTGAGCACTAGGAGCCCTCAAAGACCCTCTACACAGTAACATACTTCCTCCAACAAGGACACTCCTTTTTTAATAAGGCCACACCTCCAACAAGTACCACTTTCCATGGGCCAAGGATATTCAAACCACCACAGTCCTTAAACAAATATCACATCTGACTTATATACTTGCTTATTCAGAGCAGTGAGATGGTTGTGCTCTGTGTGTGGTAAAGCAGGGCTCCCTCTAACTGCTTAGGTCCTGCTGTAACGACTCTGTCTGTCTTCCAGGAAAGGACTTCATCTGGGAAAGAGAGACAGTGATTGGAAAATGAGCATCACTGTGGATCAGGACACAGACTATGCTGAACTGGTTCTGTCTGTAGGAGAAATCACACTTGCAGAGAAAAATAGGAATTCAATGAAAGATCGTCAACAGAGAAGAAAAGAAGCGAAAAATATCTTGCAGGCTGTGTGTACCCTGCTGAATTCAGGAGGGGGTGTAGTCAAGGCTCACATTAAAAATCAAAACTACAGCTTCACCAGAGATGGAATAGGACGGGATTTGGAAGATTCCTTGCTCAGTATCCTACAACTTCCTCATGAATATCTAGACTTCATGCAGCACAAAGACTACTTTTTCAATTTTGTGAAACCACGGAAGCTGAATCACAAAGGTCCGGGGATCACCACCTTGAAAACGAACTTGTACCAGAGAAGCATCTCATCCTCAGATGAACTGAAAGCAGCTGAAGCAGGGCAGTTCCTCAAATCCAGACCAAGATCACCTGGAAAAAACGTCCATAATGAATTACTAAATGAATGTCTTGCCTTATTTAACAGAGACTGGCTTGCCTATGAGGAGACATTCTGTTTCACTAAATCCACACATGCTGAAGTAAAATTGACTCCTAAGAAAAAGATTTTTCCTCAGAAAAAGATTTTAGAGATTCTCCCTCAAACTGTTTCTGCATTTGCAAACACTGACGGGGGATATTTGTTCATTGGTTTGGATGGCAAAACCCAGAAAATTATTGGTTTTGAAGCAGAGAAGAGCGATCTCATGCTTCTAGAAAGTGAAATTGAAAAGTGCATAAGACAGCTGCCTGTCACTCATTTCTGTGAGGAGAAGGAGAAGATCAAGTACACGTGCAAATTCATTGAAGTGCACAAATCCGGAGCCGTGTGTTCATACGTGTGTGCACTCAGAGTGGAGAGATTCTGCTGTGCAGTGTTCGCTGCAGAGCCCGAATCCTGGCACGTGGAAGACAGCTGTGTGAAGAGGTTTACCGCAGAGGAATGGGTGAAGCGCCAGATGGAGCCCAGAGCAGGTTGAGGAACAGAGATTAATAATCAGTTTCCATTGGGCTAAGGGGGTTGGAAGATGCTTTCTGGGCTTGGGCACACTGAAAACTCCTCACATATCAACAGCTAGTTTATTGATCTCTGGATCCCTATGGAAAGTATATTCACTGCTTTCAATAATGCTGTGAGCTGCTTCCTTCACAATGGCCAAGTCTGATACAGCCTGCTTCTCCAGTAGCTGGAACAGGAGCAAGAACAGGGAGGAGCCAGGCCTCATAATTCCCTTCGAGCAGGTTAAGCTGACATCCCTGCCAAGTCTCAGACCAGGAGAAAATGCAGCCCTTCTTTTTACAGCAGAACAGTGAGAGTGTTGTCCTATCCTAGGTGGAAGGTGACAGTGTCCCTTCAAATTCCTTTACTGGATACAAGGTTTTGAAGAACTCTATGCTACCATATGGCTAGAACTGCCAGTCTGTTCTCACCATGGAAGCCTAGCCTCCCTGGTGGATCTCTCTGAGGCATCCTCTCCCCATTCCTGGAGGTCTGGGAATGTGGTCAGCTCCCTCCTTTACTCTGTGGATCCTCCCCATTTCGCCATGCTTTTCGCCTGTTTCATCACCTGACTTTTCTGTCCTCAGCATTAGTCTGTCCTTTGCTCCCCCTCTCTTCTCATCCATGGATTTCCCCAAGTAAGCCTCTGATGCATCGTGTTATTGAAAAGTTAGTACTGTGGGAGGTCAGGTGCTTCCATGATCCCTGTTTGGCAGTTTGAGTTTCTAAGTCCCCCTTGCACCTGCCTCCTTCCAGTTCTTGAATCAGTGTTAGGTATCTTGTGTCTTGGGATGCAAAGTGTGGGTTTTACAAACTGCTTCGTGATATTCTGGGCACTTTATTTTTATATTTTGTTATGTTTCTTTTCTTGACTAGTGATATCTGGAAAGGTGATATGTTCTCCAGAAGCCCTCTGCATGAAACCGTTCTCACAACATGAAGGCTATGAGCAGTTACTCCTGACAGAGTTAGGCTCGCTTCGTAAAGGAACACTGGTCATCTCTAAGAGCTGGGCTTTGGATCTGGGCTTGCAAGAGAAGCAGGAAGTCATCTGGGATGCACTTCATATTTCCCCGAACAGTCTCCTAACCCTGCATGGCTTTGTCCGGGGAGATGAAGACCTGGAAGACAACAGCACTCTTCTGAGGGAACTAGGCGCTGAGTTAAAGGGCTATTATAAACAAATTGCCCTAACATTAAAGCAGACATTGGTAAACCATGGTGGTTACACTGGGAAAATAGGTATCGTAGTAAAGATAACGTACTTGGGTCATAAGACTGTGTGTCTTTATGATTCAAGCTCGAAAATACATTACCCACGCAAATATTATCTGACAACCAAGACAGTAAGGGACTTAGAAAAAGCTCTTGCTGAAATCTTAGGAAGTCATGAGTCTTTCTACAGTTTACTCAGGTAAAGCTGTAGTGATCATTTTATCTCTGTGTTTTTAAAAACATGCAGTTATACAGTTTACTTTTTGAGAAATGTCTTAACTCATGTTCGAGCCTGGCTTGACATAAAAAAAATGGAGTATGGCACAATGATATTTCAGAGTATGAAAGTGATAATGTTCTGCAATTCTATAAAAATATAGAAAATGTGACTTCGAGCTTCAGAGAACTAGAAACCAAGTTCTGGAAAAGAGATTGGACATTAGAGATGTCAATGACAAACCATAGCATTAATAGCGTGTCCCTACACCACGCATGTGGCCTATGCTTTTGATTCCTGGACCTGGAGGGAGGCAGGTCATCCTGATTTATGTAAAGAGTTCCAGGGCAGCCAGAGTTATGCAATGAGAGCCCCTCTCAAAATTTATTAATTAATTACATAATTAATTAATAATACATGTCTCTCCTTATCGGTATAACCACTCCTCGCTGATGAAATGCATGGCACCTTTAATGTATGGGAAACACTCTTCCTAGAGACGTCCGTAAAGAAAATGTTGAAATATGTGGTATGAAATGTTTTTGTCTTGTGTTTGCTATTCAGCCCTGTGTGTTATTGTTGTTTAATACTTGATTTGTATGTGGCAACCTGAAGAAAGACTTCCCACATGTCCAAAATCACAGAAGCAAAGGTCAGATTATGCAGAGATTAAATGCCGACTGCTCACAACATCATATATTAAATAGAAGAGATTTCCAGAAATCTCAAAGACACAAGGAAACTGAATACAATTATTTTCTGTGAGGAGAGTACATTCTATCTTAAAGGAAAACATTGTATCTCTTGGATGTAAGACAGTCCACCACAGGTCGTAGGCTGTGCTAGCAGTCTCTATGGAGCTATAGATGGCATCTATTTTTCTATTTGTACGATCATTTCCTATGAAGTATTGATAATAGCATTTCAAGATGTTGACAGTGTTTGTTTAGGGTTTAATGTGTTGTATTTTTCACATTCATAGGGTCATGTTGTTTGTGCTGTAGATAAAACCTGTAAAGGTATTTACAGCACTGAGTTTACATGCGAGTATTACACATTAATTGAAATGTTGGTATTTCCTTCATAAAGGAAGAAATAACTTTATTGTACATCTACATTTGTGAAGGATAAAAATTCTCAACATTTGGCCCTTAGCGGCTATTGTGTATGCAGTGGTAACCTGCTGTGACTTTTAACGGAGTTCATCAAAAGACTGGTTGCCCTTCACGAGAGTTCTGATGATGGGGGCTATGAAATGGGTGTTCACAGACGCCAGTCATCTTTACCCGTATTTTTTTTCTTTATCAATATGATTTATTTTTAAAATATACTTCATTTTTTATCTACTCTGTTCTCAGATCTGTGTCTTTATAAATACAATTCTTCTGCTTGTATCTTTATTCGACAAAGCTTCATTGTTCGATCTGGGAAGTTACACTTAACAACATTTGGATGCCAAACAAAGGTTCTGCCATTTTAATATGTTTCTAAAATAATGATCTTTACAAAACGTCATCAAATTCTCCTAAAGAATTCTTATTGTTTTCCAGGATAATGTTTTCTGGTTTGGGGGTTTTAGATGTTTTGATGATTTGGGATTGTGGTTTTCAGAATTGTAGCTTAGACCTTTGAAGACCAAGGAATTAAGAAGACACATTATCATAGCTGCATGAGCACCTTGTGACACCTGTCACAGTAGCTGGACTAGAGGACACCCTAACATTCTGCCTCCACACAACAGCCACTGGGTCTGAGACACGTTAGAAACACTTGTAGGTGGAGGTGACATCTGTGTGAAGTCATGAGAGTAGGTGGGTACATCATGGACGACCTTGGAAGTTGTTGCACTCTCAAGGCTGAGGGAACTCAGGAGAGGATCATTGGCAGAGAGTTTCATAAAAGCAACAGCTGTCTGCTGAATGACAGCTTCTTTGGGTGACAGATCAGGAGTTGGATTAATATAGGAAAATAGAAAGCAGGATTCCAAATAAAAGATGGCTGTAATTGTGTGGGGAAGAGAAGTGGAACAGGGAAGGTCCATGGAGTTAGTGGTGATGACAAGCTTGACTGAAGGGTCAGGTTTTCAGGAAAACTGGAAATCCTTAGGTGAAGAATTATGTGTGAGGGACAATGAGATGGCTCACAGGATAAAGGTATCTGCCACCTTGCCTGATGGCCTGAGCTCCAATCCCAGGGATCTACATAGTCTGACCTCATCAGAAGCTTTCCTTTTTGCAAAGCCTGACACACCTGAATGATGTTTTCCTATTGGAAACTTTAAGACTGTATATTTCCTAATCATTGTGGTTGAAAGGGAAGGTGGTTGTAGTAGTTAGGGTTTCAGTGTTGGGAAGAGATACAATGACCGTGGCAACTCTTATAAAGGAAAAGATTTTACTGGGGCTGATTTACAGTTCAGATGTTTAGTATATTATCATCATAGCAGGGAGCATGGCAACAGACCGGCAGACATAGTGCTGGAGAAGCTGAGAATTCTACACCTTGATCCTCAGCAGCAAGGAGGAGACTGTGTGTCACACTGGGCAAAGCTGATGCATAGGAGACCTCAAAGCCTGCCCCCACAGTGAAATACTTCATCCAACAAGGCCACACCTACTCCAACAAGGCCACACCTAATAGTACCACTCTTTATGGGCCAAGCATTCAAATACATGAATCTATGGTGGTGATTTCTATTCAAAACACCATACTGGTTTAAAGGAGAGAGGTAAATGGGGAAGGGAGAAAAAAAAAAGAGCAAACAACTGAAGCTAAGAATCCAGGAAAGAAATGGCCAGAGTCTGAAGTGGAGCATGTCTTAGTTAGGGTTTTACTGTTGTGAACAGACACCATGGTCAAGGCAACTCTTGTAAGGACAAAATTCAATTGGGACTGGATTACAGATTCAGAGGTTCAGTCCATTATCATCAAGGTGGGAGCATGGCAGCATCCAGGCCAGCATGGTGCAGGAGGAGCTGAGAGTTCTACATCTTCATCTGGAGGCAGACAGAAGACTGGCTCCCACATGGTTAGGAAGACGTTCTTAAAACCCATGCCCACAGTGACACACTTCCTCCAACAAGGCCACACCTCCAAATAGTGCCACTCCCTGGGCCAAGCATAGTCATACTACCACAGAGCTCATGAGAGAAGATGGAGTTTGAAGGGCTTTTCTTACACCTGGGAAAGGTACAGGTAGAGAGAGAGGCCATGACTAGTTCATAAAGACTGTAAAATAGCAAGAGGGTCATCCTTCTGACCTGACACAAAAGGTTAGTTGCCTCAAACAAAGGCCTAGTGGACTTTTTCTCCTGCCAAGAGGGCCCTCCTACCACCTGTGAACCAGTCCAAAAAGTTCAAGGTCAGACCAGCATGTGTTTACTTCAAACTTGTAGACCTATCAGCCTTCCAGGAATTGCTCAAACTGAACAATCCTAAACTGGGAGTGGGAGCCGGTTAAGAGCCCTGAGTCATCAAGGAGAGACAGGACTTCAGGTTCTTGAGTGCCTTGTGCTAGGCTAAGGGTCTTTGGTTTTCTGTCTGCCTTGCTCTGTGTATTTCCTCACCCCTAAGAAAAGCCTTTCACAGACTGATTCTGCTGCTGTCGTCTACTGTGTCTGAGATTTCGTGCCTCCCACCCTCCCTGTTGTGCTTCAATTTTTCCTGCCTTTGATTCTTTAACTGACAGAGAAAAGGAACCCCATTAAGACCCCCAAACTGTAATACAAGCAGAGGTGGTCAGAGTGAACTTCCCAGAGAAGAGCCTATCTGTGTCACGGGTAGGTGGCAGAGGATGTTGAAACTTGAAGGCTCTTAGTGGTGGGTTAAACATGCTTTCCTTTGTGAGACGGACGTGGACTTTTGGGAACTAGAGTAGATTGCTATAGTTTGGACCTTGAGTATCACTAAGACTTCCATGTTATAAAAAGGTCTGTCGCTTAGAGAGATGCTAATTGGGAGTAGTGACTTCTTGAGGGTGTGTCCCTTGTGGAGACTCTCAAAAAGAAATCCCATAATACTGTAAACAGAGCACAACAGGAGCTTGCTGTGTGGTCTCAGAAGATCTTGAAGGGAATTGGGCAGCCTTGGCCCATTCGTTTTTTTACCTTTGGCTATGAGATGGAGAGCCGTGTCCTTCCACAGGTTCACTCCTCCCATATGCTGCCTCCAAAAGCACCAGGGTCCATTGGACTCAGACAGGGACCTCCAAAGCTTCAGGCCTACACAACTGTGTCTCCTTCTATGTTCATATCAGAGACTTGCCACTGTGACAGCAAGCTGAGGATTGCACACACACAGGGCTACTGAGAGAAACTCACATGTTTGCTATGTGGAATCTTCTAAGGAAAGAGAAGACAAGAGAGACATGGACTTTTTTTAAGATTTATTCATTTATTTATTTATTTCATGTATGTGAGTACACTGTTGCTGTCTTCAGACACACCAGAAGAGGGCATCAGATTCCCCCATTACAGATGGCTGTGAGTCACTATGTGGTTGCTGGGAATTGAACTGGGGACCTCTGGAAGAGTAATCAGTGCTCTTAACCGCTGAGCCATCACTCCAGCCCCAAGACATGGCCTCTTGACGTTATCCACTGGCCATCAATAACTGAGTAAAACCAGGACTAATGATGCTACCTGAAATTCCAAGAGAAACCCTTCCAACTGAAATCAAAAAGGGCTCTATATGTGAAAGAAACTGACCAGTGTGAGAGGAATAATGTCTTAATGTTGTGAGGTTGTCACCAAAGAAGACTGCTCAGACATGGGTTTAAGCCAATAGAGAGTCTTTATAGTGGGCCAGTAACTGCACTAGATGTTCAGGATCCCAGTAGAACACCGAGTCTTCCTCAGGGTGAGCTTTAAAGCACAAAAACCATGTCCTGGGTTGACACACTTCAGTTACCAGAACAGTCTGCCAGAAGCAGAACTAGGGAAGCTATAAAGCAAGGTTAGGATGTTTTTAGACTTTCCCAAAACGATATGGACTTTGACAGGTTAGGCTCTTCTTTTCATTTTGGCAGTTGGTGCTGTCTCCATGCTGAGTTTTACAGCCTGAATGGTACTTCCATCATGAAGTCAGTTGTGCTAAAGTCTGCTAAGGGTGTGGTGGTTTAAATAGGAATGTCCCCATAGAGTCATGTGTTTGAATACTTGGCACTATTAGGAGATGTGGCCTGGTTGGAACATGTATGGCTTTGCTGGAGGAAGTGTCACTGGGGGGTGGGGGTGGCTTTGAACTTTCCTATGTTCAAGCTACACTCAGAGTGGCAGTTTCCTTATGACTAGCTTTGGATCAATATGTAGGAATCTCAGCTCCTCCAGCACCATGTCTGCCTGTAGACTTCCATGCTTCCCACCAAGATGATAATGGACTAAACCTCCGAAACTATATGCGAGCCCCAAATAAATGCTTTTTATAAGAGTTGCTTTGGTTAATGGTGTTTCTTCACAGCAATAAAACCATAACTAAGACAGGAGACCTACTAAAGTCTGGGGTTCTGGTACACTAGGGGTCCCCGAGAGCAAGAGAAAAGAAAAATAGAAAATAACAACGGGGCCTGAGCAATGTCCTCGAATGTATGTGAACTTTACTACATCCTTCCTGCAACGCCCACTATACTTTCACTGAGGAACCAGGGCTAGCCTGGAACACTGGGTACCCCCATGGACCAGACTGTGGAGTTGATTAAAGATCCTTGCCATAAAGCCCAACCAAAAGTGGGTGTCAGTCTTTTTTTTTAAAAAAAAGCAACTGTGTCAGGTGTGTTGACCCATACCTTTAGGATGGCAGAGCCAGGAAGATATCTGAGTTTGAGGCCAGCCTGGTTGACATAGCAAGTTCTGGGATAACCAGGACTATAAAAAGACTGTATCTCAAAATATACAAGAGTGGAAGCGGGCTGTTGAGCTAGGCTGAGACGGAATGATTGCTGAAAATTCCAGGTCAGTCTGGGCTTCATAGGCAAGACGACCCAGGAAAGGAATGAACGAAGGGGTAAGGGCAAAACCCCAGAGTAATAGTTACAGAAAAGGAGCTGAAATTCAGAGAACACCTCTCTCAAGGCTCTGTCCACCCCTTCCTTGAGCGGATCAGAATTTGTCTTCCCAGGGGTCACACTCAGGAAAAGCACCGGCCCCCTCCCCTCAGTCAAGAATCTCATTTCAAGGCGAGACGCGATGCAAGGTGAACTAGATAACAGAAGGAGTCGGGAGAGGAGAACCTCTTGTGGTGGGTGTTGTCAACTCTAGGTCTGAAAAATTGCAAA
Organism: Tokudaia tokunoshimensis; assembly: GCA_036184795.1. Taxonomy (NCBI): domain Eukaryota; kingdom Metazoa; phylum Chordata; class Mammalia; order Rodentia; family Muridae; genus Tokudaia; species Tokudaia tokunoshimensis. Next base: position 38,584,758 of record BTHU01000010.1, on the reverse strand, counting down.
GAAGAACCTGGAAGCACCGGGGTCCTCAGTCTGTACAGCAGCAGAATAATGACATTCCGCAGCACAAAGCTGGAAGGATGATGGCGCGCTGGGCGGGGCATGCAAATGACACATGGTCCTGTCTCCAGGAATTCTGGGACAGAAAAGAGCAACGAAAACTTCTCTTCTCATTCTTGATTTCACAGGCTTTTCATGGCGTACAGGTTGTGAGTATGATAGAAGCTGAGAGTTGGGGTTGAATGTGTGTTTATTGACGCGTGAGGTTTTGTGGCCGTGAGCTTAAAGTGTGTGTAAATGTTAGTGGTGCGAGCGTGGGCTTGTGCAACGCTATCGCTTCTCGGCCTTTTGGCTAAGATCAAGTGTAGTATCTGTTCTTATCAGTTTAATATCTGATACGTCCTCTATCCGAGGACAATATATTAAATGGGTTTTTGGGAATAGGAGTTGGAAGAGGAGCTTGCTCCGTCCACTCCACGCATCGACCTGGTATTGCAGTACCTCCAGGAACGGTGCAACCCCTCAGGGGGTCTCAAACGTATGTTGAAAAATAAGGTTGAAGCCTACTGCTTTTATGTTAGTTTTGCTTACTCTGTATTTACTAGGGGTCTATCACTAAAAGACTGTGTATCTCCAGTAGGGATTTTCTTTACTTAATCTTTACGTATCTACATTTTGGCAGGAAATGTGTTAAATACATACTCCCAAGACCTGGTGCTGCCAGTTAGTGTTTCTAGTTACTTTCCCAGGCAAACAGGATGACGACAAGTTCAAGTTCACCCTGTCAGGAGCTATAGCTCAATGATGGAGTTGTATAGAATAAACAAGAGGCTGGAATTAAAAGTATATACCATCATGCTTGGCTAAGACAAATAACTTATTTTTTTACTAAATTTTTGTTTTTAAAGTCCCATTTATGATCAGTATCTTTTCTCTGAAACTGTACTTTTGCAACATCAAGATCAAGTGATTCATGCTTCTACCCACAATTGTCCAGCTCCCTCATTTAAATTAAAAACAAACAAACAAAAAAAAAAAACACCAAAAATCTTTGTCAGGCTGATACTTTGTACAGGCGTACAATCCTAGCCCCTGGCAGTGACATAACAAGACCTTGTCTCAAAAAGCGAGTGTTGGAGGGGGTGGTGGGTATGCAGCATGGAGAGATTAAACCACTCAGCAGTTAAGGGAGACCATTGCTCTTCCAGAGGCCCTGAGTTTACTTCCCAGCACCTACAACCAGTGGCTCACAACCAATTGTAAATACACTCATATGTAAATACATACACACATATATAATTAAAGAGAATTTTTTTTTAATGAAGTGCTAGAGGTGTGGCTCAGTATTAGAAACTTGTCTAGCACTATACGGCTTTGACCCTCAGCACTAGGGCCAAAAGCAAATCTAGCATCACCACCACTCAAAGCTATAAATTAACAATTGTGACGACTGAGTATTCTGTGCCCTTCCCATCAATATAAATAAGGTGCTTATTTCCCCATCTCACCCCTTTAATCCAACAACACTATCTCCGGGTGTTTGTGACTATACCAGAAAAAGAAAAGATTGCATGCCTATGTGCCTGTCTTAATATTAATAGCATGTACATCCAATAGAAGATTGTTGACACTATGTGACCAGTGAAGGTGCTACGCAGCCACCCAGAAGGATGCTATGAAGACTGCTGTAACATAGTTGCCCTGCATCCATCAGTTGCTGTTACAAAACAAGCTTGAAATTTCTGTTGCAAAATGATATTTATTTCCCATCTGTATATTTACAATCTGTTGGGATCTGGCTGATCTAGTTGGAATGACTTAAACGAGGCTCTGAGCTGAAGTAAGATTGGCTTTGTATGTTTCTTGTTCATCTATGAGTGACCAGTCGTCTGAGTCATGCTCTTTGCATGCCATCAGCAAGAATCCAAAAAAGCAAACTCATGCCGAGAGCACACAGTCAAGCCTCTGCACATCGCAGTGACTGAAATTTCATGGAACCACCAAGGCCACGACACAGGGCTCTGGCTCTTTTTTTTAAGAATAGTTTTTGTTTTAAAATCTTTATACACTAACACTGCATCTACATCATTTCTGCCCCTCCCTTTCCCCCTCCCAAATTCATGATCACCATTTTAAAAAAGTATTACTGTTATATGTATGTGTGTGTATGTGTGTGTACATATGCGTGCATGCACACACAGATATATATGTATATATGTATATATATATGCACATATTGAGTCCATTTAGCTTTGCTTATGTGTACATGTACTCAGGGCTGGCCTCTTGAGTGAGATTAGACAACCTATGTGGCAGTCCATCTCTGAAGGCGACCAATTCTCCTGTTTCGGCAGCCACTGCCCTCCTTCAGCTTGTCTAAGGGTAGGACCATGTGGACTTTCCCCTGTCCCCACTAGCAGGTCAACTGGTGTCATTATGCTGGTCATGTTGAGAGTTCATGAGTGCGGCTTCCCTGCTGTGTCTAGGGGATGTAATCTAGATATTTCTCCTTTGTACATTTACTTTCCTGTCCCCTCTTTCATGATTTTCCCTAAGCCTTCGATTTAGGGGTTGTATTGCAGCTATATCAGGTAGGGTTGGCACCACCAGTTACTTATTGCCTGCATTTGGAACAATTGTAGATCTCTGTAACAGTACATCTACTACCCCTCTTTGATGAGGGGTGAGAACTATGTTTATCTATTATAGCTATTGAGAAAACAAATTATAATTTATATTATAATTATAGTTAATTATTACTATTGGTTTCTGAAAGTAATAAGTTCTCCTCCCCGGTCTACAACCTCTCTAGCTACGGGTAGTTGACTAGGTTTACAGTACAAGACATGAATGACGTCCTGTTGAGCAGGACAGTTGTTAGAAACCCCCAATTAAAGTAGCCACTATTGCACCATTGTGGATGGATTGCCAGGCCAGTTATTGTTGTGTGTAAAGTCCTACCATTCACATCAGGGTAGGACTATTAAATGCACCTCTCTCTTGGCAGCTTCCATAGCATCTTCTGATACTATAAGAGCCAGTCATCAGGGAGGCCTTTGAGGCCAACTTTGGGGCTAGTTCTAACTCAAGTCCTGTGTCTTGAGTGCATGACATCTTCAGCAATAGGGTCTTACCTTCAAATTCCAGAGGGAAGGGCAACAAGCAATAGCCTATCTTGTTTTGGGGGGGTCTCTTGGATTCCCCTGAATAACAACTCAAGGGAACTAATATTTCTCATACATGATCCTGTGTGTGTGTACACATATATGTATCCTGTGTGTGTGTGTGTGTGTGTGTGTGTGAGAGAGAGAGAGAGAGAGAGAGAGAGAGAGAGAGAGAAAGTGTGTGTGTGTACACAGATATGTATATCAGGAGCATTATCACCCCAAGTGGCATAACTTGTTTATACACCTATGTATACCCAGACATGTATATATTACATGCAATTTTAGGTAGGAATAAAAACCTGTGGTCTGTATGTTTTATGAAACATTTCAGTGTTATGCGTTGCCCTCTCTGTATTGCCCTCCTTTCCCCCTCCCTAGCTAAAGCCCCACCCCAATTTTCCTGTTTTCTGCTTCACAGCACTATGACCTGCCGCTCCCCAATCTAGAGTTCCCCTGACTCGGCCCTCATTTCCTCCCCTGGTTTCTGTGGTTACTCATGACTAAAGGACCATAGTTAAGAACCACAGGGAAGAGAGAACATGTGGGACGTGTCTGTCTGGGTCTGGATTACTTCATGAGTGAAGTAATCCACTCAGTGTATGGTCTAATTCTGTTCATTTATGAAATGTATAATGGTTTCATTATATATGTACTTTTTCATTCTCCATTCAGTTTTGCAGGTCACTTAGGTTGATTCCATTTCTTAGCTATTGTGAACACACAGTGGCAATGAAGATGGCTGAGTGAGTTTCCGTGGGCATGATGTTGAGTCCTTTGAGCATATGCCCCAGGAGTGTTTAGCTGGCAGATTTATTTTTAGCGCTTTGAGAATTCTCCACACTGATTTCCAGAATGGCTGCACCGGTTTGTAATATGTGGTGCAGCCACTACTTACTGTACTGCTGGGGTAGGTATGCAAAGGGCAGAGCTATAGGTAGATGTGAAACACTGGGCACAATAACACCGAGACAATGCTCTGCAAAAAGATAAATGGAAGAAGCAGCTGTGTGGAATATAAAATTTATTGCAGAACTTGCAATGTGTGTAAAATATCAAAAGGCATAGAAATAAGCAAAAATGAAAAAGAGTACACCTGGGTCATAGTCTGTGGCCCTCCAACAATGTTTTAGGAGCACCACATCGCAAGCAACTCTTTACTTTGATTATTTTATTACACTAGTTGTAGCATTATGGCAGTAATACAAGGAAAGAGGAAAAGGAAGAGAAGAGAAAAAAGAGGGAGAGTAGAGGAGGAGGAGGAGGAGGAGAGGAGGGGAAAGGAGGAGGAGGAAGAGGAGGAGGATGAGAAGGAGGAGGAGGAGGAAGAGGAGGAGGAGGATTCTTCGGTTCAATCCATGCATAGCATAGCAGGCCATAGGCTCAGGCTGCCCCTCTAGCTACTCTTACTGTAAGGATCTGCTCATACCACTTGGCTTCCTATGTTCTTGATAAATGTACAAATTAGCAAAACACCCCTAGTCCACTAACATAGTTCACACTGTAAAGTAATTAAGTGACACTTTCACTCACATGTTTGCCTTCCGTGACCTTGGTTAGCAGAAAGCCAACCCCAAGAGGCTAATCTAGACTTGATGAAAAACAAAACAACAACAAAACAACCAAGGGAGTCCCTGTAAAGCATGAGCCCCACAACCCGCATGAGACGCTAGCCCAGGTGCTGCCTTCAAGACACCCAATCCAAGTAGTTGGTCTAAAGGATAACCTACCATCACTCCCAAAACACCTACACATCAGGGAACTCATTAGAAACACCAGGCATTGGGGGATGGGGTCTGGAAAGGAAGTAGGTACCATGGAGCGCCTCAGAAATGGATTCTGTCCCAAGGTTGCAGGAACTCCCTGGAGCAGAAAATTTTATAAAATTCACATTCTGTTTTAGGCTCTTTGGGTGGCAGAATGAAAGCTGGATTGAGTCAGGAAGATTGGAGGCAGAGAATCAATCATGCTTATCTTGTCACTGGGAAAAAAGTAGTGGACTGAGCAGAGGGTCCAGCCGCCGCTAGTAGGGTGACCTATTCCCAAAACACATCTCTGAGGCTCCAGGCCACAACGATGGGCCTTCATTCATTCACTTGTCATATTAAAAAGGAGCTACCACCCATTTGGGAGGAGAGTGTTCTTTTTTGGCTTCCTGTATTATTTACAATAGTTTCAGAAAGCCGTCCTCCCTCCATATAGCAGGTAAAGGTGTTTAACAGCTCTTGAGGCGAAGCAAAGTTTATGAATGCCTTCTGAGTGCACAGGTCCGGGACTAAGCCCAAACACAATGTTCCTTACCATGCCTGAGAACTGTTCCACACTGTCTAAAATTATGCCATCTGTACAAACATCAGCAGCACTGTTGAAGGCGACCTCCGTTGTCCCAAAGGCCATTGCTCTTAGTAACGCATCCTTATACTGCCCTCTGTCTTCCGGTCTCCTGTACAGAATTGCTATGTCTTGGGGCAGATAGCCCTCATGGAATAGGCTGTGACATTTTTCTGCCACATAGTTGGCTATTTGTTCTGGTGTCAGGTTAGCCTTGATCTCATACACGCCAGGCAGAGCCAGGGCACACATCGCTTCTTCATAGGGAGCCTCCTGGAACATTGCCAGGGTGTCTGGAGATCCGCTGGCGGGAGGGTTTTCTTGCATCCTCATCATTTCATCTTTCATGATCTTAGCAATTTCCACAGCACAGTGGATCCCATTGGTGATCATTTTTCGAGGAAACTGAGCAGAAGGAGCTGGAAGGCCACTAATATCTGTGTGCCGGATTTGGAAAGGATCCAGAAAAAGCCAGAGGATCCCGCGGTGACGGCGTTCATTGGCAGCCCCGTTTGCTTTTGGATAGGTGGTGCTCTTAGCCTTCACGTACCAGTCACCATGTCTACTGCAGAAATTCTCTATCTGATCCATCACTATGTGTTTAATCTTTGGGAAGTCTTCCATCATGAAGGTCCTCCGGGTCACAGCTCGACAAGTGACTTGTTGCCTGCAACCAGGAAGGAGAAAACAGGGTGTCAGACTTAGAAACAAAGATAACGGGAGCTTCTCTTACTCTCTGAATTGGAAATAGAGGCTAATTCTCCTTTGCAGACCAATTCACTAACCAAAGCACTCTGCTTCCAAGGTACCTGACAGAATGCAGAGTTTGCAGATTGTTTGGTTAAATAAATCTTGGTGTGAAATTTTACTACATAGTAGTTAGATAGTCTAGTGGTTTGTACCTATAACTTGGGAGACTGGGAATCCTGAGTCCAAGGTCAGCCTGGGCTACATAATGACTGTAGGTCAATCTGGCCTACATAGCAATACTCCATTTTAAAAAACAAACAAACAAAAGATTAGGAAATCTTGTTATTTCTACTGGTCCAATTGTGAAGCTTGGCAGCTAAAGGAAATCTCAAAAGTAACTCATGCATGTAGCATGTAACTACTTCTTTAACTTGACCTTTTGGAATTAGGGAACCAGCTCCTCCTCCAGGCTTCTCATAATCTATACAGGCAGAAAAGGTATGTGTCAATTCGAATTTTGTCTAAAGCAAGTTTTGTTTCTTTACTTGTCATAGAAGATCAGAAAGACCTTTGAGTCTTAGTCAGACAAACACCAATGGCTGACTTCCTTCAAGAAACATGAAAATGAAGAAAAAAAATCCCAGGACTTGTCCTCTCTCGGGTCCATTTTCCTTCTGTGGTCACTGTACTGTGCATATATGCTACACAACTATGCTTTCCAGATTTTGTTGCTTCTTGTTATCTCTAAATTGTAGTTAATCAATAGGGCACATCCACACAGATGTTATGATACAAGTCCTGGGCTTTTCTCTCTGTGCTTTGACTCATAACTCCATTCTTCTCTTCTAGCGTGGTCTGGGTGGCTCTGGAGGAACAGCCCTGATTTTTGTCTATCTCCATCATTCCTCACAGTAGGCATTTGATGGATATCTGACAATTAGGGTTTTAACTGGTATATTTTAAATTTTAGCCACAGAGCTTAATAATGTGCATGGTCGCTGGGCAGCAGTGGCGCATGCCTTTAATCCCAGCACTTGGAGGAAGAAGCAGGCAGATTTCTGAGTTCGAGGCTCGCCTGGTCTGCAGAGTGAGTTCCAGGATTGCCAGGGCTATACAGAGAAACCCTGTCTTGAAAAACAACAACAACAACAACAATAATAATAATAATAATGTGCATGATCCCTAGCACAGTTTCCTACATAATCCAGTATCTGTGTACGTTCCAACATCACCAGTTTGCCCACACCCTGGCTCCATTCCAGTTAGATCTGTCGTCCTTTGTGGCATCTCTCTGTCTTTGACCTTGCTGTGCCCTTTGAGCTTGCTGTGCCCTTTCTTAGTGGGTCCTCCTCTTGTCATTTACTTCTATTTGTTTTTGTCTGCTTGCTTGATTGCTTTTGATATAGGGTCTCAGGTAGCCCAGGTTGGCCTCAAACTCTCAGTCCCCTTCTTTCCAATTGCTGGAATTCCCAGCAGGCACTCTCTCACACCTGGATTCCTAATGATTTAGGAGTCAAGTCTCCTTCCCTGGAGAGAATCTGTTGACCAACCTCCAGTTGGGTGAGGCAGGTCTTTATTATAATACCAATAATACAGCACTCACATTGTTTATTTTTAAAGTTTTTGTTGGTTTTGTTCCTCTGAAATTATATTTAACACCATCTAACATAAATGTTGCTGCTCAATAAGATTTTTTTTGAATAATTATAACCAAAACAAAAATGTGAATTTTCCCTGTTTGGTAAATTGTACAATGTCCAACTTAAATGCTGCACTGACAGCTGGAGATATCAGTCACCCTTGCATTCACATGCATTCTAAAATTACTGGTGCAGAACAACTTAACTGTTTGTCACTGGATTTTTTATATCCAGTGATATTTTATAAACTAAGTCAAACTGTATTTAAGTTTAAATTCCTGCTAGATATAGTGACTAACTATACAACCAAAACATTACTTATCTAGCAAAAAGGTACTTAAAGTAAGACAAGTTCATTTCTACTTTCCTTAGCACTAAAGTCATAGACTGTGGGAAAATGTTTCTACTTCTATATAGAGTTGCAACTGGGCCTGGAATCTCAATACTCAGGAAGCTGAGGCAGAAGGATTGAGTTTAAGGCCATCCTGAGTTGAGGAGAAAGACTATCTCAAAACAACAAAACGTCAAGTGTCCATGACGTGTTTGGGATTGAACATGATCAATTACCTATTCTAGACCTCAACCACGTCTGTGGTTAACTGAAGACTGTTAACTTCCACAGTGAAAATGCATTGCAAAACCTTACACTCAAAACACAAATTACTTTTGTGACTAGACTGAAAGACTATTTTTTTTCTTAAAGTTTAGATGGTAAAATTCTCACATCACAAAATCCCTTAGGGAGTCATTTTCACAAACATAGAGGATCTCTTTTGGCTTGCAGTGGAACACATCCTTAATTTTCTCCACCAGCCTTATGGCAAGAGCTGTCTTCCTGGTTCCAGGGAGGCAGTGGATGAACAGTTCCCGGGTTTCCTGGAGGTTCCTGGAGAGTGCATGGGCTTGCTCTTCTATGCACTGCTTGAAGAACTCACAGCCCAGCTGGTCACTCAGCACAGATCTGGAGCACAGTGAGACCAGCACCAGGCCCTGTAGCAAATCCTCCACTTCAGCTCTGCTGGACAGCGTGTAGGATCGGGGGTAGAACACAGGGGACTGATCAGGTCTGGACTCTCTGCCGGTCAGGTATATGACCCTTGGAATGACACAGACTTTACCGGTGTAGCCTCCAAGGACCTGTAGCTGCCTCTTTAACTGAAGAGCTGTGTTTTGAGTATAGTCAGATCTTCCAGTCCAACTGGGGTCTGTTAGGATTGTATAGAGTACCAGAGGACTGCCCACTGCTACCAGGAGAGCGTCACATAGAACCGTCTCTTCTCTCATTAAACCAATATCGCCAGCCCAGCTTCTCGAAAATATCACAATGCCATGAGAACAGGGGTGTGTCTGTGCCTTCAATAAGTCTTCCAGTCCTTCATGATCTGAGAACAGCTTCTTACAGAGGGATTCTGGCTGAAATTGTAGGTTTTCCTGTGTCACTGAGAATTGAAAGAATAGAAGTTATCAAAACTTTAAAAAGCACAGGGCTACTCTTGTAATCTGGTAGAAAAGGATGGCTCTAGCCTCGGCGGAACCATGTTTTTCCTGTTGCAAAGAGAACATTCCCGAGGCAGTTACAACAGTTTCTCTAGCCTGACAACTCTAGCTCTAAGGGAAGTTGTCAGGGAGAGGTCTACAGAGAACAGGCTCCTGGAGCTCTTTTATGGTCCCAGATGTCCATGGCTGCTGAGAAGATGCTTTGTTTCCTAAGGGACTTCTTTGAGGCTTATGCTTTGGGGGAAGTGAGAATCTTCTTTTAGAATAACAATTCTTAATCGAAAGTCTGAAGGCATCTTATTATGTGCATGCCTGTTTGTGTGTGTTTGTGTAGGTGTGTGTGTGTGTGTGTGTGTATGTGTGTTTGTGTAGGTGTATGTGTGTGTTCAGTATATGTGGAGGTCAGAGGACAACTTCCTAAAGAAGGTTCTCTCCTTCCACCATGTGGGGCCCAGAGATTAAAATCAGGGTAACCAAGCCTGATGCTAGGTTCCTTTACCCATCCAGTCTCACCAGCCAAGACAATGTCTGGAGACTTTTTGATTATTACAACTACAAGGATGCTCCGGGCATCTAATGAATAGAAGCCAGGGATAGAGTCAAGCAATGTATAATTGACAAAACACTCCCTCTGTGATGTGATTCAAATGTTAGTAGCGCTAAAGCTGAAGAAAATTTGCTTTAGAGTGTGTGTGTGTGTGTGTGTGTGTGTGTGTGTGTGTGACCCTCTGACTCCTTCTATATTATAAAAGCATGGAAAGAGAACAAACCTCATAGGGATCTGAACAAAGGAGCAAGAACTACATGGTGAGTGGGCTCCACTATCCCACAACCCAGCTACTTGGGCCAGAATGGAACAACTTCTGAATTGTCAACTTCTTCAGAGCAACTGTGACCACTTGCAAGCCGCTGTCAAGATCAGACATGGCCTCATGGGACCCAAGCTGGTCTTGAACTTGCTATACGATCAAGAATGAACTCGACCATTTGATTCTCCACTTCCTGAGTGCTAGATTCCAGGCATGTGCTACCATACTCTGCTTATGTGGCATTAGAAATTGTGGTGCTAGGAATCGAACCCAGGGCCTCATGTATTCTAGGGGACACTCTAGCTACCAACTGAACCATATCCTCTGTTCATGAATTCTCGATTCTATTTAATGTGAGTAAAAAACCCACATTAAAATTTTTATTTAAAAATAAATAAATAAGCATGACAAAGTTCTTGTATGATAGAGACCCAAGGAACTTTACATTTTGAAGAATAAAAGACAGAGGTGGTTAGAATTCAATGCATTTGAAACTATAGTAGAGATTGAGGGCGAGGATTTAAGATCTTTCTCTCTTTCCATGTGTGTGTGTGTGTGATTGTAGGACCATTATGTCTGCTAAGTTTTATATCTGACATTCTCTAAGAAAAAAGATTTGGATTACATGCTATTCATTCCTCTAAGACTAATTATCTTTTTCTTTTTTCTTTTTTTTTTAAGAATTATTTATTTATTTTATGTGTGAGTATACCATTGCTCTCTTTAGACACATCATAAGAGGGCATCGGATCCCATTACGGATGGTTGTGACCCACCATGTGGGTGCTGGGAACTGAACTCAGGACCTCTGGAAGAACAGTCAGTGCTCTTAACCACTGAGCCATCTCTCCAGCCCCCTAATTATCTTTTTCAAAGCTGAGTATCATACTCAGGACCTGGTCCATGCTCTACCACTGAGCTATGCTTTATTTCATAAAATGATCTACTCATCTGAAACGGAGAGAGACTTCATGAACCCGAACTGGTTGACACAGTGAGATCCTGTCTTAAAAACCAAACAAAAACAACACAGAGATGTGTGTACCTGGAAAGAAACGGTGCTGCAGGGCCTCCTTATGTTCCAGGACCTTTGTGAGATATGCTGGCCTTCTCAGTGCAGACAAAGCTGGTAACATCAGGTGAGCACTGTCGTTGGTGGTGGGAAAGCTGGAAGGATCTAAACAAGCATACAGAAAGTGGAAAAAGTCAAAAGTGGAAGAACTCTGCCATTGTCCTTTCTACAGGCAGCAGGTGTGTGGTCCTGCACTACCACACACTTGTTCGTGACAGGAAAGGAAACTGAGAACTGCTCTGTGGGTCTCATGAATTTTACCTTTCTGGGTAATTCATTTCAAACAAGTGTCCTTTCTCCTCTCTCTCATGAGATGATGATCCCTGAGTTTACTTCCAACCCTAAATGTTGGATACCAGGTGACCTGTGAGAAGTAAGGGAAGGGCAGGGTGGTGTTGGCACACGACTTTAATCACTGGGGAGGCAGAGGCAGGCACCTCCAGGAGAGATGGAGAAGAGGAGAATGTCTTGGGGGCTGTAAGCAGTCACGTGGCCAGAGGGCAGCCCAGGCTGCAAAGGTGGTTACAGGTTATTGTAGTCTCCATCCAAGGTAAGATGGAACTGAAAGGGGAAGGAACTCGCTGGGGAAACAGGAAATAGATCAAATTTAGGACAAGACAAAGGACGATGCGGGAAGTCATTACATGACTGATGTCATTGAGAGCATCTGATCCTGCAAGCAAGTCAGGGAGCTTATTTGTGAGTCTTATTGGTTGACTGGACATCACCAAAGCTGACTCCAAACAGGATGTAAAAACACCAGTGGCCCTCCTCCCTCAGGGTGGTCCCCTATCCCAGAGTATCTGCTTTTACCTCATTTCCCATGTTGTAGGGCCTTGGGGCTGACAGTTTAAAATATTTGCTCCTAGATTTACTGAAATGGCACAGATTTGTCATGCACACAAACACACACGTACACATGTGCACATGCACACATACACACACACACACACACACAGGTATGCACACAGTTTCCCTGGAAACACATGGTTCAGTGTCATACTTAGTGTTTTCTAAAGACTGTTTTCCCAGTGAAACTTCTCTATGTAGACAAGGAAAATCAGCAATTTTTTGTCAACAGGGTTTTATAGTGTAATATAAAGGAACTCACTAACTCATGGCTAATAATATATGATAACTTGCCCCCAAAAGACTGAAATCCATTCTTTTTTAATTTCAAAAGGATCAGATTCAGAGTCTTTGAAACTAGTCATATGAGAAAAAAAAACAGCTATGGAAGAGAATTTGTAAACAAGAACACATTTCTGGAGTTTTTGGATTTTTTTGTTTTGTTTTTGTTTTTACACTATGATGGAATACCCTCAAAAGAAAGAAGAGGGTTGTTGCTCTCAACTTCAGCAATGTGTTCCCTCTCCTTTTACCTGACTGCATATCCAGCATCATCTCCACCCACTGCTGAGCCTTCAGCCTTGTGACAATATTGTTCTCCATGATCCAGGAATCTGGGTCCTCTGAAAACACGACACAACAGAAGGGCTCTACTTGAACCACACAGACAAAACCATACAGGGCCTCTCTTTGGTAAACTTTCAAAATTTTGGTTGTGAAATTCACCTTGGGCTTTTCATGACAGAAGTGGTATGTGGGCAACTTTTCTATGCAGTTTTTTATTTCTGTTTTTAGTGAGTCGGGATTCACTTTTTCTTTCTTACATCCAAACACTTCTTTGCTCTTATCATCAACCCCAATAATTATGTATCCCCCCTGAGTATTGGCAAATGCAGAAACATAATGAGCCAGTGTCTCTTTAATCCGAGGGACAATCTTTTTGGTGGTAAACCTTTTAAACTCAACGTGTGTTGACTCTGTGAAGCTAAGCTTCTCCTTATAGTTGAGTTTATCTTTTTTAAAAAATTCCAGGGCACACATCTTAATATCTTCCTCTTCCTGAATGGTTCTGTTGAGGATGTGGTCTTGAGAATGTAGCCTAGGGGTGCCTCTTTGGGCTCTAGACTCTTTCTCTCTGAGAAGGTCTAGGGCACCGCTGGCACACAGGTTGATGGCAGAGGTCACATCTCTCTGATATAAATTGGAGCGTAAGCTGCAAATCTTCAGTGGAAGGCTGGAGGCATCTGGGCTCCATGACTTCACAAAAATCAGGAGGTCGTGGTTCTGTTGCATGTAGTCGAGGTGCTTCTGTGAACCTGATGGGAGGAGCTTTTGAAAGGAAGTTTCCAAATCCTGCCCCAGCCCGTGGCATCTGTAACTGTAGCTTTTGTCATTAATCTCGGCTTTGATCACGCCTCCCCCAGAATTCAGCAGTGCACATACAGCCTGGACGATTCTCGAGTTCTCGTGCCTTTTCAGACAACTGTTGGTCATTGCCTTCCTGTTCTCTTCTCCCAAAGTCACTTTGCCCAGATTCACAGTGATCTCCGCATAGGGCATTTTCTGCACTCCCAAGCAATAACAGAAAGGTGTTCCTAGAATTAACCCGGACAGAGATGTTTTGGTATTAGTGAGAAGTTCAGAGAACAAAATATTTTCTTTGGCTGGGCAGTGGTGGCGCACACCTTTAATTCCAGCACTTGGGAGGCAGAGGCAGGCAGATTTTTGAGTTTGAGGCCAGCTTGGTCTACAGAGTGAGTTCCAGGACAGCCAGGGCTACACAGAGAAATCCTGTCTCAAAAAAACAAACAAAAAAACCAAACAAAAAACAAAAAACTTCAATAATTTTCAATGGAGATACATTTTAACATTGGACATAATCTTTTAAAAGAGATGTAGGTGGCATCGGGAACTGACCCTCCAGCCTTGTGCCTGCTGGGCAAGCGCTGTTCCACTGAGTCACATCCTCAGCCCTCCCTTTGCTCGCTGTTTTCAGTTGGATCCTATTGTCGCAGGCTCCTGAGGAGCCGGATTGCGGGCCTTTCCCGCTGGCCCCAGCTTTGGAAGTCATCTTTGCTAGCATTGTTTTTGAATAATTTTGCCAAACAGACTTTTCGAGAAGAAGAGCCAGAGATTAAGGCAGGAACATAATAACTTCCATAATGGAGAGAATTAATTACTGAGGATTCCATCCCATTTCCACTTAAAGTTGGGAAGCACATACACTGAATCCAGATATAAGGGGGGGGGAGTTTAGCACAGGAGCTAAGTGAGTTGTTAAAGAATGTACAGAAATAGAAGGTGACGTCAGTGACTCTATTCCAAACTCAAAGGGCTAAGAAAAGCAGTTGTGGAAAACAGAGGAAGTGGAATTTGGGGTTGTGCGTGGTAGGTCTTGCTATGAAAATAAACATCAAGCTAGGCATGGTAGCACAAGCCTACAATCCTGGCACTCGGGAGACTGAGGCAGGAAGATCAGGACTTTGAGGCCAGATATATGGGTACACATCCGTAATGCCGACACTTGGGAGGCAGAGGCCAGAGAATCAGCAGTAGCTCCAAGAAGACATCCATGGCTACAGTAAGTTCAGTGCTAGCCTTGACTATGTGAGATCCTGTCTCAGATGAGCAAACAGAACGGAAAGTATATAAACTCATCACATTTGGCATTTCATGTGCTATTTTATACAGTTTTAAAGGCCACACTCTACTCTTAAAAGAATGCAGTCGATAACCTAATGTAGACAATGCCTTAGCTCTTCTCACATCTACATTCACAGACTGTGTGAATTTGTCACAGACACTGTGATACGAGGCAGGAATTTGCCCTCCCTTCTAGTTTTGCCTGGTACTATAGAGCCTCTCAGATTTGGAAAAGAGCCTAAGCCTTTGGGGTGTGTTTGCTAAACTGTGACCAACAACCTTTTGTTTTAAGACTAGAAAACAGCCAGGGCTACACAGAGAAACCCTGTCTCGAAAGAAACAAAACAACAACAACAGAAATTAAACAGAGAAACCCTGTCTCAAAAAAAACAAAAAACAAAAACCAAACAAACAAAAAGGCTAGAAAACAGCCATCTAAATTGGAATTAGAGACCTGAAGGAAATATTTCAGAAAGATCTCCTTTAACTGTTGATTAACTGCAAAACAGAACATTCGCTTATTACTGACGCCAATGGTTTTCCTTCGGAAGAGAGTGCCCACATGCTGTCTGCACACAGGAGTCCTGCAGGACTCGTCCACAGAGGAGAAAGCTGCTTGCAGCTGGACCTGCACCCTGACCTGTCACCAGCTTCCTGTTCGGTAGCCTTCCCTCAAGCATGCTGGAATCACCTGGGGGGACTGGTTCTTAGTTAGGCAGCCTCTTCCTTGGACACACACATGTGCTGTTTGATGGCTCCTTAGGGAAAGTTCCCTATGTTATCTGTTCCTCTCCCTCTCCCTCTCCCTCTCTCCCTCCCTCCCTCCCTCTCTCAAATTCATGGTTTTTCACTGTTGTTTTACATACAGGGTTTTTCTGTGTAGCCCTGGCTGCCCTGGAACTAGCTCTATAGACCAGGTTCAACTTGAAATCACAGAGTTCCACCTGCCTCTGCCTCCCAAGTGCTGGTGGTGTGCCACCACTGCCTGGCTTAAAAGGGATTTTAGAGACCTTCTTAATGGAAGTACCTTGCTGGCTCTTAGGACTCTTTGCAATATTCTCACATCCCCAAAACTTCCCACCCAGCCCCTTGGCTCCCTCCAGTGACTAGTGATCTTCCAAAGCAATTCCGTTCCATGATCAGGAGCTCTGTTAGAAATGGCTTCCTCTTTTCTGTTTGCCTTCCTGGTGACTTTCATTGGTGGGATCTGTACCACAAATCTAAGTGGCTTTGAGCAAGGCTCCCAAGTCTCATTGATGTTACTGGGTTGCTGATAGCTGCTATGAGACGACAGTGTTCTGAGGTTCTAGGTCCGGCATCCTTTCCACAAGTTTGGGAATGCCTCACTCATCTTCCTTAACAAAGTTCTCCCTACTGTTATATACACCCAACCTTTCATACTCTCCAACTTGAATGGTGCCCAAAATAGTGATGAAATTTAGAAAAACAATTCTTTACCTGGTGTTCTTGTTTCCTCTGGGTGCTTCAGCTCCTCATCTGGCTCTGGGTGGAATGTTTGTCTTCTGTTGAGGGCCCTGCTGCCCTGTGATATCTGCCTGGGAGGAACGGGAACTCTGCCAGACTCCCTGAGCCTTCATAACATTGACCCACTGAGGAAGGCTGATAAGGACTCAAGAAGAGTCTATGTCATGGTTGATTAGCAAACTAAGGCCTCAGGGAATGAATCAGGTCCTTGGAGTGAGGAAACAGGGGGGTTTCATGCGAGCAGTCAGAGTTGTCTCCATCTTCTAAAAGGAAGGAGCGTCCCTTCCACACAGAACACAAACATCTCTTTGTTTGCGAAGCTCTGTGCTCATTTTATTTTAATTTTTTGAAACACGGTCTTACTACCCAGCCATGGATGGTCCAGAACTCTTTATGTAGACCAGGCTGGCCTCAGACTCACAGAGATTTCCCTTGCCACTGTTTCCAGACTGCTGGAATTAAAGGCCAAACTGGATTCATTTTAAATTAGGCTGTTCTGTAATGTTCATTGTGAGCAATGTTAGCTTATGTCATTAACAGTTCTTGTTGTATATTACTTATTGTTATCTTTTCCTATTTAAAAATATTTATTTTTAAAGTTTTTATACGCGTATACGTGTTGAACACATTCGCTCCTTCTCCCTAGCCTCTTTTTTTTTCTCGCCCCCTACCTTCCTGAGAGCTTTATTTCTACTTTCATATCATATGTACATAA